>OX451736.1:836367714-836722290 GCA_948472305.1 Vicia faba | reverse complement strand
TATCAAATTCAAAAAATTCAAAAAACAACTAATAATCCAATTAATATATACATATATAATAAATTCAAAATATAATTAAATAACATAAATACCTATTCTTCAATCTCCTTCAACTTCTTGTACAACCTTTTTGTTGAATCTTCATTCTAATTTCTTCAATTTCTTAACACAAAAAAAAACATAAATCAACATATCACAAAACAGTATTTATCTAAAATAAAAATATTAAAAATAAATTGAAGAAATATTATACCTTTGTTACAAAAGAAATTTTGAATTGATTATGGATGTTATTATTGGATTGAATCGGAATGAAAGAAGACAAAAGAGAGAAAGAAGAAAAGAAGGTGGAAGAAACACAAATAGTTTCTGGAAAGAGAGAGCCTGTATGTTTATTAACCAATCAGCAACGTGAATTTCACATTGCACCTTGCCACTTGAGATTCACGTTGCAACCCTCAATATTATAATTTAAATATTAACCAATCAGCGACGTGAATATCACGTCGTAACCTTGATATGTGATATTCACGTCACAACCCCTACAACGGTTATATTTTTATTCAGTCAACCTGCACGTTTCAGAAGAACATCTTGTCAAAGACATGATTTTTCCCTCTTAAATATTTGCGACGTGTTTAACACGTCATAATAATTTTTTTTAAATATTCAAAATCCCCCCTTCAAAACGCCTGATGCTTAATATTTTTTATTCTATTTTTTATGATGTGACGTGTTTCTCACGTCGTAACTTTTTTATTCAAAAAAAATTCTGACTGGTGCAGACCAAACTTTACTTTTATTATTTAAATGCTAAAATAATTTAGTGACGTGATTATCACGTCACAACTACTAAATTTTAGTAATATAATAATCACGTCGTTCGAGAACATATTTCTTAATATTTATTATGGTTTTTATAAATATGGTTATCATAGCCACCCTTAACAAGCCTCTATTAATTTATTTAGAATGAGATTTATTTTTAATTTATTAGGAGGATATGACCTTTAACATAAAATATATGGATAAAAATATGATAGAATATAGATAAAGTTCATAGTTTTAAAGAAAATATGTTTGTAAACCTAACTTCCATAATTTTAAATGAGTATTTTTTACTCTAGATAAATACATTCTATCTCTAGAATGTTTCCCAAATGAAATTTGAATTTCCTAAAAAAATATCCCCAATAATTTTTTTCATATGTAAATTTTATAAAAAATATATTAATTAATTTTGTATTAAAGGAAAATAAAATGATAATACATATAGTAACGAGTTATTAATTTTCTTCTTTTTTTTAGAAATTATATTATTCACATTTAGGCTATAATATATATATATATATATATATATATATATATATATATATATATATATATATATATATATATATATATATATATATATATATATATATATATATATATATATATATATATATATATATATATATATATATATATATATATATATATATATATATATATATATATATATAATTTTTATACATTTTTTTTGTAAATATGATTATTATAATCACACTTAACAAACTTCTATTAATTTATTTATAATGAGATGTATTTTTAATCTATTACGAGGATATGACATTTATCATAAAATAGATAGAAAAAAATATGATAGAATATAGATAAAGTAAACACATATTTCATAATGTGTTTTGGAGTAATTTTTTCTATCGTCATCTCCTATAATTTAATTATGTGTGTAACAAATCTTAAGAAAATGTTAGTTTGTTTTGTCATTTCCTGATACACTTGATGATTTTATAGATGAATGATATTTTTGCTATCTTAATGTATCCTCCACATTCATAGATAATTCATAGATCGCGGATCATATCTTTCAAGCATATGTTCACATTTTCAACATAATATGCATCTATATACCCCTCCAAATTCTCTTCTTATTAAGATATTCTTGTGCATTTAAAATTGCCTCTCTTCTAGTATCCAAATTGGGATAAGAACATTTCACATGTTCCCAGTTTCTCACGATATCCATTTCATGTTCCTCTTAAAAACACCAAGAAACTTCACCTCAAATTCACCATGAAGATTCTTCATAAGCACACCAATCTCATCCTTGATATAATTATCTATTAGGATATCATCCATATATAGAAGTAGCTAAAGGATGAATTTCTCATTCTTCTTATATATTTAAATACAGCTATCATATTTACTTCTCACATAACCATATTTAAAAGTGATTCATTAAACCGGTGATACCATTGTTTAGGAATTTATTTTATCCCATACAAATATTTCTTTACAAAGCACACCTTAGACTCAGCCATTACAGAATTCTTAGATTGTTCCATGTATGTTTTTTCTTTAACGTTTCTATATAAAAAAATAGTCTTCATATCCATCTTATTTAATTTAAGATAATATTGATTCACCATAGCCTTAAGAACTCCTCATGGAACAATGGTTTTCCACTACAAAGAAAGTATCATTAAAATAACTTCCCTTGGTTTGAGTAAAATTCTTTTCCACAAGTTTTTATTTGTTCCCTACTTCTTCAATTCCTATAATAATTTCCTTATTCTTGAAGAATAATTTTTTTCCAAATACCTTTTTGTTAGGTATTTCCACAAATTTTCAAGTATTGTTGTTCTTCAATGAATACATTTTCTCATTCAGTTCCCTCAGCCACTTATTGATTTATTTTCTTTGAAATGCTTCCCATGTGTTCTTCAGTTTTGAGATCATAAAAAGTAAGATCACTATAGCCATATATCTTTAGTCAAACAATATTCATCCTCACCCTATCTCAGGCCAATTCATAGCCAGGAGCGATCGTAGGATGACTTCCACTTGGTCTAGAAGCCAAATTGTGATCCTTCTCATTATCTCAAGTCATACTTGTGGAAGGCTCTACCTTAAGTTGAGTCGCCTCCACCTTTGTTCTTTATTTCATATTCTCCAATTCTCTGTACTTCATCCTCGTGATAGTCTCATAAAAAGAAACATCCCTTCTTATCATGCATCTTGATCTTCATTTAGGTTTTATCCTAGCTAACTTTAAAGCATTCACATTCTCTATATAAACACTAAAGACACATTTTAAATATCTATATAAAAACTTCTTTAGAAGAATAGAACACATACATTAGCTCTAATAAGCTTAATTATTTTTGAGGAAAATGACCCCACCTTCTTTTAAGTCTATGGTCTTAAATCATTCCTACCAAAGACATTTGTGCTAAGAGCATCCAGAGTCTGTGGCAAAACTCGTTTTTAGTTTTCCAACTAGTCACCACTAGTGCACTACTTTTATAACCCTCATTAGAGTAAGTCATAATGTGAATGTAACTCATTTCTATCCTTGTTTGGACGATTCTTCTTGAATTAATTGGTCTTGTGAAAATTAAAGCACTTATACTTTGATTTGTCAACTCCTATCAACTTGTATATTGACCTAGATTTCTTTCCTTTATGGTTTTCTCATCTCCCATTTATTCCTCTTAAAACTTCCAAGCATTTACTACTATCATCAACTCACCTTTTTTAACTATTTGGTTATTATTTTTGATTTGATCTCCTAGAAGATGATAATTATTTACTTACCATAAAGAACAATATACTTGAATTTTTATAGTGTTATTAACTCAACAAGATTATATCATTGCCCTCATCATCAAACATCAACTCAAAACTTTACAAGTAATCAATAATTTTACTTAAATATTTCCATTACTCCAGAATGGACTTTGGTTTAATGGTTCTAAATGAGTAGAGTTATTTCCTTATGAATTACTATAAGCTGATCAATTAGTCTTATAAAACAATTTGAGCTTTATCCATATTTATAATACAATCTTCTCCCTTGCGATCATCCTTGACACTTTATCTTCACTACATATAATGAAACTCATTGCCTTATCCATCGTTTATGTGTTCTATACTTGTTTAAGGTTGGTCGTCATCAATGTATCACATTTCAACGCATCCACACACATATGTTGAATTAAAGTTGTTTACATCTTTACTTTCTAAATCCCAAAGTCATTTCGAGAGAAAAATTGATTCCCCGTTTAGTACTCATGGTGTTCACTTTAAATTTTTGTCCCTATTTCCTCATGGTGAACACCCCTTGTTGATGTGTCATTTGAAAAACCACTTTGTAATATGTTTTCAAGCAATAATAATAACATTTATGCATAGAAAACACCCAATAACTAAAGACCTACATAAATAGAAAATAGGAACAAACAAAATGATATTTTTTATCCAGTTCTATCCAGATTGATCTAGGTTTAAAGTAGATAATGATTATGTGATTCATTAGGTAAAAATTATTACAGGAGTTACAAAGAAATGAAAATAAATTAGTTTTTCATTTTTGCCAAGAAAAAACCATAATATCTACTCCTTGCTCTTTTTACTTAAGCCATTAAAATCCCCTATGACAAACAAGAGAGAAAGCTTAAATATTTCCTTTAATGAAATTTCATTTAGGGATCTCACATTTTGATCACATCTTAGGGTAGCAAGGATCCCACGTAGGGATCTAATGTTTTGATCAACTCTAATCCCACTTATAGACCAGTTTCCATTGCACCATACATAATGTCTCCAGTGGAACTAAGGGAATTAAAGACAAAACTGAAAGAATTGTTTGAGAAACACTTCATTCAAACAAGTGTGTCTCCGTTGGGTTCTCTGATGTTATTAGTAAAAAAAGAATGGTGGTATGCAGTTGTGCATTGACTATCATTAATTTAACAAGGTTACCATCAAGGATAAGTACATTTTCCTCAGATTGATTATCTCATAGATCAATTGAAAGGAGTCACCTTGTTCTCGAAGATTGATCTACAATTTGGTTACCACCAAATTTGAGTGAAAAGTTCTAACACACCAAATACCGCTTTTAGGACTCAGTATGCACACTACGAGTTCCTTGTAATGTCTTTTGGAGTAACTAATTCCCTGATTGTCTTCATGGATTACATGAACTGAGTGTTCCAATCGTACATGGACAATTATGAAGTGATTTTCATTGATGACATCCTGAACTACCCTCGTACTTCATAAGAGCGCGAGGGACACCTGAGGAATGTACTTCCAGGCTTATGAGAAAAGAAACTCTTTGCAAAGGTTAGAAAATGAAAATTCTGGATGCTGAAAGTGAAATTCCTTTGGCATGTCAATTTTTAAGGAAGTGTAGTGGTATACCCATCAAAGGTGGAATCACTATTAAATTATGAGAGGCCCACATGCATCAAAAGTGGGAAGTTTCTTGGGTTTATCTGGTTATTATCGAATGTTTATCATGTGAATTTCTTAGCTAGCCTTACCTTTTTCTAGACTCAATCGCAAATAAATCCTTTTCTGTTGGGATTCAGAATGTAAGAAAATTTTTCAAAAGTTAAAGAAAAGTTGACCATTACTCCCATCATAATCATTCTCGATTCTACCTAGAAATATGAAGGTTAATGTGACACTTCAAAGAAGGGCTTAGGATGTGTTTTAATTTAGAAGGACCAGGTAGTAGCCTATACATCCTGTCAATTGAAGACACATGTAAATAATTAACCAACGAATGAGTTGGAGTTAGTTGCAATCATCTTTGCACTCAAAGTGTGAAGACACTACCTGTATGAAGTACACTTTGAGATGTTTAACGATCACAAGAGCTTAAAATATCTATTCAACAAGAAAGAGTTTAATATGGGTCAGAGAAGGTCGATGGAGTTTATGAAGGATTATGTTTGATTTAAAGTACCATCTGGGAAAGGCCGACAAAGTGGAGGATGAATTGAGCAAAAAGGATATGCATACAACTGAGTTAATGATATTAGATCATAACCTATTTGAGAGATTATGAGATCTCAACCTATATTTCACATGGACTCAAGAGGGAGTCCTGATCAACCAGATGAGTGTAATATGTGATCTTAGAGAAAGAATAAGACAAGCCCATTCATCAGATTTGGACTTGAAATCTAGGATAGAACATCCAGGTTTCATCCGATCAATAGACTGGGTCCTTTTAATTAACCAGAGGAATGTGTATACCAAATTATTCATATTTGAATAGGGTAGTTCTAGAAAAGGCTCACAAGAGTGATTTTACCATTCACCCCTGTTCTTCTAAGATGTACCAAGATCTGAAGAAGAACTTCTAATGGCCCAGAATGATGAAGGACATTGTAGAATTTGTAGCTAGATGCATAGTATGTCAGCAAATGAAGATTGATCATAAGAGGTCATGTCGTTTGTTGCAATATTTGGAGATACCAGAGTGGAAGTGGGAGAGCAGCTTTATGGATTTCATATTAGGGTGCCCCATGTGCTTGGTATCCATGACTAGATTCGGGTAATAAGGAAATGATCAACTAAGATGAATCATTTTCTACCTGTTAAGATTGCCTATACGGTTATTCAACAAGCAAGACTATTTATTACAGAGATATTGTGGTTGCATGATGTATCGATTAATATCGTATATGACCGAGACCTTAAGTTCACTTCCATATTTTGGATGGCTTTCCAACATGCAATGGGGACTAAATTAAATCTTAGTACATATAACTATCCTTAATATGAAGGTCATACAGAGATAAGCACTCAGACTGTCGAATACATGTTACAGGTGTGTATCTTATAAAATGGAGGAAATTATGATCAACACTTGCCTTTGATTGAACTTTCCTATAACAACAATTATCTCTCGAGTATTATAATGGAACCATATGAGGATTTATATGGAAGGAAGTGTAAGACTCCTTTATTTTGGGTAGAATTCGGAGACAAAGGAATCCTAGGGTTGGAGATAATCCAAGAGACAATAGAAAAGATAAGGGTTATCCAAGAGAAGATGACGAAAGCTTAATATCGGAAGAAGAAATATATGGATCAATGTAGGAGAAGTTTGTATTTTGATGAGGGGGAACATATATTATTGAAGGTTAAACCTAAGCTATGACTAAAGGGACCATTTAAGATGAAAAAGTTGAATAGGAGGTACGTTGGTCCTTACCAGATCATGAGTCGGGTAGGTGAAGTGGCCTATAAATTGGTGTTTCCACCTTCCATGTCTAAACAACATGATGTATTCCATGTATCTCAGCTCCATAAATTTGTACTAGATCCTTTTCAACCTATCCTTCATGATGCGGTTGAAGTTGCAGCAGATCTTGGGAGCTAGAGTCAGAAATGTGGGGGAAAACTACCCTCACCTCTTTAAGAAATTACTTAAATTTCGATGGATACATTTTAATTAAGAGGAGGAATGTGTGATACGGTGAGAGAACTGACTTGAGGTTTTGCGTTTGTGTTCGCAAATGTTGCGGTTTAGCAAGAGTCGCCACTTACTTTTTTTATCCAAAAAGGAAAGGTGAAAAAGCACAGGAAAGACCTTTAGAGATGTTTTTGAGTTCGGGGGGTAGATTATGAAAAGGGAAGGTATTAGCACCATTTTCATCCATGGTTTTCCATGGACTCTTAGTTACTCGCTAGATCACTTGCTTTTGTTTGAATATGCTTGTGGTGTGTGTTTTTCGAAAGTATTTTGAAAATGTAACTTTGTAATGATTCTCATTTCTATAAGAACGCGTACAAAGTGTTTGTTTCGAAAATAGTTCAAAGAGGTGTTTGTGAGATGTGTTTTTGAAAGTGATTTTGAAAAGGTGTCTTTGTAACGGTTCTCTTCTCTATAAGAACGCGTACAAAGTGTTGTCTTTAAAAAATGTTTCAAAGTGAGAGTGTAGGTGTATGAAATTTTGTTGTTGTGAGCAAGCGAGTAACTGAGAGCGAACCGACCTACTCAAAAGGTCTTAAATATGCTTTTCCTCCTCCTTTAGATGTTGCTATCTTATCATTGATTTGGTAAGAAGCCCCATCGTTGGATGTGAAGGGACGGGTGTTGGGACGTTTGTATAGTCATAGAAAGCAACATATGGGATGTTTTAGCAATGTCGTTTTAGGGACTAGATCGTTTACCGAAGGCAACATCGAGGGTCATCGAGGGACTACGATCTTTTATTGAGGGTCTTTGATAAAACGCCCATGTTCGAGGGATATGACTATACTTCCGATAGGCAACAAGTGAGATTACCCTAAGGGTGCTAGCGTGCAAGTGTGTTTGATTGCATGCATTTGTCTTTGATTTTGGTGGTCTACTTGTTGGTTTTATCTTGCCATACACGCCTAATTACTAGCATTTACATTTGAAAGCGATAAATTGCAAAAATATAAAGTCCTACACTATTACAATATTTAGGGGATGGGGGTACATATTTATGAATGGGGATTGCAAGGAATTGAAGTCCAAAATTACTATTACAACCATATTGAAATGTACAACATAAGAAATAAATGGACTTGTTTAGAAAAAAAATTTGTCTTAAAAAAAAGAAATAAATTAATTAGTAAAAGGAAAATATTTTTATGTCTTTTTATGTTAATATTAAAAATGATGAAAAAGGAAATAAATGAAAAGCAGAAACATCGTGTTGCTTCAAGAAGAACAACTAGGATCAGAAGTTCTGAGGCCAAGAGCGTCGTGACTCAGCAGGAGACGTCAGTGGAATTAGAAGTTCTAGACTGGTAAACTCTGAGGTCCTGCAAGACACGTTAGAGGGAAGACAACAGAAGTTCTGGATTGCTATGTGCTGAAGTCCTGCAAAAAGCGTTAGAGGGAAAACACAGAGGTTCTGGGTGGTGTTCAGCCAGTGAACCAAAAGTCATAAGTTCTGCGTTACGCTAAAACAGTGAGTGACCATTAGCAGTTCAGTGCGTTATCAACATGTAAGCATCAGAAGTTCAGTGTGTGTTAACAATGAGAAAAATCATAGAAGTTCTATGTGTTATCAGTGAGGAGAACTCATAAGCTCTGTGTGTGTTAAAAGTGAGAAAAATCATAGAAGTTCTGTGTGTGTTAAAACTATGAATAAACATCAGAAGTTTTATGCCATATTTCAACTCTCAATCAGCACATCAGCAAATCAGAATGATAACAACACAAACAGTTCATAGAAGTTCTAATCGTAAGTCTGAGCCTAGCATTATTCTATAAGTTCTGATCCATAGTTTTTTTATTCATGCAATGATATGTACAACATTAATACTATGATATTTACATGTTAATGATGTTCAGAATGAAAAAACAAGCAAAGTCAGAAAGTCTTACCTTGAACCTGGAGCGTGGGCTTGGAGCTTTGAGTGGCTGCCTTTGGATGTTCTGAGTCAGCAAGAGGAACAAAAGAGGAAATGCCAAGTTCTTTGATTCAAAGGGAATAACAAAGGTTTGTTTTTGTGTATGAGAAATCTAGATTTTTATGAAGGTTTCACAATTTCCTTTTCTCTCTTTTTGCCAATCTCTCCCTCTTCAAAATCCAGCCCCCTGAACGTGTGATAGAGCAAAGTATTTATAGATGATTTTTCTGTGGTTTTGGGGGGAAAACAAATGGGATTTGAACCTGTTTTGGCATCCCGTTCCTTTGCTTTTTCATCACAGGTTTCGTATGCTAGTTTGGTGTAATTTTGGGATGCAGGCATAGGCTGAACTAGCTGCTGATTAGCAGCTTTTAACCATGCTTAAGTTGGAGTTGTCAGCAGGATTTAAGGAAAAGCAAAAGCAAAGCATGTGCCTAGTACCAGAGTTTGCTATCCCAAGACAGTAGAGGTACACGTGGTGAAAATCCTTTGGATAAGACTCAGAAGGTGGTTGTGAGCATTAAATGATCATTAAATGATGATGAGACTTATCACAACCAGAAATCCTGAAACGTGAGATTCTACACCATGGCTTAGTTCTGGATCAGAGGTTCTGAGCTTGCATAGCATCCAATCTTCTGATCCTCTTATCTTGTGGCTCCAACATGTTCTGAAGGAGCTTTCAGACTTTCTAGAAAGCTTGCAGCACGCTTCTTAACCTTCTTTGAATTACCCTGGCAAACTCTGACTGAGCTTTTGTGAAAACTTGCCTAGAAGTTCTTACCAAACTCTGTCTTGAGAGTGACCAGAACTTGCTGAATGTTATGGTGATAATGTGGTCAGAAGTTCTGAGTTTGTCATATTTTCTTAAATACTTAGAAAAATTCTAAGTATTTAGAATTTGACTTTTTCAAAGTAAAATTTGGCTTTTGAATTTCTTGATGAAACAAACTTCATATTCCAACATGTCTTGATGAAATATGATTTTTGAGATTTGATTTTGATCCAAAAGTCAAAGTTAGACTTCTCAGTATGCAAATGACCATTTTGCCCTTGTGAATGGTTTGCTTGGAAAAATTGATAATTCAAGGCTTGGAATTGGATGAAAGCAAACTTGAGGATTCAGGATAATTCCTTGAGAAATGAGAGGGAAAATTTTGGGGTACAACAACTTCCCCTGTTCAATCTTCTTAAACCTGAAGAGTTATATTGACGAGTTTTACCATTCGTGACTCGAAGGTGGAAGATGATTGAACACTAGAGTGCCCAGAAATTTGCACTCGGCGATGCGATGATAGGAGGAATGGGCTTTAAAGATGCCATTTAGAGAGGCGATAGAATCTCATTGGAGATGGGCTTGTAGATGCCATCCAAGAATGCTTGTTGAGATGTAATTTGTAAGTTGAACATCAGAATGGCGTCCATGTCTGGAGCGTATCTGTATTGTATCAAAAGTTGAGTTTGAATGAGTATCATAATGGAATCCGTGTCTAGAGCGTATCTGAACTGTATCAAGAGTTGATTCTGAATGAGTATCAGAATGGCATCCGTGTCTGGAGCGTATTTGAACTGTATCAGAAGGTTGGTGTTGCACCCCAAAATTTTCCCTCTCATTTCTCAAGGAATCACCCTGGAACCTCAAATTTGTTTTCATCCAATTTCAAGCCTTGAATTATCAATTTTTCCAAGCAAACCATTCACAAGGGCAAAATGATCATTTACACCCTGAGAAGTCTAACTTTGACTTTTGGATCAAAATCAAATCTCAAAAATTATATTTCATCAAGACATGTTGGAATATGAAGTTTGTTTCAGCAAGAATTTCAAAATTCAAATTTTACTTTGAAAAATTCAAAATTCTAAATACTCAAATTTTTCTAAGTGTTTAAGAAATATGGTAATTTCAGAACTTCTGGGCCAGTGTTCACACTCAGCAAATTCTGGATATTCTCAGGATAGAGTTTGGTCAGAACTTCTGGACTAGTGTTCACATAGGTTCAGTCAGAGTTTACCAGGGTAAATCAAAGAAGGTTACAAAGTGTGTTGCAAGCTTATTGGAAAGTTTGAAGGGTCCTTCAGGACATGCTGAAGCCAGAAGATACAAGGATCAGAAGATTGGATGCTACATTGAAGCATAACTTCTAATCCAGAGTTAAGCAAGGGTGCAGAGTTTCACATGGGAACTCATTTAATGCTCACAACCACTTGTGAGGTGTTATCCAAAGGATTTCCCCCACGTGTACCCCTACGGTATTGAGAAGATAAACTTTTGTTCAAAAGTATGCTAGGCCCAGGAGCTGCTTCTAATTTTCCTTAATTCATGCTGACAAATCTAGCTTAGGTGCTGCTTACCATCCCACTTGATACTTTGAATCACGTTTGTTTAAGTTTACTTCAGGAGTAAGTCAACTTCTAGAATATGATATTGGCGCCACTTGACATCTCCAAACTACAAAACCTTTTCCTATAAATAGAACATCATTGGCCACTGAAAAGAGTCCAGGTCCAAGGAAAGAGAGGAAAATTTGTGAAAGTGGTGAAGAAAAACTTGAGAAAAAGTCTTGAACCCCTGCAAAAATTCCAAGAATCCATAAGACTATAAACACAAAAATACAAAACCTTAGCCTTTGATTCTTGCATTCAAAACCCATTTTTCCTCAAATGTTTCTTGACTAAAGCCATCCACGCAGTTGCTGATTCACGTATCAGAAGTTACCTTAACTTCTGTATTCCTACTGCCATACACCCTTCATCCATCTCCACCTCAAAGAAGTCAGAGAATCACCCCCTTGGCTGTTCCAGAAGTTGCAAAATTCCATCCTGCTGAGTACGTGAAGAAGTTGTTCAGAACATCACCAGAGTTCAGGACCAATCTCCAGTTCACAGAATCTTTTCCAGCTGCAAGGTAAGTTTTCTGCTGACTCTCATCATGCTAATTAGGCATTGTCAGGTTTTACATATTTAACACAATGTAGATCTGATCCTGATGATGTACATATTATGAAATTTCATGCATCTGTCTGCCTAAGTAGAAGGAACCCCAGTTCAGAATTTCATAAAGAAATTAGGACTCAGAATTAAGATTAGCAAATTCATGTTACTTCTGATTTGTGCTTATGATATTTCATGAAATTTGTAATAACTGTTATGTGTGCAACTTCTGTTCTGTTAAGAAATGACTAAGTTGCAGATGTTCTGACTAGCATGGAGAGAGGTAAAGTTCTGACAGTTGCATCAGAACTTTTGAAAACTTCTGAGTTCTCAGAAGATCCAGAACTTCTGAGCTTCCATATTTCTACTAACGTTGTTTCTGTTTGTGCAGCAAGTCAGAGTCAGAACTTCTGACCTCTTCTATTCTCAGCATTTGCGCTGATTTTGTTTTCTTTTATTATTTTTTCCATCATCTTTATTTCTTTTCATTAATCAAAAAACACCAAAAATATTTTATATTCACATGTTATATTTTCTTTTAACATAAAAAGACAAAAAAGTATTTTCTTAAACAAAACTTATTTCTTTTTTTAAACGAGACAAACATTTTACATTTCCTGTACATTCTTATCCATTCAATATGGTTGTAATAGTAACATAGGATTTAATTTGAAATCCCCATTTGAAATTTGTACACCCCCATCCCCCTAATGATTGTAATAGCGTAGAATCTTTATTTTCCGTACTTTTATTGCTTTCATATATTGTTAGTAATTAAGTTGTGTATGACAAGACTAAAATCAATGCTTAGAAAACCCTAATTCAAGACAAATCATGCATGCAATCAAATACACTCGCACACTTACACCCTTAGGGTAATTCCACTTGTTGCCTTACAAAAATGGGCATGTTATGCATGTGGGATGTCTTAGCACAAAGAAATCGAAAAAAGATCATAGTCCCTTGATGACGCTATCAAAGTTGCCTTTCAAAATGATCTTAGTACCTAAAAGAAAAGTGATAAGTCATCTCGCAACATTTCTATCATGGTTATACGATGACCCATGCCCGTCCCTTCACATCCAATGATGGAGCTTCTTAACAAATCAATGGTAAGATAGCAATATCTAAAGGAGGAGGAAAAGCACATCAAAGACCTTTTGAGTAGGTAGATTACTTTTAGTTACTTGCTCGCTCTCAAAACAAATATCCTTGTTATTTTTCAAAATAATCACAAACACTTTCAAAACACTTTCCAAACATGAAATATTTTCAAAAGCTCAACACTTTGTATACGTTCTTACGAACGAGAGCTATTACAAAGTTTTCCTAAACGATGACGCCTTTTTAAAATACTTTCAAAAACCACACAAAGCACATTTTTCAAACAAAAGGAAGTGATCTAGCAAGTAACTAAGAGTCCATGGAAAACCATGGATGAAAAGGGTGCTAATACCTTCCCTTTTCATAATCTACCCCCCGAACTCAAAAAACATCTCTAAAGGTCTTTCCTGTGCTTTTTCACCTTTCCTTCTTGGATAAAAGAAAAGTCGACGGCGACTCTTGCTAAACTGCGACATTTGCGAACACAAATGCAAAATCTCAAGTCAGTTCTCCCACCGTATCACAGAACTGGCAACTCTTCTGGGGAAAGTATTGAAAACAGTGGGGTTACCTTAGGGTTAGATCATATTTACTTCCTTACATTGTTTGATTTGCTTGTTTACATTATGGTTCCTTGTTTGGGTTTGTTTTAAATCCTACACCCGGATTTGGGGACACCTTTTAGGTAAGTAGCAATAAATTGTGAGGGAACTGTGTGGGGTATACCGACACGGTTGAAGCAGTAGCTACGTTGATGTGACACTTTAGTTGGTACCGGTAACCCTTGAGTCAGTCAAGGAGAGTACGGGGCCGCCGCGTGGTGTCGTAAAGCATCAACTGACCTTAGAACCTTACTTGACCAACTTGGCCATTAGGACATTGTGAGATGACCGGCTTTTGTGCAGTCCGAAGTTGGTAGATACTCGATACTACACTCATTGGGGTTTGACTCTTGAGTTTTGTTTGGTTGTGAGTCAATCGCTTATTGAACGAAATTTGGGGGAAAGATCAGTGATATTGAGATCCCTTAGAACCCGCTTACTATTAACTAGGACAAGTTGAGCCAACTAAACCTCAAGAGGGTACTTACCTACAAACTCCGTGCAAGCCTAAACCTAAGGACTTGTTTACTTTGTGTGAATATGATTACTTGTATATAAATTTGCTTACCTCGCATATTTTTACATAGCATCATAACATCATACCATAGCATTCCCACTAACCATTTCAAGGATTTTTGGAATTCGTCTTTGTTCTGTTTTGTAGGACATGGCTTCCCCTCCTAGGAGCACTATCCAAGTCAGTCTCGTGAGGATACCTCCACAACTCAAGGATTTAGTATCAAGGGTCCCTGAAGATTCTCCATTCACCAAAAGACATGGTCGTCTCCTCAGTTTGGTTACCTCAAGTATTGAAGAAGATATGGTAAAGGTGCTTGTCCAATTCTTCGACCCTTTACATCATTGCTTCACTTCTCCAGATTACCAAATTGTGCCCACTTTAGAAGAATTTTCTCAACTCATGGGGACCCCTATTCTTGATCAGTTACCTTTCAACGGTATTGAAAGAGACCCTAAACCTGAGGAAATCGCTCGAGCTCTACATTTGTAACCATCTGACATAGTAGAAAATTGGATAACAAGGATTGGTGTCAAAGGGCTCCTAGGAGTTTACATTATGCCAAAGAGGATGCGCATAACTTTTCTGTCTTAGGAGTTTACTTTATGTATATTTCTGTTATTGTAAGCCCAAGAGGCGTGTTTGTATTCAAATCAGAAATTTTTAAATGCAAGTTAATGTTTGTTCACTCTTTATCTATACAAATTTAAATTCTTTAAATCCTTGAAATCATTTGCATATTGCATATTCATGCATCATGACATGACAGGTTTCCGCATAACAGGTTTCCTTATCTCTCCACTATTTATTTCAGCAAGATGGATCTACAGAAAACTGTAACGAAACTCCAGGCTTGGAATTCTCAATTTCAGGAAGCTTTACTGGCCCTGGCCAAGGGGCAACAAGATATGATGGCTTTGTTGGCCGCTAAGAAAAAGCCAAAGAAGAAAGCTCTACTCAACATGGGTAAAAGATTCAAGGAGACAATCCGTCAAATTTCAGTAGAGGAAGATTCATCTGAAGAGGACGAGAACAAAATTTGTGAGGTCAAGAGTACTCAGGCCGACTGTATCAATGACCAAGAATCTGATGATGATTATTTCAATGAACAATATCCACCCGCAGACATAAAATACAAGCAACTAGAAGACATGTTGAAAGCTGTTGAAATCCAAGTTGTTCTCGGTTTAAATTTCGACGATTTGGGCTTAATCTTTGGGGTAGTCATTCGCCACAAGTTCAAAATACCAACCTTTTCAAAATACGATGGGGTTTCTTGCCCAAAGCTCTATTTGAAGTCCTATGTGCGCAAGATACAACCACACACTACTGATAAAAAACTTTGGGTTCACTTTTTCCAAGAGAGCCTGGCTGGAACACAACTTGAATAGTTTTATCAGTTGGATGGCTCTCGCATCAATACTTGGGAGGGTCTAGCTACTGCTTTCTACCATCAATATCAGTACAACGCCGACTTAGCACCGACAAGGGTTCAATTGCAAGGTATGACCATGGGGAAAAATGAGGGATTTAAGGAATATGCGCAGAAGTGGAGAGACCTCGCTAGTAGGGTCTAACCACCCTTTTCTGATAGGGAACACATTAACATGTTCATGGGCATATTATCTGGTCCTTTCTTTAATCTATTGGTTGGCTGCTCTTCTTCCGGTTTCACCGAATTAGTCTTAACCGGTGAAAGAGTCGAAAGTGGCATTAAAAGTGGAAAGATCTCTATGGCATCTACTTCCGCTCCTAATACTGTCAAGAAACCTTTTGTCGCGAAGAAAGAAGTTAATGTTATGTGCGATACGGTGGGAGAACTGACTTGAGGTTTTCTGTTTCGTCGCAAATGTCGGGGTTTAGCAAGAGTCGCCACCGACTTTTATTTTATCCAAAAGGAAAGGTAAAAAATCAAGGGAAAGACCTTTGAGATGTTTTCTTGAGTTCGGGGGGTATATTATGAAAAGGGAAGGTGCTAGAACCCTTTTCATCCATGGTTTTCCATGGGCTCTTAGTTACTTGCTTAGATCACTTGCTTTGCTTTTGAAATTGTTTGAAATGGTGCTTTGTGTTTGGTGTGGTTTTGAAAGTATTTTGAAAAGAGGTCATTCGTTTAGGTAATCTTTGTAATGATTCTCGTTCGTAAGAATGTATGCAAAATGTTTGTCTTTTGAAAAATGTTTCAATATTTTGAAAGTTGTTTGGAAATATTTTGAAATGTGTGTGTGTGCTTTGAAAATAGCAAGGATTGTTTTGAAATGGAGCAAGTAACTTAGAGCTATCTACCTACTCAAATGTCTTTCCTATGCATTTTTACTCCTTTGACATTGTTGACTTACCATTGATTTGGTAAACAACCCTATCTTTGGATGTTAAACAGGACGAGCGTGGGTCATCGTGTAACCATGATAGCAATGTTGCCAAGTATCTTAGCATGTTTGAAGGACCAAGATCATTTGTTTAAGCAACCTTTTGATAGCGTCATCGAGGGACTATGATCTTATTTTGCTTTGATTTGCCAAGATACTTTGCATGCATACCATGGCCATTTTGTTTTAGGAAACCAAGTGGGTGAAACCCTAAGGGTGCTTGTGTGCAATGTGTGTCATTTTACATTCATTTGATTTGTCTTGTATTAGGTCTTGTCTATTTGTTTGTTTTTTGTCTTATCATGCAAAACCCTAGTTTACTAAACATGGTATAAATGCGATAAATTGAGTAAATGTAAACCAAGCTATTACAACAATTATTATGGGAAGGGGGATACAAGTTTTTGAATGGGGATATTGCACAAATATAAACCCTAAAATACTATTACAACCCAATTGAATTATGTGCAAATTAAATAAATATACAAATAATAAAAATTCAATAAAATGTATTTATGCAAAAATGTTTTGTATTTGATTTTTGTGTGAGAAAAAATAAATTATTTAAGCCCTAAAAATAAGAGAAAAAATATTTATTATTTTCGAAAGGGTGGAAACCCTAATTTTTGATTAAGGAAAATATATGTTCTATATTAATTATTTAGTCCTTTTTTTTTGTACAAGAAAATAATAAGTAATATTATGTACAAATATTAAAAATTAAAATATGTATGAAAATAAAATTTTATGTACATAAATAATATAATAAAAAAATGTTAAGTATTTTTAAATGTATTTACAAATTATTTTAAGAAAATAAATATATTATCCTAATAAACTATTTTTTTATGCAAAAAATAAAATAAAATTGCAAAAATTAAAGAAATTATTTTTATGATTTTTTATGGTTCAGAAAAATAAATAAAAACAATAAATATAAAAATGAAAAGAAAATATGAAAAATAAACAAAATAAAGCCAGGGGGTGCAAATAGTGGATCAGGGGGTGTGAAAATCAAAAGCAAACAGGCCCAGGCGCGCCAAGGCCCAGAACATCATCCCTGTCCTCCAGCCTCTTCTCTGCGCGCACGTTTTGCTTTAAACCTGCAACTTGCTCATACTTGCATAAAAACAAAAACTTGTAACATGAAACATGTAGCTCTTAATCTCACGATTCCAACCATGTAAGATTTGTAATCTAACTCTAAAAGATCAGGGAGAATTTTATCAGCCCTAAATCGTGACCTAAAAAAATCCAGGAACTTCAAGTTTCAAATTCTCATGGCACAGTTAATATAAATGACAAATATGCATATGTACAGCTTCACCATGTTAAGGACTACATTTTTGCTTCACAAATCGTGGCTTGAGGATGCCTAAATAGAGAGATAAAGTTTTGAAAAATACCTCCTTCAGCTGGATTTGGATATGGCAATGTGGGGACTTTGAGTGAGGCCTGAGGATCGTGTGAGCTTCCTTGAAGTTCCCTCAAGCTATTCCAATGCTTAGCTGGCTTTGTGGATGGCTGAAACTCTCTGTAGAAGTCAAGCTGCAACCTTCCAAAGTGAAAATGGTGATGGCTGAAACAGAGCTTACAGAACCAGGATAAGGGCTTGGATAGCTTTGATAGGGTATATGTAAGGTGTTTGAAGTCTTGAAACAAGAAACGCACGAGCCAAAAATGAAATGGCTAAGATTTTGCAGAAGCTAGAAGTTTTGGGCAGAAAAATGAGGTTTCTGAGTTTTAGAGAGTTTCAGAGGTTATCAATTCGTGTTCTAGCTTGTGATAAGTTTGTGAAGATATCTAGAATGATACAAAGTCCACCCTTTATCAGCTTGTTCAATTTTTGAACTTTTGGCCAACTTTCTTGCATTTTAAGAAAAGTTGAAGTGACTTGTGCAACAGACCTGTAACAGCTACCTCAAGGGCTGATAAGAGTTGGTATGCTTTGCTTGAAACCTGTGGAAATTTCTTGTACCAAAGGAACAAGTCCAAGGCTCAAGGCTGATAAAGTTGGAAAAGCTTGCCTTTATGAAAATGGCAATGTGCCCTTTATGCCTAAAATGGAAAAAATCCATTGTACAATGTTCCAAAAGCTAAAATAAAACCTTTATCTTCTGAGTTAGCATTTAATTATGGAGTATAGAAGGATTTTAGGACCTGTAATGCAAGGTACAAGCATGCAAGGATCTGATTTGCAACTTGATCTTATGTAAAAATGGCTTGATCAAAAGTGACAAAATGCCAATTTATCTTCTTCGATTCTCCCTAACCACAAATGATCTTGGAGAGTTATTGGGCATTTTAGAAAGATTGTAATATGCTATACAATCCATCTTTGAAATGCATTTTGAGATACCTTTTGGAACTAGGGGAAAAATGTCCATGAAGTTAGGTCAAAAATCTGCCTAAATTAGGGCAAAATTTCACTAAGTTATTTAGTTCATGGACCTCTATTCACAAATTCATAATTTGAGATCCAACCATCTTTTGAGAAAACTTTGTGAATCAAAGTTGTAGATTTCATGGAGTACTACAACTTTCATGTTGGAAGCTTTCTTTGAATCAAATTGCATCATGGTGAAAAAGTTGTGAAAAGTTGGGGAAAAATAAGAAAATTTCCATACTTAGAAAAATTCTACGTTATGAAAATTTTCAAATTCAAAACCCTAATTTTCAAAATTGGTTTTCTTGGTGAATAAGTTTCATATCTTGACATGTCTTGATGGATTATGACCCTTGGCACTTGATTTTGACCAAAAAGTCAAAGTTTGACTTTTCAGTATACAGTTGACTTTTGATCAGTTGACTGGAAAATTCATCTGTCAATCCAATGCACTTGAGACCTTTTGAACTAAGTGATTAGGTCAATATGATGCCATTGAATCCTTGAAACCATGATTGAACCCAATTGGTCATTGGTTAGGTTAAAAATTAGAAATTGCCCTTTCTCAATCAAAACCCTAATTTTGACCATTTTGCCCTTTTGATGATTTGATCAAATTTCTTGAGAAGTTGTGATCCAAACTTGATCAAATGGTACATATGAGTCTAAAATGTTGTTGTGGATCAAAAATTATGAAATTTGACTGTAAATTGGCCATGGTTGATTTTTTCCCCAATATAGCTGATTTTTAGATCAACTGTCCAATTGACTGGTAAAAAATATGATTCAAGGCTTGAAACTTAACATGGGAAATCTTAGGGGTCCAAGATGGTGTATGAAAGTCACATGAAGCATTGGTGGTCCAAAAATCCTTGTGCAAACTCAAACCCTAATTTCAAGTTAACAGTGCAAGATGAGGTCTTGAGCTGACCAAACTCTAATCTTGTCTTGAGTCCAAGAAGTCTTGTGAGGAAAATCTTGATAAATGAGAGGGAAAATTTTAGGGTACAACAGCTGCCCCTGTTCAATCTTCTTGAACCTGAAGAGTTAGATTGGCGAGTTTTACCGTTCGCGACTCTAAGGTAAAAGATGATTGGACACTAGAGTGCCCGTAAATTTGCACTTGTCAAAGTGTAATGGAGGGAATGGGCTTAAAGATGCCATTTGGAGAGGTGATAGAATCTTTTCGGAGATGGGCTTGTAGACGCCATCCAAGAATGTTTGTTGAATTGTAAGTGGTAAATCAAAAGAATGAGTATCAGAATGGTATCTGTATCTGGAACGTATCTGAACTGTATCTGGAGACTGAATCTGTATGAGCAATGGAATAACATCCGTGTCTGAAGCGTATATGAGATGTGTCTGTATGGGTAATCTGAATGAGTAACAAAGTGACTTCCGTGTCTGGAGTGTAACCGTACTGTATCTGAATCTGAAATCTGAATAAGCGACAGAATGGCATCCGTGTCTGGAGCGTATCTAAGCTGGGGGAAATCAGAATAAGTGACAGAATGGCAACCGTGTCTGGAGCGTATCTGGACTATATCTGAAGTCTGAAACTGAATGAGTGACATAATGGCTTCTGTGTTTGGAGCTTATATGGACTTGAAAATCTGAATAAATGACAGAATGACTTCCGTGTCTGGAGTGTATATGGATTGTATCATGAACTTGGAATTTGAATTAGTGACAGAATGGCTTCCGTATCTGGAGTGTATCCGTATTGTATCTGAACTAGGGTCTGAATGAGTGACAGAATGACTTCGGTGTCTGGAGTGTATCCGTACTGTATCTGAAACTTTTGAACATTGTTAATGATAGCTGTTAATCTTATCCTGAAAAGGGTAAAATGTTAGCTGAAACACAAAGTTATGTTGCATGAAATGTATGATGCATTAAATGTGCTTTATCAATTTTTATGATATATGGATGTAATGTATGCGCGTGTAAGCTGATTTGTTGTATTGCTGAGGAAAATAAATCCTTGACACTCGGGGATAATAAAATCCTGGACTACTGTTGGGGAAAATAAATCCTTGACTGTTGAGGATGAGAAATCCTTGGCGACTGTTGGGGATTAAAAATCCTTGATTGCTGAGGATAAGAAATCCTTGGTGACTTCACTGGGGATATAGGGATCCTTCATGTCTTGAAGTTGGAGTATTGACAAAAATTCCGTTGTGAGAGTAATGCCATGTACTGCTTGAGTAATCTGCTTGGAAAATTCAGAGAACTTTGTCGACGCCTACTGGGGATTACACAAAGGGAATCCTTATTCTGCTGGGAAATAAGAATGAGAATCTTCATTCTGTTGGGGAGCAATGAAAACTCTGTGGGGAAGAAAACTATCCTGCTGGGGAGTAGTGAAGACTCTGTGAGAAAAAAAGCTTATTCCTCTGGGGAGAAAGTTCAGGAGTTTGGGTTTTATACCACTCTACTGGGGAATCACCCTAGGTTGGGGAGAAACAAAAGTTAACTATTATCTGGTTTCTTTTCAGACTTCAAGACGGCCTGCTAGGGAATTTGGAGAAACTGGATGGTCTCTGCTGGGGATTGATAGTTGGAAACTTTGGTTCCGCTAGGGATTAACGGTTTGAAGTTTCAGCTCCGTTGGGGATCTATAGTTCAAAGTTTTGGCTCCGCTGGGGATCTTGATGATGTACTGTAGGGATTGCTCATGGAATAGCCTAAAGACATTTTCATATCCTTTCAACCTGTCAGTAATTGTTCTTTTCCACTTCTGTTTATTTGTAAACAGTAATTATGTTCAAATGCATATGTTCATTAATGAATCATTGGACGTTTTTGCAAATAAAACACAAGTGTAAAAGAAAAAGACAACTAGTTTTTTTTGTACTTTGAAAGAGATATATTTGTATTAACTTTGAATAAGTATTTTGTACAAAGGAGACAGACATCCTAGTAAGAGGACGATGTCATAAAAAATGAGAAAAATTTATACAAAGAAAGATAGCTATGTGTAAAAAATCCCATGGGGTTCCCATTCCGCTATAGCCTTCGTATCTCCGAATATCTTGTCCATTCGTTGCTTCGTCCGAAGATGATTTAATTGACCAGAGGCTCCAGGTTTGTCAGTGAAGAGATTGTTCTTAAAGTGATCTGACGAGACATAGTCATACGCTTTAATTCCCTAACTTTTTCCTCAACCGCCCTTTCAGGTTTTCGATCCACCGGGAAACCCTTTTTTGTCCAAGTCTCCCTTTCGGGTTTTCAACTTGCTGGGTGTACATATTTATTTTATTTATGCCTAATTTTTGCCCGAACCTTTTGGTTCGCTAGGATGCCCTTGTTTTGACTAGGTGTATCAACCTAGCGGGTCTCTTATGTGTAGTATCTTTTGAATATGTCTGCGTTCACAGGGTGTGGCAGGTCGTCGTCGTCCATGGTGGTTAAGATCATTGCCCCACCAGAAAAGATGTTTTTGATTACAAATGGTCCTTCATAGGTAGGAGTCCATTTTCCCCTGGGATCACTTTGTGGCAAGATAATGCGCTTGATCACTAGATCTCCAACTTGATACACTTGGCATCTGACTTTCTTGTTGAAAGCCTTGATCATCTGCTTTTGATACGTCTGACCATGGCAAACAGCAGTAAGTCTCTTTTCGTCAATTAAATTCAGTTGATCAAGTCGGGTTTGGATCCAATCGTCTTCACTCAAACCTGTATCCTTCACGATTCTCAAAGAGGGGATCTGAGCCTCAATGGGTAAAACAGCCTTCATGCCATAAACCAAAGAATAGTGTGTTTCCCCAGTTGATGTACGAGCCGTGGTACGGTACCCGTGGAGAGCAAACAGTAGCATCTCATGCCAGTCCTTGTAGGTGACTGTCATCTTCTGAATTATCTTTTTGATATTTTTGTTCGCAGCTTCGATAACACCATTCATCTTTGGCCGATAGGGGGATGAATTGTGATGTTGAATATCGAACTGCTCGCACAGGGAAGTGATCATAGTATTGTTAAGGTTGGTACCGTTGTCAGTGATGATCCTTTCTGGGATACCTTACCGGCAAATGAGATTCTGCTTGATGAAGCTGGCAACAACATTCTTAGTAACGGATGCGAAGGAAGCTGCTTCGACCCACTTTGTGAAGTAATCAATGGCCACTAGAATGAAGCGGTGTCCATTGGAGATTGTAGGCTTGATCTCCCCAATCATATCGATTCCATACATAGCGAAGGGCCAAGGAGCTATTAAGACATTTAGAGGGACCGGGGGCACGTGTACCTTATCTGCATAGATTTGACATTTATGGCAGGTCCGGGAGTGTTGATAGCAGTCTACTTCCATGGTAGACTAGTAATAGCCTACCCGTAGAATCTTCTTTGCCATCGTATGCCCGCTAGAGTGAGTGCCAAAGGTACCTTCATGCAATTCAGCCATAATCCTTTCAGCTTCAGTCTTGTCCACACAACGGAGCAGAATAGAATCATGATTGCGTTTGTACAGGATGCCATTACTTAGGAAGCACTTAGCTGAGAATCTCCTTAAGAACTTTTTGTCATTGATTGAAGCTCCTTCTGGGTATTCTTGAGCCTCGAGATACCTTTTGACTTCATGGAACCAAGGTCGGTCCACTACTTCTTCGGTATTAATCTCGTGACAGTGTGCAGGTTCTTCCATCCGTTCAATGGTGATTTGGAGAGCCTAGTTATCCCAATTAAGTTTAAACATGGATGACATTGTAGCTAGAGCATCTGCTAGCTGATTTTCTTCTCGCGGGAAGTGCTCGAAGGTAATCTGCTCGAAATGTGGTAGCAATGTCAGAACATGTTCTTTGTAAGGGATGAGGTTTGGATGCTTAGTATCCCATTCTCCTTTGATCTGACTGATGACCAAAGCTGAATCCCCAAACACAAACAAAGATTTTATTCCCAAGTCTATGGCAGCCTTGAATCCAAAGATGCATGCTTCGTACTCTGCCATGTTGTTTGTACAATTAAAGCAAAGTCTGGCGGTGAAAGGAGTATGGCAACCTTCCGGAGATATAAGCATAGCGCCGATACCGTTACCACGTGCATTGGATGCCCCATCAAAGTACAGATTCCATCGGGATCCTTGTTCAGGTCCGTCATATGGTCTGATCCCTTCAATGTTGTCCAATGTCATGATGTCTTCGTCAGGGAAGTCAAAATTCATGGATTGATAATCTTCTACAGCATGATGAGCAAGATGATCAGCTAGCACACTGCCCTTTATAGCTTTTTGGGTCGTGTACTGTATGTCACACTCTGTTAAGATCATCTGCCATATGGTTATTCTTCCAGACAAAGCAGGCTTTTCGAATATGTACTTTATCGGATCCATCTTAGATATCAGCAAAGTGGTATGAGTCAACATATATTGTCTTAGCGGGCGAGCAGCCCATACCAAAGCGCAACTAGTTTTCTCGAGCAATGAATATCTAGTTTCACAGTCGGTAAACTTTTTGCTAAGGTAATAAATGGCATGCTCTTTTCGGCCAGACTCGTCATGCTGCCCCAATACGCACCCCATTGAGTTCTCTAAGACAGTCAGATACATGATTAGCGGTCTTCCTTCGACGGGCGGCATCAAGACAGGAGGATCTTGTAAATACTATTTGATTTTATCGAAAGCAATCTAACAGTCATCATTCCATATAACTACCTGATCTTTCTTCAGCAGTTTGAAGATTGGTTCACAAGTAGATGTTAGGTCAGAAATGAACCTAACAATGTAGTTTAGGCGTCCCAAGAAACCTCTGACCTCCTTCTCAGTGCGAGGAGAAGGCATTTCTTGTATAGCTTTGACATTGGCAGGATCAACCTCGATGCCTTTGTTGCTGACAATGAAACCCAAGAGTTTACCGGACCGGACTCCGAATGTGAACTTGTTAGGGTTTAACCTTAGCTTGTACTCCTTCAACCTGACAAACAACTTTTACAAGTGATCAAGGTGTTCTTCTTCAGTTTGTGATCGGGCTATCATGTCATCTACGTAGACCTCTATCTCATGATGTATCATATCATGAAACAAAGCTACCATGGCGCATTGATAGGTTGCCCCGAAATTCTTCAGTCTGAATGGCATCACTTTGTAGCAGAACATACCCCGCTGTGTAACAAAAGTAGTTTTCTCCATGTCATTAGGTGCCATTTTGATATGATTATAGCCTGAGAATCCGTCCATGAAAGAGAATACTTTCTGTTGAGTTGTGTTGTCAACCAGGATGTCGATGTGCGGAAGTGGAAAATCATCTTTAAGGCTGGCCCTGTTTAAATCTCTATAATCCACGCACATTCTCACTTTGCCGTCCTTTTTAGGCACGGGAACAATGTTAGCAACCCATTATGGATAGGAAGTAAAGGCCAAAAATCCAGCATTGAACTGCTTCCTAACTTCTGCTTTGATCTTTTCTGACATGTCAGGTCTCATGCGGCAGACTTTTTGTTTCACTGGTGGACAATCTTCTCTTGTGGGTAGATGATGTACCACAATGTCTCTATCAAGTCCCGACATGTCTTCGTATGACCAGGCAAAGATCTCAACATAATCATGCAACAACTGAATTAAGCGCTCCTTGACACTCGGCTCTAGGTTTGCACCCACTTTGATTTCTTTCTTGTCTTCCTCATTACCCAAGTTGATTGTATCCAACAGCTCCTCATGAGGCAGAATAGCTCTTTCCTCTTGTTGTAGAAGTCTGGCTAATTCCCCTGGCACCTCACAATCTTCCTCACCTTTGTATTCGGCTTGGTAGATCAAATCTCCAGAGTCACTGAAGGCTATAGCAGTATCGTTACCCATGGGTTCTGGAATGGAAGGGTACCTGCATTTGTGAGTGTGGGTGTGTGTAAGGGTATAGCCATCTTAAAATAACAAAATGTAAAAGAAAGAAAATGAGCACAAAAGGTTTAAATATGAAAAGCGTCCATGATTCATTAGATGACATATGAAAATGAAATAAACACCCTTACAAATGGACCGTTGTGCCTCGGGTAAGACACAAGGTTGAAAAAAGTACAAATTATTTGTGAATTATTACAGATCCAACAGAAATGGAAAAGATAAATTACTGCGGTATGAAAGTAATCGGAATAAAGTCTTTTGCTTCCCAGTTGCACAATCCTCCGCCGATAGTAGGAAATATCCAGTCTTCCAGGATGCCATCTTCTTCACTCTCCTCTAGTGCATTAACCCCTTAGTGGCTGATCTTCATAGGTGGCCCTCCGGCACGGGCGCGGCGCACGGCCTTCTGAGCAGTCAAAGTAAATCCCAGGCCAAACTTGTCTGATTTGTAGGGAAAGTCTGGAAGTTGTCCCCAGATGGTGGATCCTCCTTCTTCCACTACTGCCTTTGCATCCTTTAGAGAAGACATCCGAGGTGGAGGTCTTGTGATCACAGGAGTTGAGGATACCGGCTTGGTCACTACTATTTCCTGAGAAACTTCTTCAAAATGTTGGAAAGGGGTCTCAATGAATTCTCCATCCAATTCTACATATCGAAAAGAATTCAGATGACTAATCATGTATTTATCTTCCCCATCGACAATTATGATCTTCCCTTGGACGTGGTACTTCAGCATCTGATGCAAAGTGGATGTGACCGCACCGGCATTGTGAATCCAGGGACGTCCCAATAGGAAAGAGTAAGAAGGACGGATGTCCATCACATAGAATGTTAAATTAAACGCCTGGGTACCCACCTTGATCGGGATGTCCACCTCCCCATGGACCATCCTTTTAGAACCGTCAAATGCTCTCACAATTATATTGCTGGGTTTTAAAGTCAGCCCCTCACAATCCAATCTATCCAGGGCTTTCTTTGGCAAGACGTTCAAGGATGATCCAGTATCAACCAAGACATGGGCTAGGGTGGTTCCCCTACGCTCCACTGAGACATGTAGTGCATCGTTATGTTTTATCCCTTTGGAGGTCATGTCAGCATCGGAAAAACCCAGGCCATTGTCAACTGTTAAACTGGCCACACACTCTTGGAATTGATCCGCTGACGTCTCTTGCGGAACATGAGCCGTCTTCAGAAACTTTACCAAAGCTTTAGTATGTGCCTCAGAGCACAGCAGCAGGGCTAAGATAGAGATTTTGGAGGGGGCCTTCCCCAGTTGTTTGACCACATCATAATCACTTTTCTTAATTATCCTCAGGATTTCTTCCATCTCCTTCTTGGATGTTTCAGGAATAACTAGTGATTGAGCCTTCGTCAAGACAATCTCCTCTTGAACATTCTTTCCTTTATTCTCAGTAGCGGAAGTAGGGATAGGGATTGTGTTGTTATTGTTGGCTGGTACACTTGTAGGTACAATCACAGGCACAAATTTAATCTTCGGAATGGCCACGGGTCCAGAGACAGCCTTTGGAGGGGCAATCTCTGGAGAGAAAATTCTCCCACTGCAGGTAATTTTGCTTGTTCCGATAATGTTACTGATGTCGGAATTATCCTCTTCGGAGCTTTCTTCATCGGCAGTCTGTTCAATTTGTTTAACACCATGGTAGTAGATTTCTCCACCATAGTTCCATGGTACCATTTTATCTGATTTGTATGGGGCTGGCCCGGGAATTGTTATCTTCAATGGAGTAGTCATAGGAGCGGATGTAATCCTAACGGGTTTTTTAGAAACCCTGGAAGGATTGGCCTATATGGTTATTATTGAAACTTCTGGAACTGGAATGGGTGAAATAGGAGCTTTCTCAAACAAAATTTCCTGGTTATCAATCAGTTATTGGATACCTTTCTTCAACAGAGGGCAGTCAAATGATGAGGATAGGAAAATACGGAAATCTTTGTCACAACCTGGGAACACCCTATCCTTCAACAAATTCAACTTGATGGTCAAGAGCAGAGTAAAAAATTCATCCACGGTGTCAACAAATAAGTCTTCCTCAACAGCATTGGCATTGTGTCCATGCCTAGGCATTGGAGCAGAGATAATATTAGGTTTTTCCGGAGCTTCAAATTCAACTTCCTTTGTGTCAATCAGATCTTGAATCTTGTTCTTCAGAGCCCAACAGTTGTTGGTGTCGTGCCTTAGAATTTCAGAATGGTAAGCGCACCTGGCATTCGGATGGTAGTGGGAAGATGCTGTATTGGGATTTTTAGGGGCTTCTTTTAGCATGGCCAAATTCAACTTCAAAAGATGTGGTAGAACTTGAGCAGGTGTCATGTTAATCTTAGTGAATTTTTGTACAGGCCTTTCCACCCTTTGTTGATTAGTTCTTGGCTAATCATTTCTCGGCTGGTTGTTTCTTAGTTGGTCTGATGTAGACTTTTGAATCATAACGGCCCCCACTGTTGGTCGTCGTTCCTTTCTTCCCTGATTTCTCTGTGCATAGATAGCAGACACTTCCTTCTTTCTAGTGAAGGGATTTTTTGCAACTGTAGAGGCAGATGCGTCTTTCTAAATTTTCCCGCTTCTAATACCGGCTTCCACCCTCTAGCCAGTTAGAATAAACTCAGTGAACCCTGCAGAGGAGCTTCCAATCAGGTTATTAAAGAAAGGACCTGACAGAGTTCCCAGGAACATGTCCACTAGCTCCCTTTCAGATAAAGGTGGTTGCACCCTTCCGGCTAAATCCCTCCACTTTTGGGCGTAGTCTTTGAAACCCTCATTGGACACCATGGCCATACCCTGGAGTTGAGTACGGGTTGGTGCCAAGTCGGTGTTGTATTGATACTGTTTATAGAAGGCGGCTGTCAAGTCTTCCCAATTATGGACATCCGCTCTCTCCAACTGGTAGAACCAATCAAGCTGCGTTCCTGACAAACTATCCTGTAAAAAGTGGACCCACAAATATTTGTCAATAGAATGCGGTTGAATTTTCCTGACATAAGATCATAGGTGCATCTTGGGACAAGACACCCCATCATACTTGGAAAATATAGGTACTTTAAACTTCGGCGGGATTACTATTCCAGACACCAACCCTAGTTCCTCAAAGTCTAACCCTAGTACTCTCTGTACTTCTATATCAACTAGACGTTCTTTCAAGTGTTTGTATTTGTCATCAGCTGGAGGGTATTGTTGTTCAGAGTAGTCCTCTTCTTCCTCTTCTTCTGCTTCAGAATCAGATGGTACTACCGTCTCTTTACCTTTTCTTTCCCCTTCCTCAGAGGTTGATGGAAATTCTAAGGTCCTTCTGGCTTGTCCTTGGAACCTTCTGCCCATAAGAACCACCCCAGCTGGCTTCTTCTTCTTTTTCTCTTTCTCTTTCTCAAGAAGAGTCTTGAGCTCCTCCTGCCCCTTAGCCAAGGTCAAGAGAAGCTGTTGAAATTGTGAATTATGAGCTTGCAAGTCTTTCACCGTTTGTTCAAGATCCATTTTGCTGAAATAAACAGCAGAGGGATGAGGAAACTTCTTGCAAAGACCTGTTTATGCTCATGATGAATGATATGTATTCATGCAATGTTATAAAGGATTTGAAAATTCAAATTTGTGTCAAACAAAAAGGAACACACATTATATTAATAAAATAGAATTTGATTACATCAATGCCCCTAGGGCAAAATAGTACAAAAATCATAAGATAAAAAGACGTTGCGCATCTTCTTTGGTGCAATGTAGGTGTTGAGAGTCTGCTTTATGTGAAGTAACCGAGTAAGTTCTAAAACCTTCTTATCGCTAGCGTAGAATTGGGCTTCAAAAGTATCGTGTTCTCCCTTGAGTTGTATCCAACTCCTTTGTAGATCTTCGAGTGATGTTGGCATGTCAGGATGTAGGAGGGTGTATGGAACCTCTCCTTCCTTAACATGCTCTATAATCACTGAGAGAACAGAAGGGTAAGGCATCATAAGACTTTGGGCGCGGGTTCGTACCCACTTGAGGTAAGGCTCAAGGGGGATGGAATTCTTGTGTCCCAAGGTCTTACTGTCTACCTTGTTTGGCATCCTCCAAGCTCGGATGAACCTTTGACGGAGTCCTTGATTGTTGTTGTCGAAGTCAAAAACCAAGCCTTGAATTAGCATATCATGTGGGTCATCCCTTCGGGCATAACCAAACTGTCTTAGAGCCAAGCAGGGGTTGTAGGTGATGCCTCCCCTAATGCCAAGTAGAGGGACATTAGGGAATTCTCCACAACGGTCGACAATGATAACATTCTCTTTGGATCAAGAACACCAATGAATATCTGAATGTGTAAGAGTCATCAACCTTTGTGACCACCTCAAACCTTGCTCATTCTTCAAGACTGATTGGGGAAGATGTTAAATAAACCATCTTTCCAGGAGAGGAGTGCAACACATGAGAACACCTCTTTTCCTCATTGTATGAGTGTGAAAAGAGTGTAAGATATCCCCAAGCAATGTAGGCACCAGATTGCGTGACATGAAGATTTTGACTGCACTGACATCTATGAGTTGATCAGGATTAGGGAACAAGACCATCCCATAGATGAGAAGAGCTACAATCTCCTCAAAAGCTTATAAGTCTAAAGAATTCCAGCATCTTTGGGCCTTCTCAAACAAGAACTTTGCCAAGAAGCCTTTGACACCACTTCTAGTTTCCCAATGGGTTGTGACATCAGATGAGTGCAAGTGTAGGGCTTGAGCAATCTCTTCTGGCTTTAGATCTCTTTCCGTACCGTTGAAAGGTAGTTATTGAGAATAGGAATCCTCAAGAGTTGAGAAAATTCCTCCAAAGTAGGCACAAGCTGGTAGTCAAGAAATGTGAAGCAGTGATGCAAAGGGTCAAAGAAATGGAAAAGAACTTTCATCATGTCTTCCTCTGTGTTGGAAGTGACTAAGTTGAGAAGGCGACCATGCCTCTCGGTGAATGGAGAATTCTCAGGAATCCTTGAAGCTAGCTCCTTGAGTTGTGGAGGAATTCTTAACAAGTTGACTTGGATAGTTTTCCTGCGAAGTTACTCCATATCCTACAAAACAAGAACAAAGATGAATTTACAAAATCCTTGAAATGGTTAGTGGATGCATATGATGCTTCATGATGTCCATGATGTTATGCACAAGTATATATGTACAAGCAAATCACACAAGTTCCTAGTTTAGGCTTGCACGGGGTTTCATAGGTAGGTACCCTCTTGAAGTTTAGTTGGCTCAACCTGTCCTGGAAAGAGTAACCGGGTTCTAAGGAGCTTAATATCACTGGATTGCTTCCTTGTTCATTGTTTCAATTCAGCCTCTTTACTGGCGACCGAAATATTCCAAGGAATCAACCCTCAATGAGTGTAGTATCGAGTATCTACCAACTTCGAACTGCACCAAAGCGGTCATCTCACTACATCCTAAAAGGCCAAGTTGGTCAAGTAAAGGTTCTAAAAGTTCGTTAGTGCTTCATGACATCACTCAGAGGCCCCGTATTCTCTTTGATTGACTCAAAGGCTACCGGTACCCACAAATATGTCACACTAACATAGAAATTGCTTAGACCGTGTCGGTATACCCCGCACAGTTTCCATAACGTATTGCTATTTACCTATAATGTTTCCCAAATCCGGGTGAAGGATTCAAACCCAAACAATAGAACCAAAATGTAAAGCAAACAAGGCAATCATAGTAAGCAAATAAAGGTGATCTAAACCCTAAGGTAACCCCATTTTTATGATTAGTCCCCAACAGAGTCGTCAGTTCTGTGATACGGTGGGAGAACTGACTTGAGGTTTTTCGTTTCGTCGCAAATGTCACGGTTTAGCAAGAGTCACCACCGACTTTTATTTTATCCAAAAGGAAAGGTAAAAAAGCACAGGAAAGACCTTTGAGATGTTTTCTTGAGTTCGGGGGGTAGATTATGAAAAGGGAAGGTGCTAGCACCCTTTTCATCCATGGTTTTCCATGGGCTCTTAGTTACTTGCTTAGATCACATGCTTTGCTTTTGAAATTGTTTGAAATGGTGCTTTGTGTTTGGTGTGGTTTTGAAAGTATTTTGAAAAGAGGCCATTCGTTTAGGCAATCTTTGTAATGATTCTCGTTCGTAAGAATGTATACAAAGATGTTTGTCTTTTGAAAAATGTTTCAATATTTTGAAAGTTGTTTGGAAATGTTTTGAAATGTGTGTGTGTGCTTTGAAAATATAAAGGATTGTTTTGAAATGGAGCAAGTAACTTAGAGCTATCTACCTACTCAAATGTCTTTCCTATGCACTTTTACTCCTTTGACATTGTTGACTTACCATTGATTTGGTAAACAATCCTATCTTTGGATGTTAAACGGGACAGGCGTGGGTCATCATATGACCATGATAGCAATGTTGCCAAGTATCTTAGCATGTTTGAAGGACCAAGATCATTTGTTTAGGCAACCTTTTGATAGCGTCACCGAGGAACTATGATCTTATTTTGCTTTGTTTTGCCAAGATACTTTGCATGCATACCATGGCCATTTTGTTTTAGGCAACCAAGTGGGTGAAACCCTAAGGGTGCTTGTGTGAAATGTGTGTCATTTTACATGCATTTGATTTGTCTTGTATTAGGTCTTGTCTATTTGTTTGTTTTTTGTCTTATCATGCAAAACCATAGTTTACTAAACATGGTATAAATGTGATAAATTGCGTAAATGTAAACTAAGCTATTACAACAATTATTATGGGAAGGGGGATACAAGTTTTTGAATGGGGATATTGCACAAATATAAACCCTAAAATACTATTACAACCCAATTGAATTATGTGTAAATTAAATAACTATACAAATAATAAAAATACAATAAAATGTATTTATGCAAAAATGTTTTGTATTTGATTTTTGTGTGAGAAAAAATAAATTATTTAAGCCCTAAAAATAAGAGAAAAAATATTTATTATTTTCGAAAGGGTGGAAACCCTAATTTTTTATTAAGGAAAATATATGTTCTATATTAATTATTTAGTCCTTTTTTTTTGTACAAGAAAATAATAAGTAATATTATGTACAAATATTAAAAATTAAAATATGTATGAATATAAAATTTTATGTACATAAATAATATAATAAAAAAATGTTAAGTATTTTTAAATGTATTTACAAATTATTTTAAGAAAATAAAGTATATTATCCTAATAAACTATTTTTTTATGCAAAAAATAATAAAAAATAAAAAATAAAATTGCAAAAAATAAAGAAATTATTTTTATAATTTTTTATGGTTCAGAAAAATAAATAAAAACAATAAATATAAAAATGAAAAGAAAATATGAAAAATAAACAAAATAAAGCCAGGGGGTGCAAATAGTGGATCAGGGGGTGTGAAAATCAAAAGCAAACAGGCCCAGGACATCATCCCTGTCCTCCAGCCTCTTCTCTGCACGCGCGTTTTGCTTCAAACCTGCAACTTGCTCATACTTGCATAAAAATAAAAACTTGTAACATGAAACATGTAGCTCTTAATCTCACGATTCCAACCATATAAGATTTGTAATCTAACTCTAAAAGATCAGGGAGAATTTTATCAGCCCTAAATCGTGACCTAAAAAATCCAGGAACTTCAAGTTTCAAATTCTCATGGCACAGTTAATATAAATGAAAAATATGCATATGTACAGCTTCACCATGTTAAGGACTACATTTTTGCTTCACAAATCGTGGCTTGAGGATGCCTAAATAGAAAGATAAAGTTTTGAAAAATACCTCATTCAGTTGGATTTAGATATTGCAATGTGGGGACTTTGAGTGAGGCCTGAGGATCGTGTGAGCTTCCTTGAAGTTCCCTCAAGCTATTCCAATGCTTAGTTGGCTTTGTGGATGGCTGAAACTCTCTGTAGAAGTCAAGCTGCAACCTTCCAAAGTGAAAATGGTGATGGCTGAAACAGAGCTCACAGAACACGGACAAGGGCTTGGATAACTTTGATAGGGTATATGTAATGTGTTTGAAGTCTTGAAACAAGAAACGCACAAGCTAAAAATGAAATGGCTAAGATTTTGCAGAAGTTGGAAGTTTTGGGCAGAAAAATGAGGTTTCTGAGTTTTGGAGAGTTTCAGAGGTTATCAATTTGTGTTCTAGCTTGTGATAAGTTTGTGAATATGTCTAGAATGATACAAAGTCCACCATTTATCAACTTGTACAAGTTTTGAACTTTTGGCCAACTTTCTTGCATTTTAAGAGAAGTTGAAGTGACTTGTGCAACCGGCCTGTACCAGCTACCTCAAGGGCTGATAAGAGTTTGTATGCTTTGCTTGAAACCTGTGGAAATTTCCTGTACCAAAGGAACAAGTCCAAGGCTCAAGGCTGATAAAGTTGGAAAAGCTTGCCTTTGTGAAAATGGCAATGTGCCCTTTATGCCTAAAATGGAAAAATCCTTTGTACAATGTTCTAAAAGCCAAAATAAAATCTTTATCTTCTGAGTTATCATTTAGTTATGGAGTGTAGAAGGAGTTTAGGACCTTTAATGCAAGGTACAAGCATGCAAGGATCTGATTTGCAACTTGATCTCATGTAAAAATGGCTTGATCAAAAGTGACAAAATGCCAATTTCTCTTCTTCGATTCTCCTTAACCACAAATGATCTTGGAGAGTTATTTGACATTTTATAAAGCTTGAAATGTTATCTACAATCCATCTTTGAAATGCATTTTGAGATACCTTTTTGAACTAGGTGAAAAATGTCCATGAAGTTAGGTCAAAAACCTGCCTAAATTAGGGCAAATTTTCACTAAGTTATTTAGTTCATGGACCTTTATTCACAAATTCATAATTTGAGATCCAAGCATCTTTTGGGAAAACTTTGTAAATAAAATTTGTAGATTTCATGGAGGACTACAACTTTAATATTGGAAGTTTTCTTTGAATTAAATTACATCATGGTGAAAAAGTTGTGAAAAGTTGGGAAAAAATAAGAAAATTTCCATACTTAGAAAAATTCTAAGTTATGAAAATTTTCAAATTCAAAACCCTAATTTTCAAAATTGGTTTTCTTGGTGAATAAGTTTCATATCTTGACATGTCTTGATGAATTATGACCCTTGGCACTTGATTTTGACCAAAAAGTCAAAGTTTGACTTTTGAGTATACAATTGACTTTTGATTAGTTGACTGGAAAATTCATCTGTCAATCCAATGCACTTGAGACCTTTTAAACTAAGTGATTAGGTAAAGATGATTCCATTGAATCCTTGAAACCATTCTTGAACCCAATTGGTCATTGGTTAGTTTAAAAATCATAAATTTCCCTTTCTTAGTCAAAACCCTAATTTTGACCATTTTGCCCTTTTGATGATTTGATCAAATTTCTTGAGGAGTTGTGATCCAAACTTGATCAAATGGTACATATGAGTCTAAAATGTTGTTTTGGATCAAAAATTATGAAATTTGACTGTAAATTGGCCATGGTTGACTTTTCCCCCAATACAGCTGATTTTTAGGTCAACTGTCCAATTGACTGGTCAAAAATGTGATTCAAGGCTTGAAACTTAACATGGGCAATCTTAGGGGTCCAAGATGGTGTATGAAAGTCACATGAAGCATTGTTGGTCCAAAAATCCTTGTGCAAACTCAAACCCTAATTTCAGGTTATCAGTGCAAGATGAGGTCTTGAGCTGACCAAACCCTAATCTTGTCTTGAGTCCAAGAAGTCTTGTGAGGAAAATCTTGATAAATGAGAGGGAATATTTTGGGGTACAACACTATGTATAGGGAAAAGGTCCATACCAAGAAGAATAATCATCCGTCTATCAATGTTGTACGAATCTCAAATCCAACTCCCGCTCCAAGACCATATGCAAATCATCAACGTGTTGAAGCTCCAAGAAGACAGTTTACAAGATTAGGCATGTCACTATATCAAGCCCTTCAACATCAGCTCAAGGCTAATTTGGTGACATTACATTATCCTCCCGCCAACCCTGACACTTCATCACCAAAATATAATCCGAATGCAAAATGTGTTTACCATTCAAACAGCCCCGGGCATGAGACTGATCAATGTTGGGCCTTGAAAAACAAAATCCAAGATTTAATTAACAACAAGACTATTGAATTTTATCCTCCTTCGATTCCAAATGTAATTACCGCTCCAATGCCGAAGCATGACAAAGGTGTTAATGCTGTCGAAGATACAATTTTAATTTCCTCTGTTGAAGAATTAACTACTCCGTGGAATGTAATCAAGAACAATCTGTTGAAAGCTGGGATTTTCCCTGGCTGTGAAAAAGACTGTGTGTGCTGTATGAGACAACCCAATGGTTGTGAGAAACTGAAGAAAGGTATACAACGCCTAATGGATGGCTGCAAAATCCTATTCGAAAAGATCCCCACCATCGAGAATTCAATTGACAAAGCTAAAGATTCGGCCATCATAACAATTTCAAACAAACCTATTAGGATCTCATCCAAAGGTCCTATCAGGATTTCGAACGAACCAATCATTGCTCCTCTCATAATCACTACTGTCGGACCTGTTCCATACACCTCTGATAAAGAGGTACCATGGAATTACAGTGCCTAGGTTTATTACAATGGGTTTAAACAAGATTCTTGGATTGCTGATAATGAAATTGGTGTTACTAATATTACTGGTTCCAGTAAAGTCACAAGAACAGGAAGGGTCTTTTCCCCTGTTATCTCAGCACCAACCACTACCACAGTCCCAATCCGCATAACCAATGGCAATGCTGGTGCTAGTACTAGAGGGAAAGAGAAAGAAAGTGAGCCTGCTAGGGAAGAGGCACCTGCTAAAAAGTCTGTTATGGAAGAACCATCCACTCAAGAGATGGAGGAGATTCTGAAAATCATCAAGAAAAGAGACTTCAAAATAGTAGAGTAGTTGGGGAAAACCCCTTCTAAAATATCAATGTTGTCCTTATTGCTATGTTCTGACGCCCATGCACAAGCTTTGATTAAGTTCTTGAAAAAGGCTCATGTGCCTCAAGAAACCACAACTGACCAATTCGAGAACTGTGTAGCAAGTCTGACAGCTGACAATGGTCTGGGTTCTCCGACGCAGATTTAACTCCCATGGGAAAGAATCACAATAAATCCTTGCATGTTTCTATTGAATGTAAGGGGACCACTCTGGCACATGTTTTGGTGGACACAAGCTCATCTTTAAATGTGTTACCTAAAGGCGCTTTAGATTGGCTAGACTGTGAAGGTTTGGTTTTGAAGCCAAGTGATATTGTTGTGAGGGCATTTGATGGGTCGAAAAGGATGTGTTGTACCCCAAAATTTTCCCTCTCCTGTCTCAAGGATTCTTAGAATTACTTCAGTCAATTTTCAAGACTCAGACCATATTTTCTACGAAGAATCATTCAAATTATCAAAAGGGGGCAAAATGAGAAAAATTGGAGTTTCTGCTGGAAAGGTTTACCTGACACTAAAAAAGTCAAACTTTGACTTTTGGATCAAATTTGAGTCCCAAAAATCACATTATGTCAAGACATCCAAAAAAAAATGAAGTTTGATCATCAAAAGTCAAGAGAATAAAAAATCCAACTTTGCAAGACTTTGAGATTTTTCTAAGTATTCTCTATACTTGGTTAATTTCATTTGCTTCATGGCATTTTACTACAACTCCAAATAATTCAAGATGATACAAGTAATTAAAGTTATTACAAAGTGACATTTTGCAAAAATACAAATTCTAAAACAATGTCTGGATTAAAACCTTGTCACAATACTTTTGCCTTTGACATAATGTGCATAAGACCAAATTTGTGACATGCTACAAACTATGCTGTCCAAAGTTGAATAAAATGTGATATGCCACAACACCCCAGGCTGCCCTACAAGAAAGCTTGTGCAATGATGTATCCCAAGTATACATGCTTCCCAATACAGTCCAAAACTGCTCTATGCAGTCTGCCCAAACCAGCACCACAACAGCCCCAAAATTGCACCAAAATGGCAAAGGAAAATTGTGTGCAGAAAGTATCAAAGCAGTAGGAAAAAACAATTCAAAATGACTTATTTGTTTTCCCCCCTAAACCACAGTCAAGGGGTCTACAAAAGAGGACTGTCTCATAAGACAAAGGGGTTAGAGGTTGGATTTTGAAGAGAGGAAAAATTTTCTAGAGAAAAGATAGAGTTTTGTTGAGCAGAAAAACAATATTCTGTGCAACATTGACTCATTTTCAAAACCAAAACTGCTTTTGTTCAAAACAGAAACCCAACTCATTGCACCACCATACAAACTCTTCCTCAAAGATTGTCCAAACATAAGAAAAAACAGTCCCTGTAGTGCTGTTCATCCCTATCCTCAAAGCACCAAAAACATTACAGTACAGTCAAGCTTAGCTTCAACATTCTGGAGTAGCTTTCTGGAGATTCATTGAGATCCTCATCACATTTGGAAAAACATTCAGATTCAAAACAGACAGTTCAGTCCAAAGGTAAGTCTTCTTAACTTGTTTATTTTGAAGACAAGATGTAGCACTTTAATATCTTTTTGAACTAGCCATCTGCACCTTGTTTAGGCTTATTCAACCATTTGTTGTTCATGCTTATTCATTATATGCCATAAACTAACCTGTACAATCAGTAAAACAATGTTTAAGGCAGGAAAATGCAGCTTGCATCGACACATACCATCATGTATCGACCCATACTAGTGAAATAACAGGGTATGAGTCGACACATAACCCTTATGCGTCGATCCATACTGAGTTCAGGTCACAAAACAGAAACTGGAAGAGCTTATGAGTCGATACATACGCGTTTCGCATCGATACAAAAAGGGTGCATGAGTCGACACATCCCATTATGTGTCGACTCATACTAAGTTATTTTGTTTTTCAGGAGCAGGGAAAAGCTATGTGTCGATGCATAGTAGCATGGGTCGACACATAGTGGTTCAAAATGCATTTCTTCCTATATTTTGCACCGTTTTTTACATTATCTTTGTTGTTGTTAGATATGATTGTAATATTTTAGTTTCTACTTCATCCCCATTATTAATTTGTACCCCCATCCCTCTAAAATGATGTAATAGCTTAGATTTTACTTTCCGTATTTTACTTGCTTTTCATGTATTGCTAGTAAATAGGATGCATGGCAAGATAAAATCAACAAATAGACGACTTTCAAATACAAAATAAAACATATGCAAACTAACACACTTGCACACTAACACCTCCAGGGAAATCTCACTTTGTCGCCTTTCGGAAAATAGTCATGTTCCTCGAACATGGACGTTTTAGCAAAGACCCTCGATAAAAGATCGTAGTCCCTCGATGACCCTCGATGTTGCCTTCAGTAAACGATCTAGTCCCTAAACGACATTGCTAAAACGTTCCATGAGTTTCCTTCTATGACTATGCAAACATCCATACACTCGTCCCTTCACATCCAACGATAGGACTTCTTACCACAATAATGGTAAGATAGCCACATCTAAAGTAGAAGGAGAAGCACATATAAGACCTTTTGAGTAGGTAGTTTCGCTCTTAGTTACTCGCTTGCTCGCAACAAAAACATTTTATACACCAATACTTTCATTTCAAAAAAAATTTCAAAAAAGGATAAAACATTTTGTATACGTTCTTATAGAGACGAGAACCATTGCAAAATATCTTTCCGAAAACCATTCTCCACAACACAATCCACAAACATGTATTTGAACTATCTTTCGAAACAAAACTTTGTACGCATTCTTATAGAAACGAGAACCATTACAAAGACATTTTCAAAACACTTTCAAAGCTCACATCACAAAGCAGATTCAAACAAAAGCAAGTTGATCTAGCGAGTAACAAAGAGCCCATGGAAAACCATGGATGAAAAGGGTTCTAATACCTTCCCTTTTCATAATCTACCCCTGAACTCAAGAAAACATCTCTAAAGGTCTTTCATGTGCTTTTTCACCTTTCCTTTTGGATAAAAGAAAATTCGGTGGAGACTCTTGCTAAACCGCAACATTTGCGAACACAAACGCAAAACATCAAGTCAGTTCTCCCACCATATCACAGAACTGGCGACTCTGCTGGGGAAATTAATAAAAAAAAGTGGGGTTACCTTAGGGTTAGATCACCTTTACTCGCTTTCCTTATTTGATTTGCGTGCTTTATATTCAGTTCTTTTTTATTGGGCTTTCTTTGATCCTCCACCCGGATCTGGGACACCTTTTTAGGTAAATAGCAATAGATTGTGGAGACTGTACATCGTATACTGATATGGTTGAAACAATGGCTATGTTAGTGTGACGCATTTGTGGCTACCGGTATCCCTCGTGGTGAATCAAGGAGAATACGGGGCCGTTGAGTGGAGTCATGAAGCACTAATTGACCTTAGAACCCTAGTTGAACAAACTTGGCCATTAGGACGTAGTGAGGTAGCCGGTTTCGGTGTAAAGCTGAAAATTGGTTGATACTCGATACTACACTCATTGAGGGTAGACTTTTGGGATATCTAGGCCGCAAGAAAAGATTGTTGTGCTAAGACAATGCCTAAGAGAAAGGTCGGTGATATTGAGATCCTTTAGAACCCGATCATTATTTCTAGGACAGGTTGAGCCAACTAGACTTCAAGAGGGTACTTACCTACAAAACTCATGCAAGCCTAAAACATAGGGATTTGTTTTTTATGTGTGTATATATTTGCTTGTACATAAACATCATAACATCATAAACATCATCAACATCATATGCATGCTCACTAACCATTTCAAGGATTTAGAAATTTATCTTTGTTTTTGTTTTGTAGAACATGAATTCTCTCCGAAGAAACACCATCTGAATCAGCTTTGTAAAAGCACATCCTCAAATTCAAGAGCTAGCCTCAAGAGTGCCCGGGGATTCTCCTTTTACCAAGAAATATGGCCGACTCCTCAGTTTGGCTATATCCAACTTCCAAGAAGAGATAATGTGTGTACTATTCCAATTCTTTGATCCCGTACATCATTGTTTCACTTTCCCGGACTATCTGTTGGTACCTACGCTAGAGGAGTTCTCTCTACTCTTAGGGGTGCCCGTGCTTAATCAGATACCGTTCACCGGTCTAGCAGGGGTTCCAAAACCTGAAGTCATCGCCGAAGCTTTACATGTGAAGAGGGCCGACGTCATAGCCAATTGGGAGACAAGAAGTGGGGTTAATGGTTTTCTAGCTAAGTTTCTATTGGAAAAAGCTCTTTCATTCTAGGATGACATGGATTTCCAAGCTTTCGAAGACCTGCTAGCTCTCCTCATTTATGGTTTGGTACTGTTTCCCAATTCGGACCAATTCATAGACGTTAATGCCATCCAAGTCTTTCTCTCTCGCAATCCTATACCTACCTTACTAGGATACATCTTGCATTGTCTTTATACCCGCACCATGAAGAAAAGAGGTACCCTTTTGTGTTGTATCCCCCTACTTTCTAAGTGGTTCACTTCACACCTGCCTCAGTCAGCATTGAAGAACGAGCAAAGAATGACTTGGTCTCAAAGGATGATGTCTCTCACCCACTCTGATATTCGTTGGTGCTCGAGATCCTTGGAAGATATCTCTATCATTGACCACTATGGGGAGTTCCCTAATGTACCTCTGTTGGTATTAGGGGAGGAATCACCTACAACCCATGCTTAGCTCTTCGGCAGTTTGGGTATACCCGAAGAGACGACCCTCATGAGATGCTCATCCAAAGTCTGGTGTTCGACTACGACAAAGAAAACCAAGGTTACCTCTAGAGGTTTACACGTGCTTGGGGAATGGTGAAAAAGGTGGACAGTAGGACTTTGGGACATAAAAACTCTATCTCTCTCGAGCCTTACCTTAAGTGGGTGCAGGCTCGTTCCCAGAGACTCTTGATGCCTTACCCTTCTGTGATCGGTGGATCTGGAACTGACTGTTTAACGCTGGTTCGCGAAATGTCGCGGAAGCAAGAGTCGCCACCGTCTTTTATTTTCTCCAAATGGAAAGGACAAAAGCACAGAAAAATTCCTTAAAGAGATTGCTCTCGGTTCGGGAGGTAGGTTATAGAAAGGGAAGGTGTTAGCACCCTTTCTATCCATGGTTATCCATGGGCTCTTAGATACTTGCTCACTTGTGTTTTCAAAAATGGTTTGTTTGCTTTTCAACTGTGGGTTTTAAAAATTTTCTTTGAAAATTTCAGTTCGACTCTTGTATCGGTCCTCAAGAGTGTTTGAAAAAATGCTTTCGAAAGCTTTTTGAAAATGTGTTGCTGTGAAAAGTATTTTTGAATTTGTTTTGTTTTGAATTAGAGCAAGTATCCACGAGTCGTCTACCTACCCTAAGGAATTCGTCTGTGTAAATGTCCTTTAAAGTAGTGCCATCCCACCATTGAGAGGTAGGTAGCACCACCGTTGGAGGTATTCGGGTCAATTCGAGGTTCGGGACATGGTGATCACCAGAGCAATGGGAAGACACCTTAGAAGCTACGCTCATGCCAGGTTCCCGGATCATGAGGACTTACTAAGACATCCTCTACTCGACGATCACCTTTCGAGGCAAGGCAACAGTGAGGCGTACCCTAGGGGTGGTGTGTGATTTGTGTGTCAGATTCATTTATTTTTGTCTTGTCAGGTTATTGGTGTTCTATCGTTTGTTTTTATTTTGTCCATACATTCTTTCATGTTTTGATTTAACAGTTAAAAATATTGCGGGAAAAGTAAATTCTAAGCTATTACAAATGGCGCGGGTCCACATCGCCAAAATTAACCAGGACCCGATTTGACAGAAAGATAAAGAAAGCAAAGAATTAAAAGTGCGAGTAATTAAATACATGGCTTCGGGACATGAATATTTAAACGGAATAAAATAATATGCGAATTAATAATTAAATCGAAACGAGGGCGTTGGACCCTTTTTGCAAAATATTAAAATTACATGAATTAATTAATTAAAAAAAAAGAAAAGAAATTGTTTTTGTTTTTGGTATTTTATGATTTTTAAGACTTAATATGAAAAAGAGAATTAATTAAAATTAAAATAAGATGCAAACCCTAATCCTAATTATTTTTAATTTATTAAGAAAATATTGAAGTTTTTTAACCTAAAATTAATCCTAATTTCTATATGCAAATTTAATTATGAAAATAAATAAAAATTATTTAATTATTATGGGAGAAAAAGGAAAAAAGATGAAATTAATTAAAACCCTAATTCTATGTTTTTTAGATTTTTTTTTATTAAAAGAATTAAAATTAACCTAATTTAAAACTAAATTTAATTATATGCATTTATTTATGAAAATACTAAAAAATAAAATATTTATTGTTTTTCTCTTTTCTCTGATTTTTATGGGTATTTTTTATATTTATGAAAATAATTAATTAATCAAACAAATAATAATTAAAATAAAAGTAGAAACAATGCAAAAAGAAAATATAAAAAAAGCAAACCTAGGGGGGTGTCAGTCCCCAATATGGAGGTTCAAGTTTAGTAATCTGGCCCATTAATCTTGGCCTTTTTGGACTTTTGCCAGGTAGCATGCTGAAGCATTGACCAGGGTTTATGGTGTTCCTCAATCCATGGCCTTTGATTTGATGAGGCTGGACGCGTGGCATACTGGATTTGGAAGTATATGGTGGTCTCCAGCATAGGCGCTACATATGAACGTCAGTTGAAAAAAATCAAATGGAAAGGGTGAAGACCTGGGATCGAACCCAGGTCATTAACATTACCAGTCTTATGCCTTGCCAGTTGTACTGAACGCGCGCTTTGTTTTATAAACAACTAACAAATATTATAAAAGAAAACAAAAATGTTAGTGGGTCTGAGCGCGAAAATTTGAATCAGCCTATCACCACTTCCCACGTTATCGTCTTCCTCGCGTGGTTTTTATTTTCCTGAAACAAAAGAAACATAGGCAACGGTTTTCACGCGTTGCCTAAGATAACATATCAAAAAATAGCGATTAGCCCTAGGGGCTCTATAAATTAGGCGCGAGGATAGCCTCTTCTTCGTCCAAGTGTGCTGATCATGACCATGGTACTGTGGCTCGCTAATTTTATAGGATCAAGAAGTCCCCAATTCAGAATCCTGTAAACCCTAAAAATCGATAATGGTATATTTGCACACAATACATAAAAACGCAATTAATTCACATAGTAAGCATCAGAATGAATCGTCTAGTAAGAATACCTAAACTAAATGTCATGAAAATGCCTCAAAATTAAGATACGAGTATGCAATTTTATGAGAAAAATTTTGATTCTGTACAATGATTCTTGAGGTTTGGATGACTGTTTCTGATTGGGAATCGTTCAATGATGCTTGAGGAAGCTAAAGAAACAGAAATCGTGCCTTGAATCAGCCTGCAAAAGGGTTTTCAGTTTTGAGTTTTTTTGACAAAAATTTCAAGTTTGATTGTTAGGTTTCTGAGCAGCTGCGTGTGTAGGATGATTAGGTTTGTGTTTTGGCTTTTGTATTGAGTCAATTAGGTCAACAATTCTGAGCAAAATCTCTTTCATTGATGGTCTTGAAGATTTGATTTTCAAGCTTTATTTTTTCAATCTTTCCATGTGCTTTTTGATACAAATCAACTCCAATCTCTCCAAACCTTTCCCTATTTGAATATGCACGAAATCTTGAGAATAAAACATGTACAAAAAGATTGGAAAACTTAGGTTAGCATTTTTCATGTATTTAATTTGATTTAAATGAATTATTATTAATAAAAATTCAAATAAATAAATAAAAAATGAATAAAACTTCCCTTTGGGCCAAGTGGTCGTGCACATGTCATGGATGATGAATTATGGAAGAAAAATGGGCCCATTAGCAATTTTAGGTCATTTGAATCAATGTTGACTTTTCAAAATATCCAAAATTTTCCCAACTTCCACAAGGCATAACTTGCTCAATTTTTAAGCTTTTCTCATGTTCTTGGACATTTTGGAAAGGTCTTTGAGTCCTCTAACCAATGCCTTTGATCCCATGTCATTTTGATTTACCAATCTCAAGTTATGGCCTTTGACTTAAAGTCCCTTTTTGTTGACTTTTGAAAATGACCTATAATGTTGAAATTGATAACTTTTTGTGAGAGCATTTATTGGACTTGAAGTATGAAGATGAGTTGTAGGAAATGTCTTTCTCTTCAAAATGAGCTTTGGATGGAATTTTTCTGATAATCCATGTGAAAGTTATGCCCTGGTCAATTTACAGCTGACTTTTTCAGCTGTCCAAATAAGGAAACTTTTGCATCTTGATGATTTTTGAGCCAAATTTTGAGAATCATGATCAAGCATTGATCAAATGATGTTTGTGGCTTCAAAATGATATGTTGACCAAAAATTTGAACTTTTGACTGTCAAATGACCATTTTGCCCCTACAGTTGACTGTAGTGCAATTAGGGTTTTGACTGTGCAGTTTTGTACTGAAAGCCTTGAAACTTGGTATGAGGATGCTTGACCATATTTGTAGGCATATGAGACTTGATTGGACCTTTGGAAACTTCAATTTCTTGATCAGAACACAAACCCTAATTTTGCCTGTTTAGGAGCCCTTTGCACTGTGCAACCCTTGGGGAATTTTGAAGCTTGACTTAGCAAATCTTTGAAGAATATGGGAGGGCAAATTTTGGGGTACAACAGTTGCCCCTGTTCAATCTTCTTAGACCTGAGGATGCAGATTGGCTGACGTGCCTTTCGTAATCCGAGGGTAGAAGATGATTGAACACTAGAGTGCCCAAAAATTTGCGCTCACATAGTAGCAGTGATGGTGGAAATGGGCTTACAGATGCCATTTAGAGGTTGATGAATAGGATGATGGGCTTATAGATGCCATCTGGATGTTGATTACGTAAGAGATTCCTTAGCGAGAGCCTGTATACCTGCAAAATGGAAAATGATTACCTGACACGTTGCAGGAGCTGATTTTCAGATGCTTTTGTGTAGATATGTCCTGACTGGTTACAGGAATCGGATCTTCGAATTCTTCAGACGTGCCCTGGTGAAATACAGGAATCGAATCTGGTAATGCTAGTCTTCAACGGATACACCCTGACAAGATTCAGGTATCGGATCCTCGAACTCTTCAGACACACCCTGGCAAGATACAGGAATCGTATCTGGTAATGCTAGTCTTCAACGGATACACCCTTGCAAGATTCAGGTATCGGATCCTCGAACTCTTCAGACACACCCTGGCAAGATACAGGAATCGGATCTGGTAATGTTAGTCTTCAACAGATACACCCTGGCAAGATTCAGGCATCGGATCCTCGAACTCTTCAGACACACCCTGGCAAGATACAGGAATCGGATCTGGTATTGTTAGTCTTCAACGGATACACCCTGGCAAGATTCAGGTATCGGATCCTCGAACTCTTCAGACACACCCTGGCAAGATACAGGAATCAGATCTGGTAATGTTAGTCTTCAACGGATACACCCTGGCAAGATTCAGGCATCAGATCCTCGAACTCTTCAGACACACCCTGGCAAGATACAGGAATCAGATCTGGTATTGTTAGTCTTCAACGGATACACCCTGGCAAGATTCAGGTATCGGATCCTCGAACTCTTTAGACACACCCTGGCAAGATACAGGAATCGGATCTGGTACTTGGTCATCAACAGATACACCCTGGCAAGATACAGGAATCGGATCTTTAGTTGCGACCATTGATGGTGATCATTTTTGTACTTTTGTCCTGAAAAGACAAGCGTTAATTGTATGCGATGTCATGTGGTATGACATGCGAGATGCTCTCTGAATCAGTGATATTGTATGTTCATGATGCGTATATGCATGCTATAATGATGTATGTGATGTTTACGAATGTATTTTTCGTCTAGGAAAGTAAATCCTTGACGGGTGCCGGGAGGTCACTCCTGGGCTGATGTTGAAGAATAAACTTTCGCTTCCGCTGGGGATGATAACTGCAAGAATACCGGTAGGAGAAGATGACTCCATTGAGGAATAAACTTGGCAAATGGAAGATTATGCAGGGAGAAAAATACTCTAGCGACCATGCTGGGAAGCAATACTCTGTGGGGAGAGGGATGCTTTGCTGCGTGTTGATAATAATTTGCTGGGGATAAGAAGGCTGTATTGACGACGACCTTTCCGTGGCTTTTGGCTGAGGATAACCCAGTTATATCCTGTTAAGGAAATAACTCTTTGAATAAAGCCGGACGACGCGTTCGTGCTCTGCTAGGGATAAGCTTCCAGAATCTACTGGGGATAAGCTTACTGCTTGGGGAGATGAATCCCAACCTTCCTGGATTGGACTCTTCTGGGGAAGTTTTGATATGCTGGGGAAGTGATTCCTTTGAATATTTGATGTGCCGCCGGGGAACAATCTTTAGACCAAGACTGCCGGGGATGCTTGTTAAGAATATGTATATTGCTGCTGGGGAGATGTTGAGATCTACTGGAGGATACTCAACTTCTTTAAGATTTGATAGCTTGGAGAGAGTGTACTGACTGCTTACTCTCTGGGGAATTGAGATATACTGGTCATATTCTTTATCCGAACCTACCTTGGTACCTTGGAGGACAGAACAATTAGATTGCTTGGACAACTCTTTATTGCCCCTGTTTCTAGTGTCACCTGTAATAAAATCCTTTGTTTCGTATGCAAATATTTATGAGTTAGCAAACTATTGTCAATGCATATATCACAAATTGAACCTTGGACGTTCTTCGCAAAACAAAACAGAAAAAGAAAAACAATTGGCACGTTTAACTGAAAAGCATATTTGTATTGATTTTTGAGTGGCCTGTAAATAGGCGTTTTGTATACAAGAGGCTGACGTCCTAGTAAGAGAACGCCGCCGATCAAGAGAGTTTATACAAGTTTTTGTACAAGAGAAAATAAAACAGCTGTGTGAAATATGAATGATTCACTGGGTTTCAACTCTGCTATTGCCTTTATAACTCCGAGCGTCTCATCACTTGATGACCTTGGTTGAAGGTGAAGCTGACTGATCGATGCCGTCTGAACTTGATGTAGATACCGGATTCTGGATGCAAAGTGATCCAATGAGACATAGTATTACGCTTTTATCCCTAATTTTTGCCTGGACCGCCCTTTCGGGTTTTCAGTCCACCGGGATACCCATTTTTGCCCAAGCCGCCTTTTCAGGTTTTCGACTTGTCGGGTGTACAGATTTTTTTAATTTCATCCCTTCATTTTGCCCGAATCCTTTTGGTTCAACGGGAAGCCCTAATTTTTGCCTAGGCATGTCAGCCTAGCGGGTCTTTTTTTCATGCGTAGTATTTTTTAACTATGTCTGCATTGGCGGGGTGAGGAAGGTCGTCACCATCCATATTGGTTAGAATCATGGCTCCTCCTGAGAACACATGCTTAACCACAAATGGCCCTTCGTACGTAGGGGTCCATTTGCCCCTTGGATCACTCTGAGGAAGGATGATTCGTTTGATTACCAGATCCCCAACTTGATATTCCTGTGGTCTGACCTTTTTGTTAAATGCCCTGATCATCCGTTTCTGATACGTATGACCATGACAGATAGCAGCAAGTCTCTTTTCATCAATGAGGTTGAGCTGATCAAGTCGTGTCTGGATCCAATCATCTTCGTTTAGATTTGCATCCTTCATTATCCGGAGAGAGGGTATTTGCACTTCGATCGGTAAGACTGCCTCCATGCCATAAACCAGAGAGAAGGGAGTTGCCCCGGTTGACGTCCTAGCTGAGGTACGGTACCCATGTAGAGCGAACGGTAACATCTCGTGCCAATCTTTATAAGTCACTGTCATCTTCTGCACGATTTTCTTGATGTTCTTATTTGCTGCTTCTACAGCCCCATTCATCTTCGGTCTGTAAGGAGAAGAATTGTGGTGCTGTATCTTGAACTGTTCGCAGAGCTCAGCGATCATCTTGTTATTCAGATTGGTACCGTTGTCTGTAATAATTCTCTCAGGGATGCCGTATCGACATATCAGATTATGTCGGATGAACCGTGCCACAACAGTCTTGGTTACCGTAGCATAGGATGCTGCCTCAACCCACTTCGTAAAATAATCAATCGCCACCAGGATGAAGCGATGCCCATTAGATGCCGTAGGTTTAATCTCACCGATCATGTCTATGCCCCACATTGCAAACGGCCAAGGCGCAGTCAGAACATTCAGGGGAACCGGAGGAACATGCACCTTGTCTGCATAAATCTGGCACTTATGGCATGTCCTGGAATGTTGGTAACAGTGAGCTTCCATTGTGGACCAGTAATATCCTGCCCGAAGGATTTTCTTAGCCATTGTGTGTCCACTGGAATGTGTACCAAAGGTCCCTTCATGTAGCTCTTCCATGATCCTTTCTGCTTCAGTCTTATCCACACAACGCAGTAAGGTTGAATCATGGTTTCGCTTGTACAAGATGCCGTTGCTAAGGAAGAACTTGGTTGCGAACCTTCTCAGGAACTTCTTATCATTGACAGATGCACCTTCCGGGTATTCCTGAGTTTCCATATATCTTTTTACTTCATGGTACCAAGGCTTCTCAGTCACCAATTCAGTCTCGAGATCGCAACAGTATGCCGGTTCGTCCAGTTTCCAGATGATGATCCGGGGAGCCTCATTGTCCCATTTGACCTTGAACATAGAAGACATTGTAGCTAACGCGTCCGCCAGCTGATTCTCCTCTCTGGGAAAGTGTTCAAAGGTTATCTCTGTGAAGTGGGGGATCAGGGTCAACACACATTCTCTGTAAGGAATCAGGTTTGGATGTTTCGTATCCCACTCTCCTTTGATCTGATTGATCACAAGAGCGGAATCTCCGAAGACACTTAGAAACTTGATCCTTAGGTCGATCGCAGCTTGAAGACCCATGATGCACGCCTCATACTCCGCCATGTTGTTGGTACAGTTGAAACATAGCCGGGAAGTGAGCGGAGTATGAGTGCCTTGAGGAGATATGATTATGGCGCTGATACCATTTCCCAAAGCATTAGAGGCTCCGTCAAAGTGCATAGACCATCGCGATCCTGGTTCAGGTCCTTCATCCGGTCCAGGTACTTCACAATCAGTCACAATCATGATGCTTTCATCCGGAAACTCGAAGTTCATTGATTGATAGTCATCTACGGCCTGATGTGCCAAGTGGTCTGCCAATACACTTCCCTTGATGGCTTTCTGGGTCGTGTACTGAATGTCGTATTCCGTCAAGATCATCTGCCATCTTGCAATTCTCCCAGACAGAGCAGGCTTTTTGAATATATACTTTATAGGATCCATCTTTGAGATCAACAAGGTAGTGTGAGTCAGCATATACTGTCTCAGCCGGCGAGCAGCCCATACCAAAGCGCAGCAAGTTTTCTCAAGCAGTGAGTATCGGGTCTCACAGTCGGTAAACTTTTTGCTAAGGTAATAAATGGCGTGCTCTTTTCGGCCAGACTCGTCATGCTGCCCCAGCACACACCCCATTGAATTGTCAAGCATTGTCAGGTATAGTATCAGAGGTCTCCCTTCAACCGGTGGCATAAGGATAGGTGGTTCTTGGAGATACTCTTTGATTCTGTCAAATGCGGCCTGACATTCATCGTTCCAATGTACTACCTGATCTTTCTTCAACAGCTTGAAGATTGGCTCACAGGTAGCAGTAAGATGTGAGATGAACCGAGCAATGTAATTCAGGCGTCCTAAGAAGCCTCTGACCTCTTTCTCTGTCTTAGGAACTGGCATCTCTTGAATAGCTTTGACCTTAGCAGGGTCCACTTGAATGCCCTTGTCACTTACCACGAAGCCTAGCAACTTCCCAGATCTTACCCCGAAGGTGCACTTGTTCGGGTTCAATCTCAGCTTGTACAGTTTCAAACGGTCAAACAACTTCTGCAGATGATCTAGGTGCTCTTCCTCAGTCTGGGACCTTGCGATCATGTCGTCAACATACACTTCTATCTCATGATGGATCATGTCATGAAATAAAGCAACCATGGCACGTTGGTAGGTTGCCCCAGTGTTCTTTAATCCAAATGGCATGACCTTGTAACATAAGGTGCCCCACTGAGTAACAAATGTAGTCTTTTCCATATCTTCAGGAGCCATCTTGATCTGATTGTAACCTGAAAAGCCATCCATGAAAGAGAACACTTTATGCTAAGCTGTATTATCAACAAGGACATCGATGTGAGGTAAAGGGAAATCATCCTTGGGGCTGGCCCTGTTCAGATCCCTGTAGTCGACACACATTCTGACCTTACCGTCCTTCTTAGGTACCGACACCACATTAGCAACCCACTGAGGATAAGAAGTCACTGCAAGAAACCCAGCGTCAAACTGTTTCATAACCTCGGCCTTAATCTTTTCAGACATCTCTGGACGCATCCGACGGACCTTTTGCTTAACTGGAGGGCAGTCTTCCTTAGTTGGCAAGTGATGGACCACAATATCGGTATCCAACCCGGGCATGTCTTCGTAGGACCAGGAAAAGATCTCCATATAGTCATGTAACATCTTGGTTAACCGTTGCTTCACGCTGAGCTCTAGGTTGGCACCAATCTTTACCTCTTTCCTATCTGCCTCAGTACCCAAGTTTATTGTTTCTACTGGCTCTTCATGGGGTTGAATTGCCCTCTCTTCCTGAAGCAACAGTCTTGCAAGCTCACCAGGCACTTCGCAATCATCTTCACCTTCGTCTTCGGCTAAGTTGATCGGATTTTCGAAGTCATAACTGGCAGTAGCAGAGTCGTTACCAGTGAGATCCAGAGTGGATTGAAACCTGTATGAGTGAGTGTGTGTGCAAATACAGTTGTTTCGAAATATATGTAAAGGAAAGAAAGACAGAAAAGGAGCATAAGATTTGCAATGCCAAAATACGTCCAAGATTTTCATTTATGATATATGAAATGACAATTTATATGCCCTCACAAATGAAACCACGGTGCCTCGGGTAAGACACCGGGCCATAGAGTTTATTTATTGTTTATTACAAAATAGAAAAACAAAGAAATTTATTACTGCGTCACAAAGGTAACAGGAGTATGGTCCTTAGCAATCCAATTGTTCAATCCGCCTTCGGTTGTCGGGTAGATCCAGCTATTGAATTCCGCTTCATCCACTTCGTTGTCTTCCACGACAGCATTCACTCCTGGATTTGTAATGAACACAGGAGGTCTTCCGGTCTTCGCTTTCCGCATAGCTTTCTGACCCTCTGTGGTAAAACCCAGCCCAAATTTGTCAGTTTTCTGTGTGAAGTCTGGAAGCCTTCCCTAGTTAGCACATTCACCCTTTTGAACCACAGCCCGGGCATCCTTTAGGGATGCCATCTTCAAAGGAACACTTCCTTCCGTCGCTGTTTCTGATGCTGCTGTAATTGGAAGCACCTCCTCGAAATGCTGAAAGGGGGTTTCAATAAACTCCCCATCCATCTCAATGTATCTGAAGGAGTTCAGGTGGCTCACCATATATTCCTCCTCTCCCTGCACAGTGACGATCTTCCCTCTGACGGGGTACTTCAGCTTCTGGTGCAAGGTAGAGGTCACTGCCCCAGCCTTATGTATCTAGGGTCGACCCAATAGACAAGAGTAAGATGGACGGATATCCATCACATAAAAAGTAGAGTCAAACACCTGAGAACCCACACGAATCGGAATATCAACCTCTCCATGAACCATCCTTTTTGAACCGTCAAAGGCTCTGACGATGATATTGCTGGGTTTTAATTCCAGGCCTTCACAATCTAGACGGTCTAAAGCCTTCTTGGGTAGCACATTCAAGGATGACCTAGTATCCACCAACACATGTGCCAAGGTAGTGCCCCTGCATTCGATAGAGACATGCAGAGCATCATTATGGTCTCTTCCCTTCGCGGTCAAGTCAGCATCTGAGAAACCCAAGCCATTGTCTGCCGTCAGATTTGCTACGCAATCAGTGAACTGGACTGCGGATGTCTCATGTGGCACATGGGCCGTCTTGAGGAATGAGATTAAGGCCTTAGCATGGGCCTCAGAGCACAGCAATAAAGAGAGCATGGAGATCTTGGAGGGCGTGTGCCCTAGCTGTTCCACCACATTAAAGTCACTCTTCTTTATAATTTTCAGAATCTCCTCCATCTCTTGTTGGGAGGCCTCAGCAGTTATAGGTACAGGTGCCTCCATCTGGGCAGGCTCAACTTCAACTCCTTTGCCCCGAGCATTGGATGACTCGGTAGCAGGAGAAACAATTGGATCAGCAGCAGGAACAGGTACACTTGTAGGAGTTATGAGAAGCGGTCTTCGAGCAGCAGGGGGTGCAATGTCAGGCGAGAAGAGCCTGCCACTGCGGGTAACCTTGGCTGGGCCAGTGATATCACAGATGCTGGCACCAGCGTTGAACTCTTGTTTAATCCCATTCACATACACATCTGCCCCATAATGCCAGGGGACAGATTTATCAGATACATAGGGCAGGGGCCCCGGAATAGTGATAACAATAGGTGCAACGGTCATGATTTGAACGGGCTTCTTCGGGAGAGCCGGGATTGGATTATTGAAAATAGTCACCACAGAAACTTCTTCCACCGGAACCAACTGAACAGCAGACTTCTTAAACAGAATCTCCTTGCTATCCATTAGGCTTTGGATGCCTAACTTCAGCAAGGGACAACCAGATAGGGACACAGCACAGAACAGGCAACTCTCACTACAACCCGGAAATAAACCGGCCAGCAGCAGGTTCTTCTTGACAATCTTCAGAGGAGTGGCTAGATCATCCACAGAAACAGCATAAACATCTTCGTCAACAACATTTACCCCATGCTGAGGCATAGGAGCAGTAACTACATTCGGCCTCTCAGGCGCTTCAAACTATATTTCTTTCGCGTCGATAAGGTCTTGCACCTTATTCCTTAATGCCCAACAGTCATCAGTGGCATGCCCTGGGCTATCAGAATGATAAGCACAACGAGCATTCGGGTTGTACTTAGGAGATGTAGTATTTGCAACCCTCGGAGCCTCTCTGACGGTTACCAAGTTGGTTGAGAGCAATTGTGATAAGATTTGCGACAAAGTCATACTCAAACGGGTGAATTCCCTTCTGGGTCTCTCAGCCCTTGGTTGGTTAGCTGGCCGAGGAGCGGCTGCAGGCTTGGCAATCATTAATGCACTGACGGATTGACGGCGCTCTGGTTTATCCTGCCTTCTAGGCCCATATACCGCACTGGCCTCCTTCTTGAAGGGTTTCTTCTCAGAGCTAGACGATGCACCCTTCGGAATCTTTCCAGACTTCAACCCAACCTCAATTCTTTCTCCAGTCAAGATTAGATCAGTGAACCCTGCAGATGAATTCCCAATAAGGTGGTTGAAAAACGGCCCAGATAGGGTCCCCAAGAACATATCTACCAACTCCCGATCAGTCAACGGAGGCTGCACCCTGCCAGCCAGGTCTCTCCATTTTTGAGCGTACTCCTTAAAACCTTCACTTGCACCTAACGACATACCCTGGAGTTGGGTACGTGTAGGGGAAAGGTCGGCATTATATTGATACTGCTTGTAGAAAGCAGTAGCCAACTCCTCCCAGTTACGAACTTTGCTCCCATCCAGCTGATAGAACCATTTGAGATGAGTCCCTGAAAGACTCTCCTGGAAGAAGTGGATCCACAAATTTTTATCCGCAGAGTACGGTTGGATTTTCCGAACATAGGACCTGAGATGTAGCTTGGGACAAGACGCCCCGTCATATTTGGTGAAGGATTGTGCTTTGAACTTATGAGGGATAATCACACCAGTTGACAAACCCAGATCTCCGAAATCCAGCCCAGGTACCTGTTGTATTTCCATAGCCTTCAGCCTATCCTCCAGTTGCTTGTATCTGTCTTCTGCAGGAGGGTACTGCTCTTCATCAAAATCAGTCTCGTTGTCGGAGACTACCGGACTAGGAACCCTTGCTTCTGCCTGAGGACTACTCTTGCCGACAGAAGAACCAGCCTCTTCATGCTGCAGAGTATTGCCGAACCTTCGGCCCGAGTTGAACATAACAGTCCTTCTCTTCTTCTTCTTCTCCTTCTTCAGGAGCATAGCCTTCAGCTCTTCTTGGCCTTGAGCCAGACCCTTGATTAATTCCTGAAACTGCGCATTCTGCGCCTGAAGAGCCTTGATGGATGTCTCAGTTGATGACGAGTCGGGATTCATGATGCTGAAATAAACAGCGAAGAACTGTAAGCAACCTGAAAAGAGGAAAAACCTGCTATGCACATGATGTATGAAATGCGTATGAATTATGTTTTCAAAGACAATCGGGAATCAACTTTGTAAACAAAAAGGAACACACTTCATTAGATTCAACTTTGAAACTGAGATTATTCAACAGGTTTCCCTTAGGCGTTACATGAAACGGAAATACTGAAAAGGAAATAAACTAAAAGCACATCTGGAGCTCCTTATTGATCCCATGGTCTCCTCTTCTCAGTACGAATGTAGGCATTAAGAGCTCTCTCATTCTCCAACTGCTTTGTCAGCTTCTGGATCTTTGATTCCTGCTCGTTGAACTTTTCCCGGTAAGAATCCCGCTCTTCTCGCAGTTGCGACCAAGATCTCTTCAATGTCTCATAATCAGTAGGTATCTGAGGAGGAAGGACAGTTGGAGGAACACCATCTTCGTCAGGACACTCAAGAATGACGGGTCTGACAGCTTCATACGGCATACCTAACTTCTGAGCACGGATGCGAACCCATTTGTAGTAGGCTTCCATAGGTAAAGAAGTCTTTGGCCCCAACTCCTGTGGGTCAGCCTTATGAACTTTGTCCCAAGCCTTGATGAACCTACGACGCAGCTCGTCACTATCCGCCTGAAATTCAAAACTAATGTGAGGCACCAACATCTCATGGGGACCTGCTCTTCTTGCTCTTCCAAACTGACGGAGTGCTAGACATGGATTGTAAGAGATCCCTCCTTGGGTACCAATCAGAGGAACATTAGGGTATTCCCCGCATCGATCAATAATAGCTATCTCATCCAAACCTCGGCAAGTCCAAATGATGTCTTTATCGGTGAGAGACATTAACCTATGAGCCCAACCTCTTCCTTCTTGATTCTTCAGTACGAACTTAGGGAGGTGCGAAATAAACCACCTCACCAACAAAGGGATACAACACCATAGGGTTCCTCGTCTTCGGGTAGTACGGGCATGAAGTTGTTGCAAGATGTCACTCAAGAGAGTGGGTACAGGATTCTGAGACATAAAGATCCTTATGGCAGTGACATTGATGAAGTTGTCAGGATTAGGAAACAGGACTAACCCATAGATTAGGAGAGCCAAGATGTCTTCATATGCCCTAAAGTCCAGGTCACTCCAGAAACTGTTAGCTTTACTAATCAGAAACTTGGCCAAGAAACCCTTAACTCCGCTTCTAGTCACCCAGTTGTCTGTTACCTCTTGATGGGTCAAAGGAAGAGCTGCAGCAATATCCTTAAGCCTGAGGGTCTTTTCCCAACCAGTAAAGGGAGTTTGATCCAAGATAGGGATACCAAGCAAATCAGAGAACTCTTCCAGGGTAGGGACCAGCTGGAAGTCTTGAAAGGTGAAGCACTGGTACAGAGGGTCATAGAGCTGGGTCAGAACACTCATCAACTGTTGATCCCTCTTTGTAGTGACTAAACTGAGAAGAGAACCATGCCTCTGAATGAAGGAAGTGGTATTTGGAATTCTGCTAACCATCTCATCAAGCAACTCAGGTGAACGAACAAAGTTGAACCGGATAGTATTCCTTCGCACATGCATCATGTTAGCACCCTTTCTATCCATGGTTATCCATGGGCTCTTAGATACTTGCTCACTTGTGTTTTAAAAAATGGTTTGTTTGCTTTTCAACTGTGGGTTTTAAAAAGTTTCTTTGAAAATTTCAGTTCGACTCTTGTATCGGTCCTCAAGAGTGTTTGAAAAAATGCTTTCGAAAGCTTTTTGAAAATGTGTTGCTGTGAAAAGTATTTTTGAATTTGTTTTGTTTTGAATTAGAGCAAGTATCCACGAGTCGTCTACCTACCCTAAGGAATTCGTCTGTGTAAATGTCCTTTAAAGTAGTGCCATCCCACCATTGAGAGGTAGGTAGCACCACCGTTGGAGGTATTCGGGTCAATTCGAGGTTCGGGACATGGTGATCACCAGAGCAATGGGAAGACACCTTAGAAGCTACCCTCATGCCAGGTTCCCGGATCATGAGGACTTACTAAGACATCCTCTACTCGACGATCACCTTTCGAGGCAAGGCAACAGTGAGGCGTACCCTAGGGGTGGTGTGTGATTTGTGTGTCAGATTCATTTATTTTTGTCTTGTCAGGTTATTGGTGTTCTATCGTTTGTTTTTATTTTGTCCATACATTCTTTCATGTTTTGATTTAACAGTTAAAAATATTGCGGGAAAAGTAAATTCTAAGCTATTACAAATGGCGCGGGTCCACATCGCCAAAATTAACCAGGACCCGATTTGACAGAAAGATAAAGAAAGCAAAGAATTAAAAGTGCGAGTAATTAAATACATGGCTTCGGGAGAGATACATGAATATTTAAACGGAATAAAATAATATGCGAATTAATAATTAAATCGAAACGAGGGCGTTGGACCCTTTTTGCAAAATATTAAAATTACATGAATTAATTAATTAAAAAAAAAAGAAAAGAAATTGTTTTTGTTTTTGGTATTTTATGATTTTTAAGACTTAATATGAAAAAGAGAATTAATTAAAATTAAAATAAGATGCAAACCCTAATCCTAATTATTTTTAATTTATTAAGAAAATATTGAAGTTTTTTAACCTAAAATTAATCCTAATTTCTATATGCAAATTTAATTATGAAAATAAATAAAAATTATTTAATTATTATGGGAGAAAAAGGAAAAAAGATGAAATTAATTAAAACCCTAATTCTATGTTTTTTAGATTTTTTTAATTAAAAGAATTAAAATTAACCTAATTTAAAACTAAATTTAATTATATGCATTTATTTATGAAAATACTAAAAAATAAAATATTTATTGTTTTTCTCTTTTCTCTGATTTTTATGGGTATTTTTTATATTTATGAAAATAATTAATTAATCAAACAAATAATAATTAAAATAAAAGTAGAAACAATGCAAAAAGAAAATATAAAAAAAGCAAACCTAGGGGGGTGTCAGTCCCCAATATGGAGGTTCAAGTTTAGTAATCTGGCCCATTAATCTTGGCCTTTTTGGACTTTTGCTAGGTAGCATGCTGAAGCGTTGACGCGTGGCATACTGGATTTGGAAGTATATGGTGGTCTCCAGCATAGGCGCTACATATGAACGTCAGTTGAAAAAAATCAAATGGAAAGGGTGAAGACCTGGGATCGAACCCAGGTCATTAACATTACCAGTCTTATGCCTTGCCAGTTGTACTGAACGCGCGCTTTGTTTAATAAACAACTAACAAATATTATAAAAGAAAACAAAAATGTTAGTGGGTCTGAGCGCGAAAATTTGAATCAGCCTATCACCACTTCCCACGTTATCGTCTTCCTCGCGTGGTTTTTATTTTCCTGAAACAAAAGAAACATAGGCAACCGTTTTCACGCGTTGCCTAAGATAAGATATCAAAAAATAGCGATTAGCCCTAGGGGCTCTATAAATTAGGCGCGAGGATAGCCTCTTCTTCGTCCAAGTGTGCTGATCATGACCATGGTACTGTGGCTCGCTAATTTTATAGGATCAAGAAGTCCCCAATTCAGAATCCTGTAAACCCTAAAAATCGATAATGGTATATTTGCACACAATACATGAAAACGCAATTAATTCACATAGTAAGCATCAGAATGAATCGTCTAGTAAGAATACCTAAACTAAATGTCATGAAAATGCCTCAAAATTAAGATACGAGTATGCAATTTTATGAGAAAAATTTTGATTCTGTACAATGATTCTTGAGGTTTGGATGACTGTTTCTGATTGGGAATCGTTCAATGATGCTTGAGGAAGCTAAAGAAACAGAAATCGTGCCTTGAATCAGCCTGCAAAAGGGTTTTCAGTTTTGAGTTTTTTTGACAAAAATTTCAAGTTTGATTGTTAGGTTTCTGAGCAGCTGCGTGTGTAGGATGATTAGGTTTGTGTTTTGGCTTTTGTATTGAGTCAATTAGGTCAACAATTTTGAGCAAAATCTCTTTCATTGATGGTTTTGAAGATTTGATTTTCAAGCTTTATTTTTTCAATCTTTCCATGTGCTTTTTGATACAAATCAACTCCAATCTCTCCAAACCTTTCCCTATTTGAATATGCACGAAATCTTGAGAATAAAACATGTACAAAAAGATTGGAAAACTTAGGTTAGCATTTTTCATGTATTTAATTTGATTTAAATGAATTATTATTAATAAAAATTCAAATAAATAAATAAAAAATGAATAAAACTTCCCTTTGGGCCAAGTGGTCGTGCACATGTCATGGATGATGAATTATGGAAGAAAAATGGGCCCATTAGCAATTTTAGGTCATTTGAATCAATGTTGACTTTTCAAAATATCCAAAATTTTCCCAACTTCCACAAGGCATAACTTGCTCAATTTTTAAGCTTTTCTCATGTTCGTCGACATTTTGGAAAGCTCTTTGAGTCCTATAACCAATTCCTTTGGTCCCATGTCATTTTGATTTACCAATCTCAAGTTATGGCCTTTGACTTAAAGTCCCTTTTTGTTGACTTTTGAAAATGACCTATAATGTTGAAATTGATAACTTTTTGTGAGAGCATTTCTTGGACTTGAAGTATGAAGATGAGTTGTAGGAAATGTCTTTCTCTTCAAAATGAGCTTTGGATGGAATTTTTCTGATAATCCATGTGAAAGTTATGCCCTGGTCAATTTACAGCTGACTTTTTCAGCTGTCCAAATAAGGAAACTTTTGCATCTTGATGATTTTTGAGCCAAATTTTGAGAATCATGATCAAGCATTGATCAAATGATGTTTGTGGCTTAAAAATGATATGTTGACCACAAATTTGAACTTTTGACTGTCAAATGACCATTTTGCCCCTACAGTTGACTGTAGTGCAATTAGGGTTTTGACTGTGCAGTTTTGTACTGAAAGCCTTGAAACTTGGTATGAGGATGCTTGACCATATTTGTAGGCATATGAGACTTGATTGGACCTTTGGAAACTTCAATTTCTTGATCAGAACACAAACCCTAATTTTTCCTGTTTAGGAGCCCTTTGCACTGTGCAACCCTTGGGGAATTTTGAAGCTTGACTTATCAAATCTTTGAAGAATATGGGAGGGCAAATTTTGGGGTACAACACCTTCCATCCTTCCTATCATCATTGAGCCTGTTATTGAAGGAGACGTCCCATACACTGTTCTTCATCCTGACATGCCTACCTCTCTCGAAGACCTGCAGAAAGCTTGGGTTCAGTTGAAGGAAGAATGAGACACCTTTGAAACCCAGTACTACACCAGTGAGAAGAAGGTTCTAGAGCTCACCAAACTTCTTCATGAAGAGAAAAGCCTGAATGCCTACATTGCTCCAAAGAGGATGCGTTCGGTATTTTTGTCTTAAGAGCTTTGCTGTTTTTTTTGTTTCTTTCTTTGTAAGCCCAAGGAGGCATGATGTATTCAAACTTGTTTTTATTTAATATGACGTGTGTTCCTTTTTTGGTTTGAACAAGTTTAAATCTCTAATTTTCCTTGAAATCATTTGCATATTGCATCTTCATTCATCATAACATCATACAGGTTTCTCATAACAGGTCGCCTTATCCTTCTACTGTTTATTTCAGTAAGATGGATGTTGAACAGACTGTGAAAGATCTTCAGGCGCAGAATACCCAGTTTCAACAAATGCTCATGGCTCTAACAAAAGGACAAGAGGAGTTGAAGACTCTACTGGCCAAAGAGAAGAAGAAGAAAACGAAGAAACCAACCGGTGTTGTAATCATGGGAAGAAGGTTTAAAGGACAAACCAGGCGAACTTTAGATTTTGCAACATCATCAGGCGAAGGAGATAATCAAACCCAGGAAGTGAACAACAACCCAGCATCCAAAGGAGAGGAAGAGCCTAATTACTCTAAGGAACAATATCCTCCTGCTAATGATAAATACAAACAGTTCGAGGATCGTTTGAATGCCATGGAGATTAAGAGGGTACCCAGTTTGGACTTTGAAGAATTAGGACTCATCTCGGGGGTTGTCATCCCACAGAAATTCAAAGTCCCAACTTTTGCTAAGTACGATGGTGTCTCTTGCCCGAAGCTACATCTAAGGTCATATGTCAGAAAGATTCAACCCCACACGGCTGACAAGAATCTGTGGGTGCATTTATTCCAGGAGAGCTTATCTGGGACGCAGTTGGATTGGTTCTACCAATTAGAAGGGAGCAATGTTCGCAACTGGGAAGAGTTGGCCGCCGCTTTCTACAAATAATATCAGTATAATGCTGATTTGGCTCCGACTAGGAAACAGTTACAAAGCATGTCTAAGGGAACAGATGAAGGTTTCAAAACCTATGCTAAAAAATGGAGAGATCTTGCAGGCAGGGTCCAACCCCCTCTATCCGACAGAGAATTAGTAGATATGTTCCTAGGCACCTTGTCAGGACCATTTTTCAATCACCTTATTGGGAGTTCCTCATCTGGGTTTACTGAATTAATCATGACTGGTGAGCGGGTCGAGGCCGGTATAAAAAGCGGCAAAATTCAAAGAGATGCATCCTCAAGTATGGTGAAGAAACCCTTTGTTGGAAAGAACGAGGTCAGTGCTGCATATGACCATAGGAATCAAAACAAAATTGAACGTCGTCCGACGGTAGGGGCTGTTATGATTTCTAATCCTGTGCCAAATCAACAACGAAATTATCAGAGTAAACCAGAAGCGCCCATGAGACGATTTACTCGGATTAACATGACCATGTCTCAAGTTTTGCCACACCTTCTAAAGACCAATCTGGCGACTCTAAAGGAAGCTCCCAAGAATCCCATACTACTTCTCCTCGCTACAACCCGAACGCCCGATGTGCCTATCATTCTGAAATCCCGGGACACGATACAAACGACTGTTGGGCCTTAAAGAATAAGGTGCAGGACCTTATCAATGCGAAAGAGATCAAGTTTGAGCCCCCAGAAATGCCTAATGTAATAACGGCGCCAATGCCCAAACATGGCCAAGGTATCAACGCCATTGACGATGATCGTTTTGTTTCCTCTTTGAATGACTTGGTTACTCCTCTATTGACCATTAAACAAAATCTACTGCAAGTCGGCTTGTTCCCAGGCTGCGATGAAGATTGTCACTTATGCAAATCTCTACCGAATGACTATTTGTTACTAAAGATAGGCGTCCAGCGCCTGATGACTAGCAAAGAAATCCTAATTGAAAAGCTACCTCTTATCAAAAGTTCTTATCAAGATGTTTGAAAGTGCCCTGGCTGGAGAGTTGGCCTCATTTGTAAAACAAATAAGAAAGCAAGTTTACCCAGATCCCCTCTGTTGTTTTAATATGTGGTGTTGAAGAAGTTCAACATCTGGACCAACATGTTATGTAAGATGTCACAACATCAGCATGTGACATCGCGCCTGAAATTAAGTACTGATTAAGTAACTATGTTATATGTTGAATGTTTGTAACAGCTGTGACTTGTAACCTAACTATTCTAAGTGATCTAAATTATGAAAGAGGTTATTTGTTGTGTTGAAAAAGTTCAACATCTAGGAAAACATGTTAGATGTAATGTCATGACATCTGACTTGACATCACGTCAAATTCAGTTACAGTCCTGGTACTTAAATACTCTGAGAATATATGTGGCGTTTCTTATGGACAATCTGAAGATCAATCAAGAATCAATCAGAATATTTAAAGAAAATACTGTTTCTAAATATGGAGATATTTTAGGAACTAGCAGATTGAAGACCTTGATTATAGGAGAAGTTTGCTGCTGAGTTGTAACAGCAAGGAGAAAAGCTTGCTGCGATTTTGAAGGGCCAAATCTAGTTGGGTATTAGGTTATAAATAGCAGATTGTAACCTAGGGTTAAGTGACGGAAAAAATGTAACATTAGGGATGTTTTTGTTAGGTAAACCTGTCGGTCTGTGGCAAGTTTACCATGTATGTAACTCGAAACCTGTAGGTAAGAGTTTGAGTGTTCTTGGATGAAGCTGTGAAGCAAGTCTAAGTATTTTTGCATTACTTCATATTCATTGTAATGTAGGAAACCAAGTGGGAAGACACTGCTTCTTGAGTAGGAGTAAGACTTCTGTTGTTGCGACAATAGGAATGGAAACTGGTAGGTTTCTATCTAGGAGTTCCTAGGTATAGGTTGCACTGGGTAGATGATTAAGTGAAGGATGGGAACTTGTGAAGTTTAGTCCTGAATTAATATTGCTGATAGTGGATCTTCTTCCTGGCTTGGTATGCCCCCAGAGTAGGTGTGTTTCACCGAACTGGGTCAACAACTGATTTGTGTTTTTACCTTCAACACTTTATAATTCTGTCTGTTATATATCAAGGTAAAACTGTAATGTTGTAACAGATGATGTCTCAGAACACGTTAAGACATCATGCTGATATCTGTGCAGAAGAAATAGAACTGCAAAGGCTGTTTGCTCTCTGCTGATCATGTGCAACAGATGAACAGAACTAGGCACATCGGTGTTCTATCCTCTGCACCTTCAAAGTAGATCTGGCACAGCTTGGTTAAACTGTGATTCTGTGACTCTTCAGTACTGAATCATAAAAATTGGGTATCTACCTTGCAGTGTATTTATTATGTCATATCAGATGTTTAGACATTGAGTATAACATCTGAAGACTGACATACACCAGAATTTCAATTGGTATCAGAGCAGGCATCCTGTTCTGTTTCTGGATGAGATCCATAGGTGATACTTTCTGGTATCTGCAAGGTCAATTTTAGTGCTGAAGATTGTAACCTGGAATGGTTTGCTATTTCCCTGAATGGTCCCTTGAAGTGGGAGGATGGACTATTCTTAACAGGAATTGTGTGTACTTGTCTTTGGTGATTGGCATTTGGCCTGGTTGTGTGGTAGCTGCTCTAGGTTTGATTTATTTTCAAACCTAGGATGTGTGTACGTCTGAAGTTGTGTGTAGTAGTCATGCTAGGTTTGAACCATAGTCAAACTTGGTCTATTTTTGAAGGCTAGTCTGGTGGAGTGTGTGTGCAAAGATTGGGTTGTATTATGTTCTTCCACTGTGTAATACCTGGCAAAACTCAAGCTCTGATGTGTTTCCCCTCTTGTGGATTGAAGGCCATTGTATTCAAGAATTCAACATAAACTATTGAAGATGTCACAGATACTTGAGTCCTCTCAAGTCCACTCATGAAGACGCTCTTCGTTCAGGATGGTAAGAATCACATAATCACGGATTAGTGTTATATGAAGACCTTGAAGAATTTCAAGGAGGGCCTTGTTCCAAGGTGATGGAACTGATGTTCTATGTGATGGTGGAACAAGGATGCAGCTACTAGTTGAAGAGCATATGTTTTGGGTGTCAAACAAAGGGATACCTTTGTTTGGAACCTACTCCTGACCTGGAAGAGGAGACATCTGAGTGTGCAAAGTTGACAATGGTAAAGTCAACTATGTCTGTGTACTCCCGAAGGTTACTTTAGGAGTCAGAACTCTAGAAGTAAAGCTGGTTGAGATATGACATTGATCAGGGCTGAGCAATTGTTCCCTGAAGTACTATGGTGTGAAGAAAGACAAGCTCACTGGTTAATAAAAGCCAATGATGGTGCAGCACTATTGCTCCTTCATAGAAGTAGATTGGGATCATGAGTCTTGAATATGAAGACTCAGAGTTTGGTTAAGGTATAGCTCTTGGAGTTACGTAGGGATGTCATATGTCATGTCGAGACATTTGTGCACAATGCATGGATATTTTGTGTGGAGCTTCCATGACTGATAGCTTGAGGGGGAGATTTGGTTAACCTCCTCACATTAGTTCAGCCTGGTGTTTAGCTAGCTGTTGACCTATGTCACATGGGTTCTGGTTGTTGTGTGACATATTTGCAAGGAAGGATTCATCTCTCTCATTCCTAATGATGAATCTGGTCTGGTAGGAGTCTCAAGACGGTTGAAGTAAGTAGAGCTTGTTCAGAGAAAATTCTATTTACTTGAGTCAAGGGTGGCAACCTAGATATCTCAACTCTTTGGTCTCTCAAAGAAAGAGCTTGCAAGAAGAAGATATTAACACACGAAGAGTATGTCAAAGTATTCAAATGGTGAAAGTATCTTACTGGATAATGGGAAGGATTTATGATCAATTGCTATTTAATTGATTATCCTTGGAGTTCAAGATAACTGATGTTCTTAAAGATGTGGGAACATTCCTTCTTCTAGACCCTGTGAAGAATCATAGGAAGAGTGATACCTTAGAGCTATCTCCTTGGTGACAGCAAAATCATTTGATCCTTGAAAAGGTTTCCTGGAAACATGTTCAGACTTAAAACCACAAGAAGAAGAAGACATCATAATCTTGATGATGGTCACTTGGATCAGTCTGGAGCTGAGTTCAACAACTAGATGCTGCGACATTTTTTTCAACATCAGATTCTTGCTTGGTGAAGTGGCTCATCAACTTAAGATAGGATGATCTACGAAGTTGAAGATTAAATTCTCCAAAAGGATCGTCTCTTTGCAGCTCTTTGGAGTTGTTACATGTTCTTGTCTCAGTGTATCTAAGCCTTTTGTGATAACTTGTAGCCTGAAGTTCAAATTTCAATTGGAAGATCAGAATATCTTTGGAAGATGTCTGATAAACATGAAGGTGGCATTTGATTCATGAAGGAGATAATCAAACAGTGGCATTTGGTCTATCTCAGCAGTGGATTCTGAGAATCAAGATAATCAACATATGACAGCTGATTATTATCGAGAAAGTTTGATTCACAGTATGAATGCGTTCAATCAATATTGTTGAACAGAGGGTGCGCTCTTGAAGACATGAAGATGCGTCTTATGTTTTCCATTCATCAAGGGGTCTTATTTACTTTAATCAGAAGCTGCATTGAAGGTCCAACTGAGTATTGAATGTGTCCTACTTGTTTCCATGAGGAGAAGTGATTGTCCCTAACAGGGGGAGTATTGGTTTGTACAAAAGGTCTTCATCAAACTCGTAGGATATAAAGTGTGGCACCTTATTAACTATTGGAATGATGTGTTCAAAACTGAAGAAGACTATGTCTGACCGAATGTCATCACATTGGTAATGACATTGTTCCTAATTTCCTCTAAAACTACAGACAGGAGGAAAATTGGATGAAGTATGGATTATTACTAATAAATCCATGTGTGACTCAGAGGGAGTAACCATCCTCTTTGAGAAAATGGAATGGCTTCCAGCTGCTAATCTGAAAATAGCAGAATGTATGACGACATAGGATTTGAGCATGTTTTCATCTGCTAAGAAAACAGAGCTCTTGTGTCTCATTATGAAACAGTTTAGTGAGCTGGAATGTTTAGGTGATAACTTGTCATCTAATAAAGGTATTATATAACTAATGCAGAGTGTAATATACCAACGATGTTTCTTGGAAAGGGGATCCTAAGACAAGGAAGTAGTTTGTTCTAAAAGACAAATGTCTGTTTTAAAAGGGCATCCTGACATGGTCAAAGGGTCAAACCCAAGGGTAGGTACCTGCATTAAAACCAGTCCTAGGGTACTGAAACTGTCAGAGTAAAGTACCAAGGTCGTTACTATCTATGCCAAAGTTGCATTATTTATGAAGACCCTCTCTATTCCTTCTCTTCATCAGAGGGTTTCAGCAATATGAAGTTTGTTAGCATCTGGGAAAATTGTGCATGGGTATGGATCTGTATGGGCAGTCTTTGTCAAATTCTGGCCAAAAAGGGGGAGAAAGATAGGGACCCAGTCTCAGGCGAGACTCAGGTGAAAGCAACAGACGGCAATGTCCAGCAAGACTCAGGTGAAAGCAACATGATCCCTAAGTAAGTGACTTTGGTTGTGTCTTGTGTTCTGAGTTAAGATGATAGTTGTGACTTGTGATCTGAGTTACATGATCACAAGTAATAATCTTGAGAAAAGAAATCCTCTTGGGGCATCGATGGTTTGGAGTTGCTCACAGTTGAAGATAGAGGTTTGTTGTTTGCTCAAAGGACATCAGCCTCTACAAAAGAAGATGTTAGACAAGATGTTGTAACATCTCAACTGTGTTGTGGCCTGGTCCCAAAATACAACTTGCACTTATTTGTTTTAGCCAAAATTTGCCAAAGGGGGAGATTGAAAGTGCCCTGGCTGGAGAGTTGGCCTCATTTGTAAAACAAATAAGAAAGCAAGTTTACCCAGATCCCCTCTGTTGTTTTAATATATGGTGTTGAAGAAGTTCAACATCTGGACCAACATGTTATGTAAGATGTCACAACATCAGCATGTGACATCGCGCCTGAAATTAAGTACTGATTAAGTAACTATGTTATATGTTGAATGTTTGTAACAGCTGTGACTTGTAACCTAACTATTCTAAGTGATCTAAATTATGAAAGAGGTTATTTGTTGTGTTGAAAAAGTTCAACATCTAGGAAAACATGTTAGATGTAATGTCATGACATCTGACTTGACATCACGTCAAATTCAGTTACAGTCCTGGTACTTAAATACTCTGAGAATATATGTGGCGTTTCTTATGGAGAATCTGAAGATCAATCAAGAATCAATCAGAATATTTGAAGAAAATACTGTTTCTAAATATGGAGATATTTTAGGAACTAGCAGATTGAAGACCTTGATTATAGGAGAAGTTTGCTGCTGAGTTGTAACAGCAAGGAGAAAAGCTTGCTGCGATTTTGAAGGGCCAAATCCAGTTGGGTATTAGGTTATAAATAACAGATTGTAACCTAGGGTTAAGTGACGGAAAAAATGTAACATTAGGGATGTTTTTGTTAGGTAAACTTGTCGGTCTGTGGCAAGTTTACCATGTATGTAACTCGAAACCTGTAGGTAAGAGTTTGAGTGTTCTTGGATGAAGCTGTGAAGCAAGTCTAAGTATTTTTGCATTACTTCATATTCATTGTAATGTAGGAAACCAAGTGGGAAGACACTGCTTCTTGAGTAGGAGTAAGACTTCTGTTGTTGCGACAATAGGAATGGAAACTGGTAGGTTTCTATCTAGGAGTTCCTAGGTATAGGTTGCACTGGGTAGATGATTAAGTGAAGGATGGGAACTTGTGAAGTTTAGTCCTGAATTAATATTGCTGATAGTGGATCTTCTTCCTGGCTTGGTATGCCCCTAGAGTAGGTGTGTTTCACCGAACTGGGTCAACAACTGATTTGTGTTTTTACCTTCAACACTTTATAATTCTGTCTGTTATATATCAAGGTAAAACTGTAATGTTGTAACAGATGATGTCTCAGAACACGTTAAGACATCATGCTGATATCTATGCAGAAGAAATAGAACTGCAAAGGTTGTTTGCTCTCTGCTAATCATGTGCAACAGATGAACAGAACTAGGCACATCGGTGTTCTATCCTCTGCACCTTCAAAGTAGATCTGGCACAGCTTGGTTAAACTGTGATTCTGTGACTCTTCAGTACTGAATCATAAAAATTGGGTATCTACCTTGCAGTGTATTTATTATGTCATATCAGATGTTTAGACATTGAGTATAACATCTGAAGACTGACATACACCAGAATTTCAATGTTTCAATAATCACCATTTCTAACAATCCTCCTGGGGTCTCCACCAAAAGACCCGTCAGGATTACATCTGTTCCCATATCTGCACCCTTAATCATCACTATGCCAAGACCAATATCATATTCCTCGGATAAGGCTGTTCCCTGGAGTTATGAGGCAGACGTTTATTACTATGTCGTCATGCAAGATCAGTTGACCGTCAAAGAGGAAGTTGTGAGAGATATTGATCCTGATGTCGATAACATCACTGGAACTAGCAAAATAATAAGAAGTGGAAGATTCTTCTCACCTGAGATTTCTCCAAAGACCGTTGCTACTCCTGTGATCATTCCTACTGCCACTCCTACCGACACCACCAGTGATACTCCTACTATTATTCCTGTTACTGATACAAGGGGAAATAAGGCTTTGATTTAGCCTTCCCAAGCAAGAGAACATCCCGAAGTCATCCTTGAAGCTTCTAGAAAAGAAATATAAGAAATCCTAAAGATAATCAAGAAAAGTGACTACAACATTGTAGAACAATTGGGCCAGACCCCCTCGAAGATATCATTGTTGTCCTTACTTTTGTGTTCTGAAACTCACGCCAAAGCCTTGGTAAAGTTTCTTAAGACCGCTCACGTGCCCCAAGAGACCTCCATCGACCAATTTGAAAACTGCATGTCCAGTCTAACTGCTGATAACGGATTGGGCTTTTCCGATGCTGATTTAACCTCTAAGGGAAGGAAGCACAATGATGCCTTACGTATTTCCATTGAATGCAGGGGCACCACACTTGCCCATGTTTTGGTGGATACCGATTCATCATTGAATGTCTTGCCCAAAAATGCTCTCGACCGACTGGATTTCGAGGGACTGATCTTGAAACCTAGAACCATCATAGTGAGGGCCTTTGATGGCTCCAAAAGGACAATACACGGAGAAGTTAACATCCCCATAAAAATTGGGACTCAGACTTTTGACTCAATTTTCTATATGATGGACATCCGCCCTTCGTACTCTTGTCTATTGGGTCGACCCTGGATCCATGGTGTTGGTGCCATCACTTCCACGCTACACCAAATGCTAAAGTACCCGATCAGAGGAAAAATTGTCACAGTTCACGAAGAGGAGGAGTACATGGTTAGTCATCTAAACTCTTTCAGGTATGTTGAAATGGATGGTGAATTCATAGAGACTCCCTGTCAGAACTTTGAGGAGGTTCCATCAATGGTCGCGGCAACCAAGGCTACTCCAATGGTCCCGAAGATTACCAGACCTCCATTGAAGATGGCATCGTTGAAAGATGCTCGAGCAGTAGTTGAAGAGGGAGGATGTACTATCTGGGGTCATCTTTCGGATATTCCCTACAAGTTCGACAAATTTGGGTTAGGGTTCACTTCAGAGGCTCAGAAATTTGTTCGACGTTCTCGCACTGGGGGACCACCTCTGCGTATCAGTAATCAAGGAATCAATGCAATAGAAGACAATGATGGCAGCTGTGACATGGAGGATTGGATATTTCCTACTGTCAACGGAGGACTTCGCAATTGGGAAGCCAAAGAATTTGTTCCGATAACTTTCATCTCTCAGTAATTTATCTTTTACATTTATGTTGGACTTTTAATATTCACAAACAATTTGTACATTTTCAACCTTGTGTCTTACCCGAGGCGCAATGGTCCATTTGTAAGGTTTTTTTTCATCTTCATATGACATTCAATGAATCATAGACGTTTTTCACATACAAACTTTTTGTGCTCATTGTCTTTCTTTTACATTTTATTATTTAAATATGGCTATACCCTTACACACACCCACACTCACAAATGCAGGTACCCCTCCATTCCGGATCCCATGGGTAACGATACTGCTATGGCCTTTAGTGACTCTGAAGATCTAATCTACCAAGCCGAAGACGAAGGTGAAGAAGATTGTGAAGTACCAGGGGAATTGGCTAGACTACTACAACAAGAGGAAAGAGCTATTCAGCCTCATGAGGAACCGTTGGATACAATCAACTTAGGTACCGAGGAAGATAGAAAGGAAATCAAAGTGGGTGTCAATCTAGAGCCGAGTGTCAAGGAGCGTCTAATTCAGCTATTGCATGATTTTGTTGAGATCTTTGCCTGGTCATACAAAGACATGCCATGACTTGATACAGACATTATGGTACACCGTCTGCCAACAAGAGAAGACTGTCCACCAGTGACACAAAAAGTCTGCCGCATGAGACCTGACATGTCGGAGAAGATCAAAGCGGAAGTTATGAAACAGTTCAATGTTGGGTTCTTGGCTGTCACTTCCTATTTTCAATGGGTTTCCAACATTGTTCCCGTGCCTAAAAAGGACGGCAAAGTACGAATGTGTGTGGATTATAGAGATTTAAACAGGGCCAACCTTAAAGATGACTTTCCACTTCCCCACATTGATATCCTGGTTGACAATAGGGCCCAACACAAAGTATTTTCCTTCATGGATGGATTCTCAGGTTATAACCAAATCAAAATGGCACATGAGGACATGGAGAAAACTACATTTGTCACACAGTGGGGCATATTCTGTTACAAAGTGATGCCATTCGGACTGAATAATGTTGGGGCGACCTATCAACGTGCAATGGTAGCTTTATTCCATGATATGATACATCATGAGATAGAGGTCTATGTAGATGACATGATAGCCCGGTCACAATCTGAAGAGGAGCACCTTGATCACTTGCAAAAGTTGTTTAAGAGGTTGAAGGAGTACAAGCTAAGGCTGAATCCAAACAAATGCACATTCAGAGTCCGGTCCGGTAAACTCTTAGGTTTTGTTGTCAGCAACAAAGGCATCGAAGTTGATCCTACCAAGGTTAAAGCGATACAAGAAATGCATGCTCCTCGTACTGAGAAGGAAGTCAGAGGATTCTTGGGACGCCTGAACTATATTTCCTGATTCAATTCTCACCTAACAGCTACTTGTGAACCAATCTTCAAACTGTTGAAGAAAGATCAAGTAGTCAGATGGAATGATTAATGTCAGATTGCTTTTGACAAGATCAAAGGGTACTTACAAGAGCCTCCTGTTTTGATGCCACCAGTCGAGGGAAGACCACTAATCATGTATCTTACCGTTTTAGAGAACTCAATGGGGTGTGTATTGGGGCAGCATGACGAGTCTGGCCGAAAAGAGAACGCTATTTACTACCTGAGAAAAAAGTTTACCGACTGTGAAACCAGATATTCACTGCTCGAGAAAACTTGTTGCGCTCTAGCATGGGATGCTCGCCGGCTAAGACAGTATATGTTGACTCATACTACTTTGTTGATATCTAAGATGGATCCGATAAAGTACATCTTCGAAAAGCCTGCTCTGTCTGGGAGGATAGCTAGATGGCAGATGATCCTAACAGAATATGACATACAGTACACTACCCAGAAAGCTATAAAGGGCAGTGTGCTAGCTGATCATATTGCCCATCAAGCTGTAGAAGATTACCAGTCCATGAAGTTTGAATTCCCGGATGAAGACATCATGACATTAGACAACTGTGAAGAAATCAGACCATATGACGAACCTGAACAAGGATCCCAATGGACCCTGTTCTTTGATGGGGCATCCAATGCACTTGGTAACGGTATCGGCGCTGTACTCATATCTTCGGAAGGGTGCCATACTCCCTTTACTGCCAGACTTTGCTTCAACTGTACGAACAACATGGCGGAATACAAAGCATGCATCTTTGGTCTCAAGGTTGCCATAGACTTGGGAATAAAATCTTTAGATGTGTTTGGAGATTCAGATTTGGTCATCAGTCAGATTAAAGGCGAATGGGACACTAAGCACCCAAACCTTATCCCTTACAAAGAACATGTCTTGACATTGCTTCAACATTTTGAGCATATCACCTTCGAGCATTTCCCGCGAGAAGAAAATCAGCTAGCAGATTCTCTAGCCACAATGTCATCTATGTTAAAACTTAATTGGGATAACGAGGCTCCCCAGATCACCATTGAACGAATGGACGAACCAGCACACTATCACGAGATTAATACTGAAGAAGTAGTGAACCAGCCTTGGTTTCATGAAGTCAAGAGGTATCTCGAGGCTCAGGAATATCCAGAAAGAGCTTCAATCAACGATAAAAAGTTCCTAAGGAGATTCTCTGCTAAGTTCTTCCTGAGTAATGGCATCCTGTACAAACATAGTCATGACTCTATTTTGCTCCGTTGTATGGATAATATTGAGGCTGAAAAGATCATGGCTGAATTACATGAAGGTACTTTTGGCACTCACTCCAGTGGGCATACGATGGCGAAGAAAATCCTATGGGCAGGCTATTATTGGTCTACCATGGAAGCAGACTGCTATCAACACTCTCGGACCTGTCATGAATGTCAAATTTATGCGGACAAAGTGCATGTACCTCCGGTGCCTCTGAATGTCTTAACAGCTCCTTCACCCTTTACTATGTGGGGAATCAACATGATTGGAGAGATCAAGCCTACAGCCTCCAATGGACACCGCTTCATTCTAGTGGCCATTGACTATTTTACAAAATGGGTCGAAGCAGCTTCCTTCGTATCCGTTACTAAGAATGTTGTTGACCGTTTCATCAAGCAGAATCTCGTTTATCGTTATGGTATCCCAGAAAGGATTATCACTGATAATGGTACAAACCTTAACAATACTATGATCACCGCCTTGTGCGAGCAGTTCAAGATTCAGCATCACAATTCATCCCCTATCGGCCAAAGATGAATGGTGTCGTCGAAGCTGCAAATAAAAACATTAAGAAGATCATACAAAAAATGACAGTCACCTACAAGGACTGGCATGAGATGCTACCATTTGCTCTCCACGGATATCGCACCACGGCTCGCACATCAATTGGGGAAACACCATATTCTTTGGTTTATGGCATGGAGGTTGTCTTGCCTATTGAGGTTCAGATCCCCTCCTTGAGGGTTATGAAGGATGCCGGTTTGAATGAGAACGATTGGATCCAGACTCGACTTGATCAACTAAACTTAATTGATGAAAAGAGACTTACTTCTGTTTTCCATGGTCAGATATATCAAAAGTGGATGATCAAGGCTTTCAACAAGAAAGTCAGACGCTAAGTATATCAAGTTGGAGATCTAGTGATCAAGCGCATCATCTTGCCACAAAGTGATCCCAGGGGCAAGTGGACTCCTACCTATGAAGGACCATTTGTAATCAAAAACATATTCTCCGGTGGGGCAATGATCTTAACCACCATGGACAGCGACGACCTGCCGCACTCTGTAACCACAGACATAGTCAAAAGATACTACGCATAAAAGACCCGCTAGGTTGACACACCTAGGCAAAACAAGGGCATCCAGGCGAACCAAAGGTTCGGGCAAAAATTAGGGATAAAATATAAAAAATCTGTACACCTGGCAAGTTGAAAACTCGAAAGGGCGACTTGGGCAAAAAAGGGTTTCCCGGTGGACTGAAAACCCGAAAGGGAGGTCCAGGAAAAAGTTAGGGAATTAAAGCGTACGACTATATCCCGTCGGATCACTTTCAAGACAATCTCTTAACCTCCACAGACAAACTCAATGTTTCTGATCAGTTCAAGCATCTTCGGACGAAGCAACAAATAGACAAGATATTCGGAGATACGAAGGCTATAGCAGAATGGAAACCCCATGGGATTTTTACACATAGCTATCTTTCTTTGTATAAAGTTTTCTTGCTTTTCTTTTATGGCATCATTCTCTTACTAGAATTATTGTCTCCTTTGTACGAAATACTTATTCAAAGCCAATACGAAGATATCTCTTTGAAAGTACAGAAAACTATTTATCTTTTTCTCTACACTTGTGTTTTATCTGCAAAAATTTCCAATGATTCATTAATGAACATATGCATTTGAACATAATTACTGTTTACAAATAAACAAAGTGAGAAAGACAATTACTAATAAGTTGAAAGAGCCGGAAAAACGTCCCTAGGCTATTTCATAAGCAATCTCCATAGTGCATCATTTAAATCCCCAGCGGAATAAACTTCAAATTATTAATCCCCAGTAGAGATCGTCAAAATTTCTCAGGATTCCTCAAAACAATATATGGCATTCACTACAAAATACAGTCAGTACTTCAGCTTCCAGACATGAAAGTTCAGTATATCCCCAGCAGCTTTCAGGGATTTATTTTCCTCAATCAGGCAGCAATACAGCAAATCGGCTTACATGCACATACATTACATCCATATATCATGAACATTGATAAAACAAATACATCGCATCATATATTGCATGCAACATAACTCTGTGTTTCAACTAATATTTTACTCTTTTCAGGATAAGATTAATAGCTACCATTACCAATATACAATCATGATACAGTTCAGATACGCTCTAGACACTGAAGCTATTCTGATACTCATTCAGATTTCAAGTTCAGATACAGCTCAGATACGCTCCAGACATGGAAGTCATTCTGATACTCATTCATATTTCAAGTTCATGATACAGTTCAGATACGCTCCAGACACGGAAGCCATTCTGATACTCATTCAGATTTCAAGTTCGGATACAGTTCGGATATGCTCCAGACACGGAAGCCATTATGATACTCATTCAGATTTCAAGTTCAAGATACAATTCAGATACGCTCCAGACACGGAAGCCATTCTGATACTCATTCAGATTTCAAGTTCAAATATAGTTCAGATACGCTCCAGACATGGAAGCCATTCTGATACTCATTCAGATTTCAAGTTCAGATACAGTTCAGATACGCTCTAGACACGGAAGTCATTCTGATACTCATTCAGATTTCAAGTTCAAGATACGGTTCAGATACGCTCCAGACACGGAAGCCATTCTGATACTCATTCAGATTTCAAGTTCAGATACAGTTCAGATACGCTCCAAACATAGAAGCCATTCTGATACTCATTCAGATTTCAAGTTCAGATACAGTTCAGATACGCTCCAGACACGGAAGCCATTCTGATACTCATTCAGATTTCAAGTTCAGATACATTTCAGATACGCTCCAGACACGGAAGCCATTCTGATACTCATTCAGATTTCAAGTTCAAGATACGGTTCAGATACACTCCAGACACGGAAGCCATTCTAATACTCATTCAGATTTCAAGTTCAGATACAGTTCAGATACGCTCCAGACACGGAAGACATTCTGATACTCATTCAGATTTCAAGTTCAGATACAGTTCAGATACGCTCCAGACACGGAAGCCATTCTGATACTCATTCAGATTTCAAGTTCAAATACAGTTCAGATACGCTCCAGACACGGAAGCCATTCTGATACTTATTCAAATTTCAAGTTCAGATACAGTTCAGATATGCTCTAGACACAGACGCCATTCTGATGCTCATTCTTTCAGCTTACAAATTTCCATGCAAGTGATCGCTTTTGGATGGCATATTTAAGCCCATCTCTAACAACTTTCTATCATCTCTCCAAATGGAATCTCTAAGCGCATTCCCCCAACCATCACATCACCGAGTGCGAATTTCTGGGCACTCTAGTGTCCAATCATCTTCCACCTTTGAGTCACGACTGGCAAAACATGCCAATCTAACTTTTCCGGTTTAAGAAGATTGAACAGGGGCAGCTGTTGTACCCCAAAATTTGTCCTCTCCTGTCTCAAGGATTCTTAGAATTACTTCAGTCAAGTTTCAAGCCTCAGAACACATTTTCTAAAAAGAATCATTCAAATTATCAAAAGGGGGCAAAATGAGCAAAATTGGAGTTTCTGCTGAAGGTCAACCAGACACTAAAAAAGTCAAACTTTGACTTTTGGATCAAATTTGAGTCCCAAAAATCACATTATGTCAAGACATCCAAAAAAATGAAGTTTGATCATCAAAAGTCAAGAGAATCAAAAATCCAACTTTGCAAGACTTTGAGATTTTTCTAAGTATTCTCTATACTTGGTTAATTTCATTTGCTTCATGGCATTTTACTACAACTCCAAATAATTCAAGATGATGCAAGTAATTCAAGTTATTACAAAGTGACATTTTACAAAAATACAAATTCTAAAACTATGTCTTGATTAAAACCTTGTCAGAATATTTTTGCCTTTGACATAATGTGCACAAGACCAAATTTGTGACATGCTACAAACTATGTTGTCCAAAGTTAAACAAAATGTGATATGCCATAACACCCCAGGCTGCCCTACAAGAAAGCTTGTGGAATGCTGCATCCCAAGTATACATGCTGGCCAATACAGTCCAAAACTGCTCTATGCAGTCTACCCAAACCAGCACCACAACAGCCCCAAAATTGCACCAAAATGGCAAAGGAAAATTGTGTGCAGAAAGTATCAAAGCAGTAGGCAAAAACAATTCAAAATGACTTATTTGTTTTCCCCCCTAAACCACAGTCAAGGGGTCTACAAAAGAGGACTGTCTCATAAGACAAAGGGGTTAGAGGTTGGATTTTGAAGAGAGGAAAATTTTTCTAGAGAAAAGATAGAGAGTTTTGTTGAGCAAAAAAACAATATTATGTGCAACTTTGACTCATTTTCAAAACCAAAACTGCTTTTGTTCAAAACAGAAACCAACTAATTGCTCCACCATACAAACTCTTCCTCAAAGACTGTCCAAACATAAGCAAAAACAGTCCCTATAGTGCTGTACATCCCTATCCTCAAAGAACCAAAAACATTACAATACAGTCCAGCTTATCTTCAATAGTCCGGAGTAGCTTTCTGGAGATTCATTGAGATCCTCATCACATTTGGAAAAACATTCAAATTTAAAACAGACAGTGCAATCCAGAGGTAAGTCTTCTTAACTTGATATCTCATCATACATCAATAATGATTTGTTTATTTTGAAGACAAGATGTAGCACTTTAATATCTTTTTGAACTACCCATCTGCACCTTGTTTAGGCTTATTCAACCATTTGTTGTTCATGCTTATTCATTATATGCCATAAACTAACCTGTACAATCAGTAAAACAATATTTAAGGCAGGAAAATGCAGCTTGCATCGACACATACCATCATGTATCGACTCATCCTAGTGAAAGAACATGGTATGAGTCGACACATAACCCTCATGCATCAATCCATACTGAGTTCAGGTCACAAAACAGAAACTGGAAGAGCTTATGAGTTGATACATACGCGTTTCGCGTCAATACAAGAAGGGTGCATGAGTTGACACATCCCATTTTTGTGTCGACTCATACTAAGTTATTTTATTTTGCAAGAGAAGGGAAAAGCTATGTGTCGATGCATAGCAGCATGGGTCGACACATAGTGGTTCAAAATGCATTTCTTCCTATATTTTGCACCGGTTTTTACATTATCTTTGTTGTTGTTCGATATGGTTGTAATATTTTAGTTTCTACTTCATCCCCATTATTAATTTGTACCCCCATCCCTCTAAAATGATGTAATAGCTTAGATTTTACTTTCCGCATTTTACTTGCTTTTAATGTATTGCTAGTAAATAGGATGCATGGCAAGATAAAATCAACAAATAAACAACTTTCAAATACAAAATAAAACATATGCAAACTAACACACTTGCACACTAACACCTCCAGGGAAATCTCACTTTGTCTCCTTTCGGAAAATAGTCATGTTCCTCGAACATGGACGTTTTAGCAAAGACCCTCGATAAAAGACCGTAGTCCCTCGATGACCCTCGATGTTTCCTTATGTAAACAATCTAGTCCCTAAACGACATTGCTAAAATGTTCCATGAGTTGCTTTCTATGACTATGCAAGCTTCCCTACACCTGTCCCTTCACATCCAACGATAGGACTTCTTACCAAAACAATGGTAAGATAGCCACTTCTAAAGGAGAAGGAAAAGCACATCTAAGACCTTTTGAGTAGGTAGTTTCGCTCTTAGTTACTCTCTTGCTCACAACAAAAACATTTTATACACCAACACTTTCATTTCAAAAAAAATTTCAAAAAAGGATAAAACATTTTGTATATGTTCTTATAGAGACGAGAACCATTGCAAAATAACTTTCTGAAAACCATTCTCCACAACACAATCCACAAACACATCTTTGAACTATCTTTCGAAACAAAACTTTGTACGCATTCTTATAGAAACGAGAACCATTACAAAGACATTTTCAAAACACTTTCAAAGCTCACATCACAAAGCACATTCAAACAAAAGCAAGTTGATCTAGCGAGTAACTAAGAGCCCATGGAAAACCATGGATGAAAAGGGTTATAATACCTTCCCTTTTCATAATCTACCCCCCGAACTCAAGAAAACATCTCTAAAGGTCTTTCTTGTGATTTTTCACCTTTCCTTTTGGGTAAAAGAAAAGTCGGTGGCGACTCTTACTAAACCGCAACATTTGCAAACACAAACACAAAACATCAAGTCAGTTGTCCCACTGTATCACAGGATGGTTCATGGAGAGCTGGATCTCCCAATTAAGGTTGGTTCACAGATTTTCAACTCCACATTCTACATAATGGACATACGGCCTGCGTATTCTTGCTTGCTTGGACGCCCATGGATCCATGGGGCAGGTGCGGTCACTTCTACTCTCCACCAGAAGTTAAAATATCCAGTTCAAGGGAAAGTTGTCACTGTTTGCGGTGAGGAAGAATTTATGGTAAACCATCACAATTCTTTCAAGTACGTAGAAATGGATGGCGAATTCATATAAACTCCTTGCCAGACGTTTGAGGTTGTGGCCGCTACCAAAATCTACTCCGAAACTCCAAGAGCTGATAAAGTCATCCCCAAGATGGTTTCTCTTAAGGATGCCCGTGTTGTGGTAGAAGAAGGAAACAATGAGAGAAAAGGTCAACTCCTCGATATCCCATTTAAAGCAGACAAGTTTGGGCTAGGTTTCACCTTAAATGCTCAGAACGAAGTTAGAAGTGTTTGTGCTGGAAAGCCACCTTTCCACCTAAAAAATCATGAAGTGAACATTGTAGAAGACTCTGATGATGAGTGTGCTTTTGAAGACTGGATCTACCAAACAACCGAAGGGAAGCTCAACAATTGGCATGCAAAAGAGTTCACTCCTATTTCTTTCATTGAGGAGTAATTATTGTTTACTTTTCCTGTAAATTTGGGAACTCTATGTTTGTAATATTATTTCCAAACAACGACTTTTAAGCCATGTGCCTTGCTCGAGGCACTTTGGTCCATTTGTTCAGGGTTTTGCTCATGTTTCATCTATCATATGATCATCTAATATAAACCATTGGACCTCTTTGCATTTAAATATTTGTGTTTATTGTCTTTCTTTCTTTCAAATACATTTTCAAAAAAATATAGTCATGTATCTTACAGGCACACACACATTAAATATAGTCAAAAAAATATGTTTCATCTATCATATGATCATCTAATATAAACAATTGAACCTCTTTGCATTTAAATATATGTGTTCATTGTCTTTCTTTCTTCCAGATCCTGTTGCCCATAACTCTACTATTGCCAACTATGACTTTGAATATCCTATCAACCAAGCCGAAGACGAAAGTGAGGAAGATTGTGATATACCAGGAGAACTAGCCAGACTTTTATTACAAGAAGAAAAAGCTATTTAACCACATGAAGAGTCAATTGAGGTTATCAACTTGGGTACTGAGTCAGATAAGAAGGAAATCAGGATCGGTGCTAATTTGGAAAACAATGTCAAGAGCCGCTTGGTTCAGATGTTGCACGATTATATGGAAGTATTTGCTTGGTCATATGAAGATATGCCTGGGTTAGATACCGACATCGTGGTTCATCGTCTTCCAACTAAAGAAGACTGCCCTCCTATTAAACAAAAAGTTTATCGTATGAGGCCTGACATGTCTGAAAAGATCAAAGCTGAAGTAATGAAAAAATTTGATGCAGGATTCCTAGTTGTAACATCCTATCCTCAATGGGTGGCCAATATAGTGCCAGTGCCAAAGAAAGACGGGAAAGTTCGCATGTGCGTAGACTATAGGGATCTGAATAGGGAAAGCCCCAAGGATGATTTCCCTCTACCACACATTGACGTCTTAGTCGATAATACTGCTCAACATAAAGTTTTCTCTTTTATGGATGGCTTCTCAGGCTATAATCAAATAAGGATGGCTCCCAAAGATATGGAAAAGACTACTTTCGTTACGCAATGGGGCACATTCTGCTACAAAGTCATGCCTTTCAGATTAAAAAATGCAGGGGCAACATATCAAAGGGCTATGGTGGCTTTATTTCATGACATGATTCATCATGAGATAGAGGTATATGTGGACGATATGATTGCCAAATCATAAACTGAAGAAGAACACCTCGATCACCTGCACAAACTATTCGAGAGACTGAAAAAGTACAAGCTGAGGTTAAACCCTAACAAGTGCACATTTGGAGTACGCTCTGGAAGGCTTCTAGGTTTTGTTGACAGCAATAAAGGCATTGAAGTTGATCCCGCCAAGATAAAGGCCATCCAAGAAATTCCAGTCCCCCATTCTGAAAAAGAAGTTAGAGGATTTTTGGATCGTCTCAATTACATTGCCCGTTTCATATCACACTTAACTGCTACTTGTGAGCCACTCTTCAAACTCTTGAAGAAAGATCAGGTAGTAAGGTTGAACGGTGAATGCCAAATTTCCTTTGACAAAATCAAAGAATACCTATAAGAACCTCCTATTCTCATGCCTTCAGTTGAAGGAAGACCCCTGATCATGTACTTGACAGTACTAGAGAATTTTATGGGGTGTGTTTTGGGCAAACATGACGAGTCTGTCCGAAAAGAGCACGCAATTTACTACCTAAGAAAAAAGTTCACCGACTGTGAAACCAGATATTCACTGCTCGAGAAAACTTGTTGTGCTTTAGCGTGGGCTGCTAGCCGGCTAAGACAGTATATGTTGACTCATACCACTCTATTGATTTCTAAGATGGACCTAATCAAGTACATCTTCGAGAAACCCGCCCTTTCCGGATGAATAGCCAGATGGCTAATGATCTTGACAGAGTACGACATTCAATGCACAAATCAAAAATCCATCAAAGGAAGTGTACTAGCCGGTCATTTATCCCATCAAGCTGTGGATGATTATCAGTCAATGAACTTTGACTTCCCCGATGAGAACATTATGCTGGTAATCGACTGTGCAAAACTTAGACCGTATGACGGACTTGAACAAGGATCCCAATGGACTATGGTATTCGATGGGGCTTCCAACGCCTTAGGTAATTGAATTGGTGCTGTGATCATCTCTCCTGAAGGTTGCCACACTCCTTTCACTACCAGACTATGCTTCGATTGCACAAATAATATGGCTGAGTATGAAGTATGCATCTTAGGTCTGAAAGCTGCCATCGACTTAAGGATCAAGCATTTGGATGTGTTTGGAGATTCCTCCTTGGTGATCAGTCAAGTAAAAGGAGATTGGGACGCTAAACACCCTAATCTTATCCCTTACAAGGAACTTGTGCTATCCCTGACTCCTCAGTTCGAGGAGATCACGTTCGAGCACTTCCCTAGAGAATAAAACCAGTTGGCTGACGCTTTGGATAAAAGAAAAGTCGGTGGCGACTCTTGCTAAACCGCGACATTTGTGAAAACAAACGCAAAACCTCAAGTCAGTTCTCCCACCGTATCACAGATGGGTTGTTTGATGATGAGTTCGTGTAAAACTGCATCTTGAAAACAAGAAGGAACCTGTGTAGGGTTGCTTCAATGATGAGTCCATATGAAACTGCATCTTGGAAATAGGAGGAACCTGTGTAGGGTTGCTTGATGATGAGTCCGTGTAAAACTGCATCTTGGAAATAGGAGGAACCTGTGTTGGGTTGCTTGATGATGAGTCCGTGTAAAACTGCATCTGAAATTTCCGGAGAAGGAACCTGTGCAGGGTTGCTTCATGATGAGTCTGTGTAAAACTGCATCTTAAATTTCTTGAGAAAGAACCTGTATAGGGTTGCTTCATGATGAGTCCGTGTAAAACTGCATCTTGGAAATGAGAGGGAACCGGTGTAGGGTTGCCTGATGATGAGTCTGTGTAAAACTTCATCTTGGAAATAGGAGGAACCTGTATAGGGTTGCCTGATGATGAGTCCGTGTAAAATTGCATCTTAAATTTCCTCAGAAAGAACCTGTGTAGGGTTGCTTCATGATAAGTCAGTGTAAAACTGCATCTTGGAAATGAGAAGGAACCGGTGTAGGGTTACCTGATGATGAATCCGTGTAAAAACTTCATCTTGGAAAGAAGGAACCTGTGTAGGGTTTCCTGATGATGAGTCCGTGTAAAACTTCATCTTTGGAAAGAGAAGGAACCTGGGTAAGGTTTCTTTGTGATGAGTCTGTGTGAAACTGCATCTTGGAAATAGGAACCGGTGTAGGGTTGCTTCATCTGGTCAAGTAGATAGTTGTCCTGTCTGGTTTCAGGTATTAATCTACAATCAGTCGTCCATAGATAGTCTTCCTGGCTTGTTACAGGTATTAATCTGGAATCTGAAAAAAGCTGCTGATAGCCATCTGTTGATTGACCTTTTCCTGGAAAAGGTAGGACGTTAATTGTATGCGACGTCGTGATGCATGAACTGTATGATGTCATGATGTTCTAAAAATAAATGAGATTGTGTCGTATGCACTTATCATGTATGCAAATAGGATGTATGAAGTGTGAAATGTTTAATGAATGTATTTTTGTCTGGGAAAATAAATCCCTGACAAATGTTGGGGAGTCGCTAAATCCTGGACTGTTGTTGAAGAGTTGGTGTGTCTTCAAACTTTGCTTAGAATGTTTCCACTGGGGATTCCTGTTTTGTTGTTCGAGGAGAACTCCGCTGGGGAATATTGAAAACTCTGTGGGGAGAATGTTTATTCCTTCTTTGGAAAAGAGTTCAGGAGTCTCGGTTGTCCGTTGCTCTACTGGGGAGTTATCTTTGGCTGGAGAGAATCAAAAGTTAGTTGTTATCTGGTTGGATTCCAGGCTTCACAACGACTTGCTGGGGATTGTAGAGTAGTCTACTGTGGAAGAGGAGTTGTGGTCCTTCAATTTTTAGTATTTGGAGAGGAAAACTCAAGCTGGGGAATCCTACCATTCGTTGGGGAAATAAACCCTGTTGCCGGTCTGCTAGAGAGGTGACGACTTCGTTGGGGGAAGTCCTTGAGGACCCTTGAGGTTGTCTCAGCTGGGGAAAGGTTTTCAGAGGTTAAACTCTTACTGGGGAATCATCCTATGAGAAGGACCTTGGGGAGACTTGTCATTGCCCCTAGCACCAAATGTTTGTGGCATTGCCAAAAAATGTTTGATTGTACATAACCCTTTGCTGAGATTGACGTTCAATTCCCCAAGTGATGGAGATGGAGACTTGCCCCTGGTTACTTTGCACTTTTTGAGAGGTTTCCTAGAATCTTGACTGGACTGCCCCAGGTGTGTTGGATAGTGACATGTCATGCCCCCTTATTGATAGGAGATTTTTCAATGGAAGTGTCATCCCACTTGAAGTGATTTTGTTCACTGAGAGAGCTTTCGTTCATCGGATATTCGTCGTGTGAATTTCTCCGCTGTCAAACAAATAGCCATATGCAAATAGTGATATTCAATAAATGCAAAGTTTATGCTTGTCTTGAAGTTTTTGAAAATGCATTTTAGCGAGTAAAGAAATTTTGCAAGAAAAATTCAACTCTGGATTTTGAGTAAAGCCTTACAAGAGTCAGGATACCTTTTGTAACAGTATGCTTTCGTACCAACCCATGCTTCAATTAGGAGTTTTGAAGGGTTGTAACGTGGCTTGGTTCAAGGTTTAAGAAACAAAGGATAAAGGCTCGAAGTGTATTTGTACCCACCCGCTCTTCGTGATGTTCTTCAGTCCTAAACTCAGTTAATTGTATGTTTGAACTTCCAATTGAGTCTGGAATGACGTTTTGGTGATGGTTCAAACAAGTAAGTTTGTCGGAAGGAAGTCATTTTTGCAACATTTTTTTTCATGTTATTGAGGCTTTGTAGTGACCTCTTTTTATTTGATTTGTTATCCCTAATTTTTTCCTGACTGTTCTTGTTTTGAGATTACAGTCAGCGGGATGCCCCAATTTTCTTTGAGTCTCCTTTGTAGGTTTTTACTTTAGTGGGCTTCTCTTTTAAGATATAATGACTGTCTATTTGGTAGGGAACCATGATTGTCTTTTGATTTCAGAGAAATGTTTTTGAGGTCATTCGTTGTATTACAAGATGAGATTTTGCGGCTTAACGCGCGTTTGAATTAATTGAGAGACTACCCTGCCGCAGGTTTTGATTAAAGGTTTCAATTTGTGTTAAAACAAAAAACTTCTACTTCTTTGTCTCGAAGGGGTTGACTAGGGATTATCTTCCTTATAACTCCAGTGTTTAGGATTTTGAAAAAAATGCCTGTACATCGTCAGCAAGGTCTATTCAAAAGCATATTGTATGAGATTATGGCATTGTTTTTGTCATCCTCCCTCGAAAGGCTTATAACTTTTATCAAGAGTTGAATGTCATAAAGTGAGTAAAAAGCACAGTTTAAATGTAATAAAAATGAGTGGATCAAATCAATCAAACATATGCAGTGCATTAATGAAACAAAGTTTGACATTAATAGATAATTGTTTGAATAACAAAAGAAATTACAATTGAAAATTCAAAATGAAACAAGTCACTCTCAATGATTTGGCAAAGGAGTAGTGATCACGTTTGGAGTCTCTGGAGGGTCAAACTCGATCTCCTTGGTGTCAATCAAATTCTGAATCTTGTACTTCAATGCCCAATAATCGTTAGTGTCATGCCCAGGACTGTCAAAATGATAAGCACACATTGCATTAGGATTGTAGTTAGGAGAAGAGGTCTTAGGGTTTGGATGAGGTCCTATCAATGCAATCAGATTCATCCTCAACAAGTTTTGTAGTGCTTGAGACAGCGGCATATTGATATTGGTGAACTGTCTTTTGGGCTCGTCTGGCCTTCATTGATTTCCCCTTTGCTGTTGTCGGTGTGAAGCAGAACCAAAGATCAGGACTGCTCCCATGTGTTGGTCACGACGACTCTTTTGACTGTACACAGCATTAGACTCTTTCTTCCCATTATATGGATTTTTCTGAGCATCAGAAGGTGTAGCTTCTTGAATCTTTCCACTTTTGATGCCAGCTTCGACTCTTTCGCCGGTCAGTATTAACTCGGTGAAGCCGGTTGAGGAGCTTCCGATCAAGTGTTTGAAGAAAGGCCCTGTCAAAATTCCCATAAATATGTCAATCAGCTCCCTGTCAGTTAAAGGGGGCTGCACCCTACCGGCCAGATCTCTCCACTTTTAGGCGTATCCTTTGAAGCTCTCGTTGGAATTCATGGTCATGTTCTGCAATTGAACACGAGTTGGTGCAAGATCAGCATTGTACTGATACTATTTGTAAAAAGAAGCAGCTAAATCCTCCCAGGTGTGGATACGAGAACTCTCCAATTGATAGAACCATTCAAGTTGAGTCCCTACCAGGCTCTCTTGGAAGAAATGGATCCAAAGCTTCAGATCACTTGTGTATGGTTGAATATTGCGGACATAAGACTTTAAGTGCATCTTAGGGTAAGAGACTCCATCGTACAGGGAAAAGGTAGGGATTTTGAACTTTGGCGGGATGACCACTCCAGAAACCAAACCCATGTCTCCTAAATCCAAGCCAGGTATCTGTTGAATCTCTATAGAACTGAGGTGATCCTCCAACTGTTTGTACTTGTCATCAGTGGGAGGATATTGTTCCTCAGAACAGTCAGCTTCAGCTTCACCAATCTTCAGACGGTGGTCTTCTTCAAGACTATCCCTCATGTTGGACGGAGTTGAAAGATCTAGAGCTCTCTTGACTGGTCCTTTAGGTCTTCTTCCCATGTTCAAGACGCTTATGGACTTCTTGGACTTTTTCTTCTTGTCTTTAAGAAGAAGAGTCTTCAGGTCCTCTTGCCCCTTAGCCATATCCAAGAACATTTGTTGGAATTGATCGTTTTGAGCTTGGAGATCTTTTACCATCTGTTCCATATCCATCTTAATGAAATAAATACTAGGAAGATAAGGAGAACTTTGTGGGAGAAACCTGTCATGATATGATGCATGATATGTGGATGCATGTTTTCAAGGATCTCGCGGGGTAAACAGAAGAAAAAGTTAGAAGTTGAACTTTGATCAACATTTTTTATTGGAGAACTTTGTTTCGGTAGATGTCCTTCCATGAGAATCAAGCTCACCATGTCAAGTGGGTCATAGCCCTTGACTCAAGTTTGTTGTACTTGATTTTTGACGGCGTTTGATTAGAGGAAAATAAATCCTCTTGCCCCTTGATAGACGTATGGTTCAACGTGACCCTGCATCAAATACCCTCGAAATCCTTGAAACGGTTATTTGAAAATGCTATGGTATGATGTTATGATGTTATGTACAGATATACGAGATCATTAAGTTTATATACAAATAATCATATTCACACAAAGGAAACAAATCCTTAGTTTTAGGCTTGCATGAAGTTTATAGGTAAGTACCCTCTTGAAGTTTAGTTGGCTCAACCTGTCCTAGTTAATAGTAACCGGGTTCTAAGGGATCTCAATATCACTGATCTTTCCCCCAAGTTTCGTTCAATAGGCGATTGACTCGCAACCAAACAAAACTCAAGAGTCAAACCTCAATGAGTGTAGCATCGAGTATCAACCAATTTTTAGCTTTACACCGAAACCGGCTATCTCACTACTTCCTGATGGCCAAGTTAGTCAAGTAAGATTCTAAGGTCAGTTGATGCTTCACGACACTACGCGGCGGCCCCGTACTCTCCTTGACTGACTCAAGGGTTACCGGTACCAACTAAAGTGCCACATCAACGTAGCTACTGCTTCAACCATGTCGGTATACGCTGCACAGTTCCCTCACAGTCCATTGCTACTTACCTAAAAGGTGTCCAAAATTACTATTACAACCATATTGAAATGTACAACATAAGAAATAAATGGACTTGTTTAGAAAATGTTTTTGTCTTAAAAAAAAGAAATTAATTAATTAGTAAAAGGAAAATATTTTTATGTCTTTTTATGTTAATATTAAAAATGATGAAAAAGGAAATAAATGAAAAGCAGAAACAGGGTGTTGCTGCAAGAAGAACAACTAGGATCATAAGTTCTGAGGCCAAGAGAGATGTGACTCAGCAAGAGACGTTAGTGGAATTAGATGTTTTGGACTGGTAAACTCTGAGGTCCTGCAAGACACGTTAGAGGGAAGACAACAGAAGTTATGGATTGTTATATGCTGAAGTCCTGCAAAAAGCGTTAGAGGGAAAACACAGAGGTTCTGGGTGGTGTTCAGCCAGTGAACCAAAAGTCAAAAGTTCTGCGTTACACTAAAACAGTGAGTGAACATTAGCAGTTCAGTGCGTTATCAGCATGTAAGCATCAGAAGTTCATTGTGTGTTAACAGTGAGAAAAATCATAGAAGTTCTGTATATTAACAGTGAGGAGAACTCAAGTTCTGTGTGTGTTAAAAGTGAGAAAAATCATAGAAGTTCCGTGTGTGTTAAAACTATTGTGATACGGTGGGAAGAGAACAGACTGTTTTTGGAATGCTGGTTCGTGTTTTACGTTTATTTTCGCAAAATGTCGCGGTAAGCAAGAGTCGCCACCGTCTTTTATTTTATCCAACAAGGAATGGAAAAAAGCACAGAAAAATTCCTTTTTCGAGATGTTTCTCGGATCCGGGGGGTAGATTATAGAAAGGGAAGGTGTTAGCACCCTTTATATCTGTGGTTATCCACGGGCTCTTAGGTACTTGCTCATAATGTTTTCAAAATTTGCTTTTCTTTGTGTTTGTGGGTTTGAAAGAAGTTTTTGTTTGAAAGGTGTAAGTGCGAAAAGTTTTATTTTGTTTTGAAAGGATCAAGTACTTAAGAACCATCTACCTACTCGAAAAAGGAATCAATTTTTGCTAATATCCTTTAGACAATGCTATCCCACTATTGATGAGTAGGTAGCATCGTCGTTGGAGTTTTAAGGATCAATTCGATTAAGGGACGTGTGGTCACTAAAGTAATGTTAGGATGCCTTAGCGGTAACCCTAATGTCTTAGATCATTTTTCCGAGGTAACCGTTTCGAGGCAACTATGATCTTTGGACAAGAGGGCGACCTCTAAAACTTCCTATACTCAATGACCATGTTCGAAGGCAACCAAGTGAGGTGTACCCTAAGAGTGCGCATGTGCGAGTGTGTTATTTCGGTTAATTTTATCTTTGTACATGTCATGGGTGAGCTATGTTGATTTTAAGTTCATACATTCGATCTTGTCATGAATTCCCTATTATCAAACATCTAACGGTTATAAGTTACGGAAATTAAATTGCGGAAAATAAATCTAAACTATTACAAGGCGTCGGGTATTTACATCGCCAAAAACAACCCTTGAAATTAAAATGCGGAAAATAAAATAAAACGATAAAATAAAAAGTCCTATTTAAACTATTACATTCCGGGAAACAATTACATCAATATCATAAATGGATCGTGTGCGAAAAATTAAATCGGGCGCATTTTTTAGGGTTTTGACCCTTTTTGAAAGAAAGCACTTTTTTGTTTATTTTTGAATTAAATGGAAATTAAATTAAGTTAGCAAAATTAATTAATTAATTAATTAAGAAAAAGATATTTTTGGATTTTTGGATATTTAAAGAAATAAAAATAAATTTCTTTAAAGTTAATAAAACCTAATTGTCTAGATTGATTTTAAATATTGCAAAAGTATTAAAAGTTAAACCTATTTAAAACTAAATTAATTAGGTTAGTATTTATTTACAAAAATAAAATGCTGAATTAAATTTTAATAAATAAAATATATTTTTGGTTTTTGATTTTATGAGGAAAAAATTTAATTGGTTAGTGATAATAAAAATAATAATTAACAAAACAATTAAATAAAAGAAATATAAAAAAAAGAATAGAAATAACCAAGGGGTTTTGGCCAGATTTGGAGGGTGAGATCAGCATTTTTGAGGCCCAAACGTGCACGCCTGTATGACATTTTCTGCTTCTCCACGCGCATGTTGACTTGGGTGTATGGTGGACATCACCCTTGGGCCATCAGATTTGGCCTGGAGGCCATCTGGCAGATGATATTTGAAGGAGTATGATGGACTGCGCCTTGGATGTTGCATAGGATGACCTGAAGAAAAATATTACAAATGTATTGGGGGACCTGGGATTCGAACCCAGGTCCCGTTGGTACTTGAACACATGCCTTAGCCACTGGACCAACGCGCTTTTATTGTTATAATATTTGATAGCAATTAATATATTGAAAACACAAACATTATGCCAAAAATAAAAAAATAAGGCGCGCCATTTGAATCAACCAATAGGAAGGAGACACGCCTTCGTCTTCTTCGTGGAAACCTGTTTTTTTTACCTGCGGATTTGTATCCGCAGCTAAAAGCGTAGGTTTCTCCTAAAATCTTCTCGAGGCTATAAAAATGCAATCCAAAACCGTGGACATGATCGTCTCTTCCTCCTGAACATGGCTATGTCCATTATTTGCCTTGATTTTTCCTGAAACTAAAACGCCTAAAAACAAGAAATAAAAACCCTAGATTCGGGTATGGCATTACAGGATATAAAAATACAATTGAATAATGTAGAAAGCTTAGAAATCATTCAAGAATCATGAATATGTCAATGTTTTGTCAAGAAAATGCCAGAATAAGAGAATACGATTTCGAGTACAGGGGTGTTTTTCAGGTGACTTACAGCGCGACTCAGGGAGGGAGAGAGCTTGCTTTTGGTTCCTTCTCACTCATAGGATGTCAAGCAATTGAATAGCGTGGAGATTTTGTGTTGAAACCGCCTCTAAGCACGTTTTCAGATTCAAGCTTTTTCAAGTTTTTTTCAAGTTTTGCTTTGGTGTTTTTGCAGCCTCTTGGTTCTAATTTTCGTGCCTTTGCATTGTATAAGTAACATGGGATGAATTAGGTCAGGTTTTGGGCTTTAAATCCTTATGCATTGATGATTTAGGATTTGATTTAATCCTCCATGAAAAAGCTTCCAAATTTGTCCAAAAACCAATATTTTGTGCATGATATGGCATGATACGAGTTTGATCCTGTCCATGATGATCATTAAAGCATGTATCAATATTTAGATTTTATTTGGTTTTAAATTGATTTAAAATGAATTAATTCAATAAAAATCAAATAAAATAGAAAAATTAATGAATGGACACAAGACTGAAGATAGGACACGTGTAAAATTTGACAAGATCAAATCAAGTGGAAAAAAGTGGGTCCATTTGACAAAATTTGAAGTTTTAGGGATAGTTGACTTTTGGCAATTTTGGAAAAATGCCCAACTTCAACAATGCATAACTTCTTCAATTTTGAACTTTTGGAAGTGTTCTTTGACTTTTTAGAAACCTTGAGATGTACTCTAACCAACCCTTTTGGTATCATCTCATTTTGATATTCCATGTTCAAGTTATAAGCTTTGGAAAAAAGGTGTTTTTGTTGACTTTCAAAAATGACCTATAATGTCCAAATTCATAACTTCTTGTGAGTGCATTTCTTGATCTTGGTGTGTGAAGATGGATTGTAGGAAATTGCATCATCTTCAAAATGATCTTTGGATGGGTCATTTCTCATAAAGTATGAGAAAGTTATGCTTGGTCAAAGTTGAGTTGACTTTTCCTACAAAACCCTAATTTAGCCACTTTTGAGTCTTGATGAATTTTGAGAAATCCTTGATGAATCATGATCAACCCTTGATCAAATGATGAATTATCCTTCAAAATGAGAAAGTTGACAAAAAATCTTGAGGTTTGACTATTTGTAGGTCAAATTGACTTTTGCCCTAGCACAGTCGATTTTTGGACCTCTTGAGCAATTGACTGACCAAACTTTCTCTGCAAGGCTTGAAATTTGACATGGACGAACTTGAGAACATATTAGTACATTGGGGAGCACTTGAGGTCATTTGGATGTAAGGACCTTGATGCAACACAAAACCCTAATTTGAGATTGACTGCCTTAGGAGATGTTTTGACTGTCCAACTCTTGAGCAATCTTGAGCCACTTGGAGACTTCTCTTGTAATGTCTTGAGAAATATAGGAGGAAAATTTTGGGGTACAATATCTATGAATAAACATCAGAAGTTTTATGCCATATTTCAACTCTCAATCAGCACATCAGCAAATCAGAATGATAACACCACAAACAGTTCATGGAAGTTCTAATCATAAGTCTGAGCCTAACATTATTCTATAAGTTCTTATCCATAGTTTTTTTATTCATGCAATGATATGTACAACATTAATACTATGATATTTACATGTTAATGATGTTCAGAATGAAAAAACAAGCAAAGTCAGAAAGACTTACCTTGAACCTGGAGCGTGGGCTTTGAGCTTTGAGTGGCTGCCTTTGGATGTTCTGAGTCAGCAAGAGGAACGGAAGAGGAAATGCCAAGTTATTTGATTCAAAGGGAAGAACAAAGGTTTATTTTTGTGTATGAGAAATCTGGATTTTTATGAAGGTTTCACAATTTCCCTTTCTCTCTTTTTGCCAATCTCTCCCTCTTCAAAAGCCAACCCCCTGAACGTGTGATAGAGCAAAGTATTTATAGATGAGTTTTCTGTGGTTTTGCGGGGAAAACAAATGGGATTTGAGCCTGTTTTGGCATCCTGTTACTTTGCTTTTTCATCACAGTTTTCGTATGCTAGTTTGGTGTAATTATGGGATGCATGCATAGGCTGAACTAGCTGTTGATTAGCAGCTTTTAACCATGCTTAAGCTGGAGTTGTCAGCAAGATTTAAGGAAAAGCAAAATCAAATCATGGGCCTAGTACCAGACTTAGCTATCCCAAGACAATAGAGGTACACATGGTGAAAATCCTTTGGATAAGACTTAGAAGGTGGTTGTGAGCATTAAATGATCATTAAATGATGATGAAACTTATCACAACCAGAAATCCTGCAACGTGAGATTCTACACCATGGATTAGTTCTGGATCAGAGGTTCTGAGATTGCGTAGCATCCAATCTTCTGATCCCTTTATCTCCTGGCTCCAGCATGTTCTGAAGGAGCTTTCAGACTTTCTAGAAAGCTTGTAGCACGCTTCTTAACCTTCTTTGAATTACCCTGGCAAACTCTGACTGAGCTTTTGTGAAAACTTGCCCAGAAGTTCTGACCAAACTCTGTCCTGAGACTGTCCAGAACTTGCTGAGTGTTATGGTGATAATGTGGTTAGAAGTTCTGAGTTTTTCATATTTTCTTAAACACTTAGAAAAATTCTAAGTATTTAGAATTTGACTTTTTCAAAGTAAAATTTGGTTTTTGAATTTCTTGATAAAACAAACTTCATATTCCAACATGTCTTGATGAAATATGATTTTTGAGATTTGATTTTGATCCAAAAGTCAAATTTAGAGTTCTCAGTATGCAAATGACCATTTTGCCCTTGTGAATGGTTTGCTTGGAAAAATTGATAATTCAAGGCTTGGAATTGGATGAAAGGAAACTTGAGGATTCAGGGTGATTCCTTGAGAAATGAGAGGGCAAATTTTGGGGTACAACAGAATGTAATATTCCTTATTTGTTATCTTGATTCATAGATATTTGAGAGAAGTTTATAGCAAAACAATTAGAATTCTTTGAACCTATTGTATCTTATGGCATGCTTAGTAAATTTAACCAAAAGTCAAGGGCTCTTTGGTCATTTAAAATAGGAATATATAAGCTCATTTTGTGAAGACTCTCACCATCTTTCCTCATTTCCTTTCTTTGTAATTATAATTCTCCAAGAGAGTTAGAGAGAGTGAGGGTTAAGTTAGAGAAGACATGCGAATAAAAGGATGAGCTTGTTCCAATTTTTTTGATGATTCTTTCCTTTCATGTTAAGATAAAGCATTAAGGATCAAAGCGAAGAAGGATCAAGACCTATACTTTAAGCTCTTCATCAATCACATTCTTTTCTCTTCAATTTCCATGAATTTTCTTTGAGTACGACGGGGTTCCTTCAAGTTTTGATTTGGCTAGCAAATTAGGTTCCTTGCATGTGGTGTGGATTGTCGTATAACATGTCTTTTATGTTTTCTCCATGAATAAGTGTGAATTATTGTGTAACTTGGTCTGTTTTGCATGTGAAAATAATGAGATGCATGGACCTGGGCACGAGTACATGCCATAATTCTCTTTATGTGATGGCTACAATCATCTTAGGTTGTTGTATGAGGGAAGTTGAGAGACATTACAGAGTCATTATGCTCATTAGGGGCTTACCATAATGACCTCGGGTTTTATTATGGAGGATGGGACCTAGGCATGATTATTGCCCATAATGACCATTATGGCCAAAAGTTAATCACCTTAATTTCCTTCTTTTACTCATTTCTCTTAACCCTAATTTTGACCTTAGATTGTTCAATCTTGTATGCTCAATATACAATGCATTTGTTGTTTAAGGAATGAAAGTAGCATGTGGTTGCCTTAAGCTATGAAATAGAATTAATAAGCAAAGTCTTTATTAATAATGGGTTATTGTTTAATGATTAGGTAAATGAAATTGAGGAGTGTGAGTAACCTAAAGGTAAACAAAGAGAAAAGTAGTAGTGAAATCTTGGGTGCTTAGATGAATTTTGAGATATTGAATATACATGGACATTCGTTACGAAAGGAATCAAATGATATACAAGTAATAAATGTAGAGACTCCCTACATATACATGAATTGTCACTTGTAATCAGGAGGGTTTCCAGGAAAAATTGGTAGGTCGCATTGTAAAAATAGCCATAGTTGAAAGGATTAGTAGGAAATCCCTAATCTCGTAATACTAGGCTTGGTATGAGGAGTGCTAGTAGGGAATGGACATTTCATGAGGCTAACCATCTTCTAAAGTGTACATGGTGTGATACGGTGGGAGAACTGACTATGGTTTTGCGTTTGTTTTCGCAAATGTTTCGGTTGAGCAAGAGTCGCCACCGACTTTTTATTTTATCCTAAGGAAAGGTTTAAAAAGCACAGCAAAAACCTTTGAGATTTTTCTTGGGTTCGGGGAGTAGATTATAGAAAGGGAAGGTATTAGCACCCTTTCTATCCATGGTTATCCATGGGCTCTTAGGTACTTTCTTAGATCAACTTGCCTTGGTTTTCAATTGTTTGAAATGGTGCTTTGTGCGTGGTTTTGAAAGTGTTTTGAAAAAGATGCCTTGTATAGGCTACCCTTGTAACAATTCTTTACTCGAATGTTTTACAAAAGGCATTTGTCTTTTTGAAAAGATGTTTCAAGGTTTTTTGAAAGTTTGTTTTGAAAGTGTTTGTGAAGTGTGGTTTGAAAATAGGCAAGTGTTTTATTTTGCAAGTTGACAAGTACTTAAGAGCTATCTACCCTAAAGTTCTCAAAGATTTTTGTTATGTTTTAACCCTTTTAACAATTTTGTTCCACCATTGCATTTGGTGGACAATCTTGTGTTAGGATGTGAAAGGGACGGGCGCGGGTCATCGTTTAGACCATAATTGCAATAGTGCTAAGTATCTTTGGGCAATTTTTCTTTAAGGGACTTGATCATTTTTTTAGGCAACTTTTCGAAAGCGTCATCGAGGGACTATGATCATTTGATTTTGTATTTGTTTTGCCCAAAAAAACCTAACATGTAATATGGCCCATTTATTTGAAGGCAACAAGTGGAATACCCTAGGGGTGCAAGTGTGATATGTGTTGTCCATTTTCACGCTTGATTATCTTGAAATTAGGTCAAACTATTTTGTTCTTTTTATTTGCATACAAACCCTAGTTCTAGCATAGTATATTTAGAAAGCGTTAAAGTGCGAAAAGTAAAATTTCTACACTATTACAACACAATATGGGAAGGGGGGTACAAATGTTCAAATGGGGGGATATTTAGACAAGGAATTTAAACCTAGCTATTACATCAATTTTGGAATATTTACAAGATAATTAATTGCATAAATTAAATGGAAAATAAAATAAATATGCAAGATGTAAAAAAGGTTTTTATATGTATGGAAAAAAGGGTATTTTTATGTCAAATAAACAAAATAAAAAAAGTATTATTTTTTGGAGTTTTGGTATTTTAAGGGTAAAACCCTAATTTTTATTAAGTAAATATATATATATTATTTAATTTATACAAGTATTTATTTATTATATACAAAAAATACAATAAAATGAAGTATATTTATAAAAAGTATTTTTTATGTCAAATATTAATAAAATAAAAAATGTATATATTTTTTGTATTATTTACCTAAATATACTAATATATATAAATATCTTTATTATTTACTAAACAAATATTATATATACAAAAATAATAATATTTAATATTTATAAAAAAAAGTATATTTTGTATAAAATATTTTAAGAAGATGGAACAAAATAAAAATGAAAATAAAATATGCTTACATTATTTTTTCCCATTTATTCTAAATAATATATTTTTGTACTTATTTACATACAAATAGCAATATAACTAAATAAATGCCTAAAAATATAAAAATGGTGTAAAAAATGTTTTTTATGTTTTTAATATTATTAGGAAAAATAAATAAGTCAGAATAAAAAACGAAAAGTCAAAAAATCATTAAATCAAACAAAATGGGCTCAGGGGGTATGAAATCAAAAATATGGTGTGAAAAGAAATACAAAAGCAGGCCCAACCCATGTGGCTTCTTCTTCAACCTTCAGACAACTCCTTGTCCAAAAACGCGCGCCTGTACTCAAGTTCAAACATCTGGATTCCTTGATTTTTTGCACAAACTTTCAACATAAGAACTGTTAATCATCAAGCCACGATTCTAAATATGTAAAGAACTCATCCTAACTCTCAGAAATGAGAGAGAATTTTAACATTCCCAAATCTTAACCTAACTTTTCTTCCATATTCAGACCTTAAATTCTCATAGCTCAGGCAAAATAAATGAAAAGTAAAAGCATGTACAGATTCAGGGGCATGAGTAGAACACTTCTTATTCACAAACTTAGAGATAATGATGCCTACACTAAGAGTTAGAAGTTCAAGAAGATACATGTTCAGTTGAAGTTCTATCTGGAAATGGGGGAGCTTTCAGGGCAAGATGATGATCTGTATAGCTTACCTGAAGTGTAGTGATGCTATTCCAATACTTACTTTGCTTTGAAACACCTTGGATCGAGCTATGGACCTTCAACTGCAAAATAAGAAAGTGAAAATGGTGGAACTGCCTAGAGGAGTTACAGGTCGTGTTTTATGTTTGGGTTAGCTTCAAGTGATGCTAGGGAATGTGTTTGATGAGCTTTTAGCAAGGAAGCATGAAAGGAATGAGAGTTGGCACTCAAACTGCAGCAAGCCCTGTTTTAGTGCAGTTCAATGGTGATTTTGAGTTTGTGGGGGTATTGGAGGTGTTGGGGTCGTGTGCTAGCTCAGTTAGGATGTCTTGAATGTGTACAAGATATTTGCTTAAGGGTTCTAATGCTGAGATGAAAGTTGTGTTGTGATATGCTATGTTTCTTAACACTTAAGCAAGCAAAGACCAAGTTGTGTTCTAGATAGGTAGAGACCCTCTAAACATGCTGCAAAACCTTGTCTTGATCAGAGTGATTAACTCATAAACTTGTGCCAAGGGGATTTGATCTGTACTTCTTGGATTTTCAATTTGACATAAAGCTTAACTTTTCAAAAATGGCTATTTCACTTTTTCCATAAATGGATTAAACTTGCATGTAATGCTTAAACTCATGAAACAAGGCCTTGGCACAATGAGTATGCATTAAATTATTGAGTGTTGGATGGTTTAGAGGCTTGTAATCAAGGGAAGCATGCTGATTTGAAAAATTGCACAAGTTATGAACATGTACATGGCCATGAATCAAAGTGACTTTTTGCCATATTGCAAAATTCGATTCTCTCAAGTCATGAGGTTGTTTGATGAGTTCTTGGACATTTTGGAAAGCTTGGAATGTGTATTACAATCCATCTTTGAAGTGAAAATTGAAATTCCAAGTGGAAGTATATGGAAAATGGTCTTGAAGTTAGGTAGAAAACCTTGCCAAAATAGGTCAAATTTTCACTAAGTTAAGAATGGTTTAGTACCCTTATTCCAAAAATTGTAACTTGAGATACAAGCCTCTTTTGGGAAAACTTTGTGAATCAAAGTTGTAGATTATGCAATAGGCTACAACTTTCATGTTTTGACTTTTGCTTGAATCCAAATAAATCTTGGTGAGAAAGTGGGGCAAAGTTGGGAAAAAATTAGGGTTTTTCATAACTTAGAAAAATTCTAAGTTATGAAAAATTCTCATTTCAAACCCTAATTTGCAAATTTTGATTTCTTGGTGAAAAATTTTCATGATTTGGCATGTTTTGATGAAAAATGAATCTTGACTCTTGATTTTGACCAAAAAGTCAAAGTTTGACTTTTCAGTATACAGTCAAAATTGATCAATTGACTGGGAAATTCAACTGTCAATCTTGTGTACTTGGGATCTTTTGAACTTGTTGAGCATGTCAAGATAATTCCATGGGGGTCCTTGAGTTCATATGTGAGCTTGGTTTGCCATTGGCTAGGTCAAACAGTCAAGAATTGCCTTTGTGCAGTCAAAACCCTAAAAATAACCATTTTGCCCTTTTGATGATCTGATCAAATTTCTTGTGGAATTGTGATCCAAACTTGATCAAATGGTCCATGTGAGTTCATAATGTTGATGTGGGTCAATTTTTATGAGGTTTGACTGTCAATTGGCTACAGTTGACTTTTTCCCCAATACAGCTGATTTTTAGGTCAACTGTCCAATTGACTGGGCAAAACTTGGAATCAAGACTTGAAACTTGATATGGATAAACTTGGGAGTCCAATATGAAGCAAGAAAGTCATCTTAGGAATTTTTAGGTCAAAATATCTTTGTGCAAACACAAACCCTAATTTGGGTCAACAGTGCAAGGAGAAGTCTTGAGCAGATGAAACCCTAAATGGATCTTGATCTCCAAGGGCTTTGTGATGAGAAATCAATGAGAAATGGGAGGGAAAATTTTGGGGTACAACAGTTGCCCCTGTTCAATCTTCTTGAACCTGAAGAGTTAGATTGGCAATTATGCCTTTCGTGACTCGAGGGTAAAAAGAGATTGGACACTAGAGTGCCCTTAAATTTGCACTCGTCAAAGCAATGGATGCGGGAATGGGCTTGGAGATGCCATTTGGAGATGGGCTTAACGATGCCATCTCGAAGAGTGACAGAAACTTGTCGGGGATGAGCTTAAAGATGCCATCTGGAACTGAGTATCAAGAAGGTGTCCATACTTTGGACCATCTCTGAACTGGGGGTCTGAATAAGCAATAGATTGACATCCGTTGTTGGGAGGAATCTGTAAACTGTTTTCAGAAGTTTTGAGAAGAAACTGAACAAGTGATAGGTTAACATCCGTTACTTGGAGAACCCGTGAACTGTTTTCAGAAATCTTGGAGTTGAATAAGCAATAGGGCAGCATCCGTTGTTGGGAAGCGTCCGTAAACTGTTTTCAAAAGTTGCATCTGAACAAGCGATAGATTAACATCCGTTGTTGGGAAGAATCCATAAACTGTTTTCATAAGTCTTGAGAAGAAACTGAACAAGTGATAGGTTAACATCCGTTACTTGGAGAACCCGTGAACTGTTTTCAGAAATCTTGGAGTTGAATAAGCAATAGAGCAGCATCCGTTGTTGGGAAGCGTCCGTAAACTGTTTTCAGAATTGCATCTGAACAAGCTGATAGATTAACATTTGTTGTTGGGAAGAATCCATGAACTATTTTCATAAGTCTTGAGAAGAAACTGAACAAGCGATAGGTTAACATCCGTTACTTGGAGAACCCGTGAACTGTTTTTAGAAGTCTTGAATTTGGAGGAAGAACCGGTGTAGGGTTCCCTGATGATGAGCTCGTGTAAAACTGCATCTGGATAAATCTGGAATAAGCATTAGAATGTTGCCGTGTCTTGGTCACATCCGAGCTATTCCTGGAAAGAAATCTCGGAAGATAATGATTTTAGCCTTTTGACTGATCTTACCTGAAAAGGTAAAGAGTTAGTTATATGCAATGTCATGATGCATGATACAATGTATGTTATGTGATATGAATGTAAATGAATGCGCATGTAAGCTGATGAGCTATCTTGCTGAGGATAAGAATGAATCCTAGATGGCTGAAGATAAAAGCATCTTGACTGCTGCTGGGAAGAATAATTCCTGGTTGTTTGCTGGAGAATAAAGAACTTGGGTTGCATACCAATCTTCTGGGGAATTCCTGATGACTTCTACCGGGGAGTTCCAATCTAATAGACTCATGCTGGGGAGGTAAGACTGAGGATCTTCAATTTGGTGGGAAGTATCTCTGGCGATTTCATTGGGGAACTCAAGATTTTCCCTCCCAAAACTCTGTGGGGAGAAGGTTCACTTAGTCTGGCTTCGATGGGGATTGATAATGTGAAGCTTTAGCTCTGCCGGGGATACTGAAACTTAGTTCTGAGGGGAATTGAGTCCCGGAGGATTCTCTGGCTGGGGATAACAAAGACAAACTCTTCTGGGGATTGTATTGATAAGTTATGTTGGGGAACTCTGATGAACTCCGCTGGAGGTAGGAAGAATTTTGGCGAGTGCGATCTTCCGTGGCAATTAGCTGAGGATAACCCAGTTATAAGTCCTTGTGAGGAATAACTTTGAATAAAACTCGGGAGAGACGTCCGTACTCTGCAGGGGATAAGCTTCCAAAATCTACTGGGGATAAGCTTCAGGACTAGCTGGGGGATATGGGTTCCAAATCTCCTGGGGGTTTCCTTTGAAGGGTATCAAGACATCCATCTGCACCTTCAACCTATCAGTAATCCTCTTTCTTGATTCGTAAGGAAATGATTATGTTCAAATGCATATGCCTATTTAACAAAACATTGGACGTTTCTCAAAAATAAACAAAGAGTGCAAGAGAAAGGAAATGACACAAATTTCTGGGAAAAGTATTTGTATTGACTTTCTATGAGTATATTTGTACAAAGGAGACAATCATCCTAGTAAGAGGATTTTGTCGTAAATATTGAAAGATTTATACAAAATAAAGATGGCTATGTGAAATAATTCCATGGGATTCCATTCCGCTATAGCCTTCACAACTCTGAATATTTGTCCATTCAATGCTTCGTTTGCTGATGAATGGATTGATCCGAAGCCTGGAACTGGTTGATGAAGAGATTGTCTTTGAAGTGATCCGACGAGACATAGTCATACGCTTTAATTCCCCAACTTTTTCCTGAATCGCCCTTTCGGGTTTTCGATCCACCGGGAAACCCCTTTTTGCCCAAGCCGCCCTTTCGGGTTTTCAACTTGCCGGGTGTACAGATTTTTTTTTGTTTTTATCCCTAATTTTTGCCTGAACCGCCCTTTCGGGTTTTCAGTTCACCGGGATGCCCGTTTTTGCCCAAGCCGCCCTTTCGGGTTTTCGACTTGTCGGGTTATTTTATGCGTACTATCTTTTAACTATGTCTGCGTTCGCAGGGTGCGGCAAATCATCGCCGTCCATGGTGGTCAGAATCATTGCACCACCAGAAAATATACTCTTGATCACAAATGGTCCTTCATATGTAGGAGTCCATTTGCCCCTGGGATCACTTTGCAGCAAGATAATCCGCTTGATTACGAGATCTCCGACTTGATACACTTGACGTCTGACTTTCTTATTGAAGGCCTTGATCATCCGCTTTTGATACGCCTGACCATGGCATATAGCAGCGAGTCGCTTCTCGTCGATCAGATTGAGTTGGTCAAGTCGGGTCTGCATCCGATCATCTTCATTCAAACCTGTGTCCTTCATAATCCTTAGAGAAGGAATCTGAACCTCCATAGGCAGGACAGCTTCCATGCCATATACCAACGAAAATGGGGTTGCCCCGGTTGAAGTACGTGCCGTCGTACGGTATCCATGTAGAGCAAACGGTAACATCTCATGCCAGTCTTTGTAAGTGACTGTCATTTTCTGAATGATCTTCTTAATGTTTTTGTTCGCAGCTTCAACAACACCGTTCATCTTCGGCCGATGGGGAGATGAATTGTAATGATAAATCTTGAACTGTTCGCACAAAGCGGTGATCATCGTGTTATTCAGATTTGTACCGTTGTCTGTGATGATCCTGTCTGGAACACCATACCGGCATATGAGATTTTGCTTGACGAAGCGGGCAACCACATTTTTAGTAACAGAGGCGAAGGAAGCTGCTTCGACCCATTTGGTGAAATAGTCAATGGCAACTAGGATGAAACAATGTCTGTTGGAAGTCGTGGGCTTGATCTCTCCAATCATGTCAATGCCCCACATTGCAAATGGCCACGGAGCAGTCAGAACATTGAGAGGAACCGGAGGGATATGAACTTTGTCAGCGTAGACTTGGCATTTGTGGCAAGTACGGGAATGTTGATGGCAGTCAGCCTGCATGGTAGACAAGTAATAGCCTACCCTTAGGATCTTCTTAGCCATTGTATGCCCGCTCAAGTGAGTGCCAAATGTGCCGCTGTGTATATCAGTCATGATCAACTCTGCTTCAGCTTTGTCTACACATCGGAGTAATACACAATCATGGCTTCGCTTGTAAAGGATGTCGTTGCTCAGGAAGAACTTAGCAGCAAATTTCCTTAAGAACTTCTTGTCATTTACGGAAGCTCCTTCGGGATAATCTCTAGTCTCGAGATACCTTTTGATTTCATGGAACCAGGGTTGCTCCATTACTTCTTCGGTATTAATCTCATGACAATGCGCAGGTTCATCCATTCGCTCGATGGTGATTTGGGGAGCCTCGTTATCCCAGTTGAGTTTAAACATGGAGGACATTGTGGCTAGAGCGTCTGCTAGCTGATTCTCTTCTCGCGGGAAATGCTCGAAGGTAATTTGCTCGAAATGATGCAACAATGTCAGGACATGTTCTTTGTATGGGATAAGATTAGGATGCTTGGTATCCCACTCTCCTTTGATTTGACTGATAACCAAAGCCGAGTCCCCAAATACGATCAAAGATTTGATCCCCAAGTCTATAGCAGCCTTGAGACCAAAAATGCAAGCTTCATACTCAGCCATGTTGTTTGTGCAGCTGAAGCAAAGTCGGGTCGTGAAAGGTGTGTGACAACCTTCCGGAGAAATGAGTACCGCGCCGATACCATTTCCAAGTGCATTTGAAGCACCATCAAAGTACAGGGTCCATCGGGATCCCTTTTCGGGTCCGTCATACGGTCCATTACTTTCAATGTTGTCCAAATTCATGATGTCCTCGTCTGGGAAGTCAAATCTCATGGGTTGATAATCTTCGATAGCTTGATGAGCCAGATGGTCAGCTAGTACACTCCCTTTTATAGCTTTTTGGGTGGTGTACTGGATGTCATACTCTGTTAGGATCATTTGCCATCTGTTGTACCCCAAAATTTGCCCTCCCATTTCTCATTGATTTCTCACCACAAAGCCTTTGAAGCTCAAGATCCAGTTAGGGTTTCATCTGCTCAAGACCTCTCCTTGCACTGTGGACTCAAATTAGGGTTTGTGTTTGCACAAAGATGTTTTGACCTAAAATGCCTAAGATGACTTTCATGCTTCATATTGGACTCCCAAGTTTACCCACATCAAGTTTCAAGTCTTGATTCCAAGTTTTGCCCAGTCAATTGGACAGTTGACCTAGAAATCAACTGTATTGGGGAAAAAGTCAACTGTGGCCAATTGACAGTCAAACCTCATGAAATTTGACCCACATCAACATTATGAACTCATATGGACCATTTGATCAAGTTTGAATCACAATTCCCCAAGAAATTTGATCAGATCACCAAAAGGGCAAAATGGTCATTTTTAGGGTTTTGACTGCACAAAGGCAATTTTTGACTGTTTGACCTAGCCAATGGCAAACCAAGCTCACACATGGACTCAAGGACCCCATGGAATTATCTTGAAATGATCAACAAACTCAAAAGATCCCAAGTACACAGGATTGACAGTTGAATTTCCCAGTCAATTGATCAATTTTGACTGTATACTGAAAAGTCAAACTTTGACTTTTTGGTCAAAATCAAGAGTGAAGATTCATTTTTCATCAAAACTTGCCAAATCATGAAACTTGTTCACCAAGAAACCAAGAAATGCAAATTAGGGTTTAAAATGGAATTTTTCATAACTTAGAATTTTTCTAAGTTATGGAAAACCCTAATTTTTTCCCAACTTTGCCCCACTTTTTCACCATGATTCATTTGGATTCAAACAAAAGTCAAAACATGAAAGTTGTAGCTTGTTGCATAATCTACAACTTTGATTCACCAAGTTTTCTCATTTGAGGCTTGTATCTCAAGTTACAAATTTTTGAATAAGGGCACTAAACCATTCTTAACATAGTGAATTTTTGACCTATTTTGACAAGTTTTTCTACCCCACTTCAAGGCCATTTTCCATACACTTCCACTTGGAATTTCAAATTTCATTTCAAAGATGGATTGTAGTACACATTCCAAGCTTTCCAAAATGTCCAAGAACTTCTCAAACAACCTCATGGTTAGGGAGAATCGAATTTCACAATATAGCAAAAACTCACTTTTGAATTGGCCATTTTTTCATGTTCATAAGTTATGCAAACTTCTCAAAACCAGCACGCCCTTGATTACAGGTCCTTAAACCAAGTTACACTCAATAATTTAATGCTTGTTCATTGTGTCAAAGGGTTATTCTATGAGTTCAAGTATTGTATACAAGTTTAATCCATTTTTAGATAAAGTAAACTATCCATTTTTGCAAAAGTCCACTTTATGTCCAATTGGTAAATCAAGCAAGTACAAACCAAATCTCTTTGGAACAAGATTATGAACAAATTACTCTGATCAAGAGAAGCTTTGCAGCAGGATTAGAGGTCCCCTACTGACCTAAAACACCAACTTGTATTTTGTTGCTTAGAGGTTAAGAAACATTGCATAACGAAGACCAACATCCATCTCAGCTTACATACACAAGAACAAAGTGATCAAACACATTACACACATCATAACCAAGCTATTGCACGAGCCATTTACCTCCCAAACATCATCAAACCAAAAAACACCATCAAACTGCAAAAACAGAGTTGCCTCTGCAGTTTGAGTGCCAACTTCTATTCCTCTCAAGCATTCTTGCCAAAACCAGTTCACATACCTTCCATACCATCTATGCAAGCTAACCAAAAGCAAAGGTACGACTTGTAATCACTCTAACCACTTCCACCATTTTCACATTTCTGATTTGCAGGTGAAGTTCTCTAGCTCGATTCAGAAGCTTTCAAGACAAAGTAAACATTGGAATAGCATCCCTGGACCTCAAGGAAGCTTTTCCAATCATCACCTTGCCCTGAAAGTTCTTACATCTCCAGATAGAACTTCAACTGAACAGGTAGTTTTTTGAATTCGTATCTCTCTTATTAGGCATCATTAGCTTTAAGTTTGTGAATAAACAAGGTTCTACTCATGCCACTGAACATGTACATGTTTTTACTTTTCATTTCTTTTGATTAAGTTCTGAGAATTTGGAGTTTGAAAATGGCAGAAAAACTAGGTTAGGATTTGGGGGAGGAGAAATTCTCCCTCATCTTAGAGAGTTAGATCAAGTTATGCATATGGTTAGAATCGTCTCTTCATGCTTAACATTTTTTGTGTTGGAAGTTTGTTCAAAAAATCAAAGAATCAGGATGTTCAAGTGGAGCTCTTGGCGCGCGTTTTCTGAATAATTTTTGTTCAGAGGTTGAAGAAAGGTGACTTTGGGCTGGGCTTGCTTCTGAGTTACTTTTCACCCCACCCTTTTTGGTTTTGCACCCCTGAGCCCATTTGCTTCATTTTTAATATTTTTGACTTTTGCCTTTTTTTGATTGGTTCATTTATTTTTTCTCAGCATATTAAAAACATAAAAATATTTTTCTCCTCATTTTTTTGAATTTTATTGAATATTTATTTGATTATTTCTTTTGTTTGTACATAAATAAATAAATATATATATATATATATATATATATATATATATATATATATATATATATATATATATATATATATATATATATATATATATATATATATATATATATATATATATATATATATATATATATATATATATATATATATATATATATATATATATATATATATATATATATATATATATATATATATATATATATATATATACTTTTTGTTTAAAATATTGAGATAATACAAAAACATACTTTTTATACACTTTTATTTTATTTTTACTTCCTGAAAATATTTTGTATAAAAATCCCTTTTTTATTTTTATATTAAATATTATCATTTTTATATATAATACCTATTTAGAACTTAATATATAAATATATATATTTATTAATATACTTAGAATAAAATACTAAAATATACATATTTTATTTTATTAATATTAAAAACTACAAAAATCATTTTTTTTTTTTACAAATATATTTATTTTCTTATTTTATTTTTGTGTATAAATGATAAATATTGTATATATTAATAAATGATATCTTTTATTTAATAGAATTAGGGTTTTTTCCCTAAATTCAAAAATACTCCAAAAATAATATTTTATAATATTTTTATTTTCTATCTTATTTTACATAAATAATACTTTTTTCATACATATAAAAGTTCCTTTTGCATTCTTGCATATTTGTTTTATTTACCATTTAAATTATACATTTATTTATCTTGTAAATATTCATAGAAAATGATGTAATAGCTTAGATTCAATTTTTTGTCTAAATATCCCCATTTGAAACATTGTACCCCCCTCCCCATATTATTATGTTGTAATAGCGTAGGATTTTAAATTTCGCACTTTTATCGCTTTCTAAACATACTATGCTAGAATTAGGGTTTTGTATGCGAATAAAAATGAACAAAGTAGTTGGACCTAATACAAGATAAATGAGCATGAAAAATGGACAACACATTTCACACTTGCACCCCTAGGGTATTCCACTTTGTTGCCTTCAAATAATTGGGCCATATTGCATGTTGAACTTCTTTGGGTAAAACAAACAATCAAATGATCATAGTCCCTCAAAATGTTACTTAAATGAATGATCAAGTCCCTTTTAAGGAAAATTGCCCAAAGACATTTAACACTATTGCAACTATGGTCTAAATGATGACCCGCGCCCGTCCCTTTCACCTCCTAAAACAAGATTGTCCACCAAATGCAATGGTGGAACAAAATTGTCAAAAGGTTTAAAACATAACAAAAATCTTTGAGCAAACTTTAGGGTAGATGAACTCTTAAGTACTTGTCAACTTTCCAAGAAAAACACTTGCCTTATTTCAAAAACCACTTCACAAACACTTTCAAAACAAACTTTCAAAAAACCTTGAAACATCTTTTCAAAAGACAAAACACCTTTTGTAAAACATTCGAGTAAAGAATTGTTACAAGGGTAGCCTATATAAGGCATCTTTTCAAAACATTTTCAAAAAAACCACACACCAAGCACCATTTCAAACAATTGAAAACCAAGGCAAGTTGATCTAAGCAAGTATCTAAGAGCCCATGGATAACCATGGATAGAAAGGGTGCTAATACCTTCCCTTTCTATAATCTACTCCCCGAACCCAAGAAAAATCTCAAAGGTTTTTGCTGTGCTTTTTAAACCTTTCCTTAGGATAAAATAAAAAGTCGGTGGCGACTCTTGCTCAACCGAAACATTTGCGAAAACAAACGCAAAACCCTAGTCAGTTCTCCCACTGTATCACACCATCTAGCTATCCTTCCAGATAAAGCAGGCTTTTCGAAGATATACTTGATAGGATCCATTTTGGAAATCAACAAGGTAGTATGAGTCAACATATACTGTCTTAGTCGGCGAGCAGCCCATACCAAAGCGCAACAAGTTTTCTCGAGCAGTGAGTAGCGAGTCTCACAGTCGGTAAACTTTTTGCTAAGGTAATAAATAGCATGCTCTTTTCGACCAGACTCGTCATGCTGGCCCAAAACACACCCCATTGAGTTATCCAAGACGGTCAAATACATGATCAATGGTCTTCCTTCGACGGGCGGCATCAGAATAGGAGGTTCTAGCAAATACTCCTTGATCTTATCAAAAGAAGCTTGACAATCATCATTCCATTCGACTACCTGATCTTTCTTCAAGAGTTTGAAAATTGGCTCACAGGTAGAAGTCAGATGAGAGATGAACCTGGCAATATAGTTCAAGCGCCCCAAGAACCCTCTAACCTCCTTTTCAGTACGGGGAGAAGGCATCTCTTGTATTGCTTTCACTTTTGCTGGATCGACCTCAATGCCTTTGTTGCTTACGATGAATCCTAGAAGTTTACCAGACCTTACTCCAAAAGTGCATTTACTTGGATTCAGCCTGAGTTTGTATTCTTTCAACCTGGCAAACAACTTTTCTAGATGTTCAAGGTGCTCTTCCTCTGTTTGTGACCGAGCTATCATATCGTCTATGTAAACTTCAATCTCATGATGTATCATATCATCAAACAAAGCTACCATGGCGCGTTGATAAGTTTCCCCTGCGTTCTCCAGCCCGAACGACATCACCTTGTAACAGAAAGTGCCCCATTGTGTGACAAAAGTTGTTTTCTCCATATCCTCGGGGGCCATTTTGATTTGATTGTAGCCCGAGAATCCATCCATGAAGGAAAACACTTTGTGCTGATCTGTATTGTCGATCAAAATGTCAATGTGTGGAAGTGGAAAATCATCTTTGGGGCTGGCCCTATTCAAATCCCGGTAGTCTACACACATCCTGACTTTGCCATCTTTCTTAGGTACTGGCACGATGTTAGCGACCCATTGAGGATAGGACGTAACATCCAGAAAGCCAGCGTCGAATTGCTTCATCACTTCTGCTTTGATCTTTTCAGACATGTCAGGCCTCATTCGGCGGACTTTTTTCTTGATCGGTAGATAATCCTCTCTTGTGGGGAGACGGTGAACCACAATGTCTGTGTCTAAACCCGACATTTCCTCATAAGACCAAGCGAAGATTTCAACATACTCATTCAACAACTGTATCAGGCGTTCCTTGACACTTGGTTCCAGATTGGCACCCACTTGCACCTCCTTCTGGTCTTCCTCGGTCCCTAAGTTGACAGTTTCCAATGACTCTTCATGCGGTAAGATGGCCCTTTCCTCTTGCTGTAGAAGTCTGGCTAGTTCCCCTGGTACTTCACAACCTTCGTCATCTTCATACTCGGCTTGATTGACCAGATCTTCAGAGTTATTGAAGGATATAGCAGAATAGTCACCCATGGAATCCGGAGTGGATGGGTACCTGTATTTGTGAGTGTGGGTGTGTGTAAGGGATATCCATCCTTAAACAAAAAATGCAAAAGGAAAGAAAATGAACACAAGCAGTTTATCAAATGAAAAACGTCCAATGAATCATTAAACATGGCATATGGATATGAAAAATAATCAAAAACCCTTACAAATGGACCTACATGCCCCGGGCAAGGCATGAGGTGAAAAAGATAGTGTACGGATTGTTTGAAAATAAATATTACATACCAAATAGGAAATGTTTGACAGATAAATTACTGATGAATAAAAGTGATGGGGACAAAGTCTTTTGCCTCCCAGTTGCACAATCCTCCTTTGACAGTTGGATAAATCCACTCCTCGATGTTACTCTCTTTGTCTTCGTCCTCCAAAGCGTTGATTCCATAGGGAGAAATTTTGACTGGCGCTCTTTCAATCTTCGAACGGCGCATAGCTTTCTGGCCTGCGGTAGTGAACCCCAATCCAAATTTGTCTGTTTTATGCGGAATGTCAGGCAACTGCCCCCATGCTGAATTCTTCCCTTCCTTTATTGCGGCCCTTGCGTCCTCCAGAGATGCCATCCTGGCCATCTGCCTCGGTGTCTCAGCTGCCAACTTTGCTACTGTTATCTCAGGAAGGACTTCTTCGAAATGCTGAAAAGGTGTCTCAATGAACTCCCCCTCTACCTCCACATACCGGAAAGAATTTAAGTGACTGATCATGTACTCCTCTTCACCATGGACAGTAATGATCTTTCCCTTGACGGGATACTTCAACATTTGATGCAAGGAGGAGGTGACTGCCCCAACATGATGTATCCAAGGACTACCCAGCAAGCAAGAGTATGACGGACGAATGTCCATCACATAGAAAGTGGATTTAAACTCCTCAGTGCCTATCTTGATGGGAATTTCAACCTCTCCATGGACCATTCTCTTTGAACCATCGAAAGCTCTGACAACAATATCACTCGGCTTCAACTCCAACCCTTCACAATCTAGTCGGTCCAAGGCCTTCTTAGGCAATACATTCAGCGACGAACCAGTGTCGACCAAGACATGTGCGAGAGTGGTTCCTCGACACTCGACTGAAATGTGCAAAGCATCATTGTGGTTTCTACCTTTAGGAGTTAGGTCGGCATCAGAGAAACCTAATCCATTGTCCGCAGTCAGGCTAGCCACGCAATTTTGAAATTGATCTGCAGAGGTTTCCTGGGGCACATGGGCTGCCTTCAGGAATTTTATCAGGGCTTTAGCGTGCGCTTCCGAGCAAAGTAGTAGTGCCAACATGGAGATCTTTGAGGGGGTTTGCCCCAGTTTTTCTACCACATCGTAATCACTCCTTTTGATTATCCTCAAAATCTCATCCATTTCCTTCTTGGAGGTCTCCGGGATGACCAAGGGTTGAGCCCTCGTCCTAACGAGCTCATCTTGGATTCCCTTACCTTTATCAGCAGTGGTAGGAGGGACAGTACTAGGAACAACAACATCTTCAATCAGAGGGGTTCTAGCAGAGAGTTTTACTGGTGCAGGGATGACCTTGTCGGCAGATGAGGATCAAAAGATTGCTCTTGGAGGGGCAATCTCTGGAGAAAATATTCTCCCGCTCCGGGTGATTTTGCTCGTGCCTGCAATGTTACCAATGCTGGCTTCTTCATCATCCGAACTTTCTTCAGTTATTTCGATTTGTTTAATACCATGGTAGTAGACGTCACCGCCATAGTTCCATGGTATTGACTTCTCCGAAACATAGGGGACAGGCCCTGGCATTGTTATCTTCAAAGGAACAGATTTCGTAGCTGGTGTAATCTTAACAGGCTTTTTGACGGCCTTGGAAAGATTGGTGTGAATGGTTATGATTGAGACATCTTCAGTATGGGTTGGAACAGCAGAGACTTTTTCAAACAAAATTTGTCGACTATCCATTAGGCCTTGGATGCCTTTCTTCAGTAACAGACAATCAAACGGCAGAGAGTAACAACAATAGCAGTCTTCTTTACATCCCGGGAAGATCCCGGCCCTTAACAAATTCAACTTGATGGTTAACAATAGAGTTACCAGATCATTGACGTCAGCAACATACAAATCCTCTTCAATGGCATTGACATTTCGGCCGTGCTTCGGCATCGGTGCAGATATCACATTAGGCTTCTCCGGAGCGTCAAACTCCACCTCCTTCGCCTCTATCAGGTCTTGGATCTTATGATTGAGTGCCCAACAATCATTGGTGTCGTGCCCAACACTGTCAGAATGGTAGGCGCATTTAGCATTAGGATGATAATGTGGAGAGGACGTATTCACATTCTTTGGTGCCTCTTTGATAGTGGCGAGATTCAACTTCAACAGATGGGGAAGCACTTGCGCTGGAGTCATATTAATGCGGGTGAACTGCCGTTGTGGCCGTTCCACCCGTTGTTGATTTGGTCTGGACTGGTTATAGCGAGGCTGCTCACTTGAAGGATTTTGAATCATTACGGCCCCCACAGTTGGCCGACGCTTCGTCTTCCCTTCTCTTCTCTGAGAATATACCACAGCTGTTTCCTTCTTAAAAGGTTTCTTCTCAACACTTGCATCAACACCCTTCTGAATCTTTCCTGACTTGATGTCAGCTTCTATTCTTTCGCCCGTTAAGATCAAATCGGTAAACCCCGCGGAAGAGTTACCAATCAGATGATTGAAAAATGGCCCAGATAGGGTCCCTAGAAACATATCAACAAGTTCACGGTCAGTTAAAGGAGGCTGCACCCTGCCAGCCAAATCTCTCCATTTTTGTGCGTATTCTTTGAACCCTTCGCCTGTTCCCAGTGACATACCCTGAAGTTGGGTACGAGTAGGAGAAAGGTCAGAATTGTACTGATATTATTTGTAGAAAGCGGTGGCCAAATCTTCCCAATTTCGGATGCTGGTTCCCTCTAGCTGATAAAACCACTCCAATTGAGCCCCAGAAAGGCTGTCTTGAAAGAAATGAATCCAAAGGTTTTTATCTGCCGTATAAGGTTGAATCTTTCTCACGTAGGACCTGAGATGCATTTTTGGACAGGACAGCCCATCATACCTCACAAACACTGGCACTTTGAATTTTGGGGGAATCACAATCCCGGCAACCAAACCCAAGTCTTCAAAATCCAAACCCGGTACCCTCTGTAGTTCCATGCCGGCCAACCTGTCTTCTAACCCTTTGTATTTATCATCAGCTGGAGGGTATTGCTGATCAGAATAGTCTTCATCCTCTTCGACCTCCTCTTCTTCCACATCGGACTCGGAAGGTACTGCAACCCAACCTCCTTTGCTGGTTCCTTCGTCAGAAGTAGGAGGAAATTCAAGCACTCTTCGAGCTTCTCCGTCAAATCTTCTCCCCCGAGTAGCCACCCCGAGTCTCTTTTTCTTCTTTTTCACTGGGTCTTTATTCCCCAGCAAGGTCTTGAGATCCTCTTGACCTTTAGCCAAGGTTGTCAGGAGTTGCTGGAACTGTGCATTCTGAGCTTGCAGGTCTTTGACTGTTTGCTCGAGATCCATCCTACTGAAATAAACAGCAGACAGATAAGGAAACCTGGCGTGAGACCTGTTTATGCACATGATGAATGATATGCTTATGTATGCAATGCATTCAAGGATTTAGAACATTCAAGATTGTTGCAGACAAAGAAGAACGCACGTCATATTAATAAGAAGAAATTTGTTAGTACATAAATGCCCCATGGGCCAAATATTACAAAATAACTTCTCAAGGCAAAAAGACATTGCGCATCCTCTTTGGTGTGATGTAGGTGTTGAGGGCCTCTTGCTCATGGAGTCGGCGGGTAAGATCTAAAACCTTCTTCTCGCTGGCGTAGAAGCTGGCTTCAAAAGTATTCCGTTCCTCCTTGAGCTGAATCCAACTTTTCTGCATTTCCTCCCACGATGTAGGCATGTCAGGATGTAAGATGGTGTAGGGAACCTCTCCTTCCTTGACGGGCTCTTTAATCACAGGGAGTATATGAGGATAAGGCATCATCAGACTTTGGGCTCGGGCTCGTACCCACTTGAGATAAGGCTCAAGAGGGATGGAGTTCTTGTGTCCCAGAGTCTTGCTATCGACCTTGTTGGGCCTTCCCCAAGCTCTGATGAATCTTTGGTGAAGTCCTTGCGCATTGTTGTCGAAGTCAAAAACTAGGTCCGGAATCAACATGTCATGAGGGCCATCCCTCCGTGCATATCCAAATTGCCTCAAAGCTAGGCAAGGGTTGTAGGTGATACCTCATCTGATTCCAAGTAAAGGAACATTAGGAAACTCTCCACAACGATCGACGATGATGACATTTTCTCTGGACCGAGAACACCAATGTACATCAGAGTGAGTAAGAGTCATCAACCGTTGGGACCACCTTGAGCCTTGGTCATTCTTCAAGACAGATTGTGGAAGGTGCGAAATAAACCACCTTGCAAGGAGAGGAGTACAGCACATGAGAAAACCCCTTTGTCTCGTTGTTCGTGTGTAAAATGAGTGAAGGATGTCCCCAAGCAATGTTGGTATTGGATTTCTGGACAAGAAGATTTTGACGGCGTTGACATCTACCAATTGGTCAGGATTTGGGAACAAGACCAACCCATAGATAAGGAGTGCCACAATTTCTTCAAAGGCTTGAAGGTCCAATGAATTCCAACATTCTTGTGCCTTCTCAAACAATAATTTTGCTAAGAATCCCTTGACGCCGCTTCTGGTTTCCTAATGCCCCTTGATGTCGGATGGTTGTAGATGTAATGCTCGAGCAACATCTTCCGGCTTTGGTTCCTTTTCCGTACCGTTGAAGGGTAGTTGATTAAGGATAGGAATTCTCAGGAGTTGAGAAAACTCCTCCAAAGTGGGCACCAACTGGTAATCAGGGAAAGTGAAACAGTGGTGAAGAGGGCCAAAGAACTGGAATAGCACTTTCATCATGTCTTCTTCAATGTTGGTGTTGACTAAGCTGAGCAGTCTACCATGTCTTTCACTGAAGGATGAGCTTTCCGGAATTCTTGAGGTGAGCTCCTTGAGTCGAGGAGAGATTCTCACAAGGTTGACTTGGATGGTGTTTCTGCGAGGAATTTCCATGACCTACAAAATAAGAACAAAGATGAAGATCCAAATCCTTGAAATGGTTAGTGAATGCATATGATGTTTTATGATGTTTATGATGTATGCACCAAACAAATGTACAAGCAATTCACACCAAACCCTAGTTTCAGGCTTGCATGGGGTTTCATAGGTAAGTACCCTCTTGAGTGTAGTTGGCTTAAAAACATGTCCTATAAATAGTAACCGGGTTCTAAGGAGCTCAATATCACTGGATTGTTTTCATTGTTCATTGTTTTGGTTTAGCCACTTAACTAGCGACCAAAATATTCCAAGAAAACAACCCTCAATGAGTGTAGTATCGAGTATCTACCAACTTCGAACTGCACCAAAGCCGGTCATCTCACTACCCCTAATAAAAGGCCAAGATGGTCAAGTAAGGTTCTAGGTCATTAGTGCTTAGTGACATCACTCAGCGGCCCCGTACTCTCCTTGATTGAACTCAAGGGTTACCGGTACTCACAAATATGTCGCACTAATATAGCTATTGCTTCGACCGTGTCGGTATACCCCACACAGTTTCCACAACGTATTGTTATCTATGAAATGTTTCCCAAAATCCGGGTGTAGGATTGTAAACCCAAACAAGAGAGCCAAAGTATAAAGCAATCAAATCAAACAATTGGTCATGCAAGAGGGTGATCTAAGCCCTAAGGTTACTCCACTTTTAAACATATTCCCCAGCAGAGTCGCCAGTTCTGTGATACGGTGGGAGAACTGACTATGGTTTTGCGTTTGTTTTCGCAAATGTTTCGGTTGAGCAAGAGTCGCCACCGACTTTTTATTTTATCCTAAGGAAAGGTTTAAAACGCACAGCAAAAACCTTTGAGATTTTTCTTGGGTTCGGGGAGTAGATTATAGAAAGGGAAGGTATTAGCACCCTTTCTATCCATGGTTATCCATGGGCTCTTAGGTACTTTCTTAGATCAACTTGCCTTGGTTTTCAATTGTTTGAAATGGTGCTTTGTGCGTGGTTTTGAAAGTGTTTTGAAAAAGATGCCTTGTATAGGCTACCCTTGTAACAATTCTTTACTCGAATGTTTTACAAAAGGCGTTTGTCTTTTTGAAAAGATGTTTCAAGGTTTTTTGAAAGTTTGTTTTGAAAGTGTTTGTGAAGTGTGGTTTGAAAATAGGCAAGTGTTTTATTTTGCAAGTTGACAAGTACTTAAGAGCTATCTACCCTAAAGTTCTCAAAGATTTTTGTTATGTTTTAACCCTTTTAACAATTTTATTCCACCATTGCATTTGGTGGACAATCTTGTGTTAGGATGTGAAAGGGACGGGCGCGGGTCATCGTTTAGACCATAATTGAAATAGTGCTAAGTATCTTTGGGCAATTTTTCTTTAAGGGACTTGATCATTTTTTTAGGCAACTTTTCGAAAGCGTCATCGAGGGACTATGATCATTTGATTTTGTATTTGTTTTGCCCAAAGAAACCTAACATGCAATATGGCCCATTTATTTGAAGGCAACAAGTGGAATACCCTAGGGGTGCAAGTGTGATATGTGTTGTCCATTTTCACGCTTGATTATCTTGAAATTAGGTCAAACTATTTTGTTCTTTTTATTTGCATACAAACCCTAGTTCTAGCATAGTATATTTAGAAAGCGTTAAAGTGCGGAAAATAAAATTCCTACACTATTACAACACAATATGGGAAGGGGGGTACAAATGTTCAAATGGGGGGATATTTAGACAAGGAATTTAAACCTAGCTATTACATCAATTTTGGAATATTTACAAGATAATTAATTGCATAAATTAAATGGAAAATAAAATAAATATGCAAGATGTAAAAAAGGTTTTTATATGTATGGAAAAAAGGGTATTTTTATGTCAAATAAACAAATTAAAAAAAGTATTATTTTTTGGAGTTTTTGTATTTTAAGGGTAAAACCCTAATTTTTATTAAGTAAATATATATATTATTTAATTTATACAAGTATTTATTTATTATATACAAAAAATACAATAAAATGAAGTATATTTATAAAAAGTATTTTTTATGTCAAATATTAATAAAATAAAAAATGTATATATTTTTTGTATTATTTACCTAAATATACTAATATATATAAATATCTTTATTATTTACTAAACAAATATTATATATACAAAAATAATAATATTTAATATTTATAAAAAAAAGTATATTTTGTATAAAATATTTTAAGAAGATGGAACAAAATAAAAATGAAAATAAAATATGCTTACATTATTTTTTCCCATTTATTCTAAATAATATATTTTTGTACTTATTTACATACAAATAGCAATATAACTAAATAAATGCCTAAAAATATAAAAATGGTGTAAAAAATGTTTTTTATGTTTTTAATATTATTAGGAAAAATAAATAAGTCAGAATAAAAAAAGAAAAGTCAAAAAATCATTAAATCAAACAAAATGGGCTCAGGGGGTATGAAATCAAAAATATGGTGTGAAAATAAATACAAAAGCAGACCCAACCCATGTGGCTTCTTCTTCAACCTTCAGACAACTCCTTGTCCAAAAACGCGCGCCTGTACTCAAGTTCAAACATCTGGATTCCTTGATTTTTTGCACAAACTTTCAACATAAGAACTGTTAATCATCAAGCCACGATTCTAAATATGTAAAGAACTCATCCTAACTCTCAGAAATGAGAGAGAATTTTAACATTCCCAAATCTTAACCTAACTTTTCTTCCATATTCAGACCTTAAATTCTCATAGCTCAGGCAAAATAAATGAAAAGTAAAAGCATGTACAGATTCAGGGGCATGAGTAGAACACTTCTTATTCACAAACTTATAGCTAATGATGCCTACACTAAGAGTTAGAAGTTCAAGAAGATACCTGTTTAGTTGAAGTTCTATCTGGCAATGGGGGAGCTTTCAGGGCAAGATGATGATCTGTATAGCTTGCCTGAAGTGTAATGATGCTATTCCAATACTTACTTTGCTTTGAAACACCTTGGATCGAGCTATGGACCTTCAACTGCAAAACAAGAAAGTGAAAATGGTGGAACTGCCTAGAGGAGTTACAGGTCGTGTTTTATGTTTGGGTTAGCTTCAAGTGATGCTAGGGAATGTGTTTGATGAGCTTTTAGCAAGGAAGCATGAAAGGAATGAGAGTTGGCACTCAAACTACAGCAAGCCCTGTTTTAGTGCAGTTCAATGGTGATTTTGAGTTTGTGGAGGTATTGGAGGTTTTGGGGTCGTGTGCTAGCTCAGTTAGGATGTCTTTAATGTGTACAAGATATTTGCTTAAGGGTTCTAATGCTGAGATGAAAGTTGTGTTGTGATATGCTATGTTTCTTAACACTTAAGCAAGCAAAGACCAAGTTGTGTTCTAGACAGGTAGAGACCCTTTAAACATGCTGCAAAACCTTGTCTTGATCAGAGTGATTAACTCATAAACTTGTGCCAAGGGGATTTGATCTGTACTTCTTGGATTTTCAATTTGACATAAAGCTTAACTTTTCAAAAATGGCTATTTCACTTTTTCCATAAATGGATTAAACTTGCATGTAATGCTTAAACTCATGAAACAAGGCCTTGGCACAATGAGTATGCATTAAATTATTGAGTGTTGGATGGTTTAGAGGCCTGTAATCAAGGGAAGCATGCTGATTTGAAAAATTGCACAAGTTATGAACATGTACATGGCCATGAATCAAAGTGACTTTTTGCCATATTGCAAAATTCGATTCTCTCAAGTCATGAGGTTGTTTGATGAGTTCTTGGACATTTTGGAAAGCTTGGAATGTGTATTACAATCCATATTTGAAGTGAAAATTGAAATTCCAAGTGGAAGTATATGGAAAATGGTCTTGAAGTTAGGTAGAAAACCTTGCCAAAATAGGTCAAATTTTCACTAAGTTAAGAATGGTTTAGTACCCTTATTCCAAAAATTGTAACTTGAGATAAAAGCCTCTTTTGGGAAAACTTTGTGAATAAAAGTTGTAGATTATGCAATAGGCTACAACTTTCATGTTTTGACTTTTGCTTGAATCCAAATAAAGCTTGGTGAGAAAGTGGGGCAAAGTTGGGAAAAAATTAGGGTTTTTCATAACTTAGAAAAATTCTAAGTTATGAAAAATTCTAATTTCAAACCCTAATTTGCAAATTTTGATTTCTTGGTGAATAAGTTTCATGATTTGGCATGTTTTGATGAAAAATGAATCTTGACTCTTGATTTTGACCAAAAAGTCAAAGTTTGACTTTTCAGTATACAGTCAAAATTGATCAATTGACTGGGAAATTCAACTACCAATCTTGTGTACTTGGGATCTTTTGAACTTGTTGAGCATGTCAAGATAATTCCATGGGGTCCTTGAGTCCATATGTGAGCTTGGTTTTCCATTGGCTAGGTCAAACAGTCAAGAATTGCCTTTGTGCAGTCAAAACCCTAAAAATGACCATTTTGCCCTTTTGGTGATCTGGTCAAATTTCTTGTGGAATTGTGATCCAAACTTGATCAAATGGTCCATGTGAGTTCATAATGTTGATGTGGGTCAATTTTCATGAGGTTTGACTGTCAATTGGCTACAGTTGACTTTTTCCCCAATACAGTTGATTTTTAGGTCAACTGTCCAATTGACTGGGCAAAACTTGGAATCAAGACTTGAAACTTGATATGGATAAACTTGGGAGTCCAATATGAAGCAAGAAAGTCATCTTAGGCATTTTTAGGTCAAAATATCTTTGTGCAAACACAAACCCTAATTTGGGTCAACAGTGCAAGGAGAAGTCTTGAGCAGATGAAACCCTAACTGGATCTTGATCTCCAAGGGCTTTGTGATGAGAAATCAATGAGAAATGGGAGGGCAAATTTTGGGGTACAACACATGGTATAATAGAGCTATTGTCTCAATATTCACATATTGTATGAGGCTGATTATGCCTTGATCCTCATTTATTTTATTCATTTGATACATGGGTGATAAAACCTAGTAGAGTGTGAGTAGTCCTTGATAAGATGTTGACTGAAAGGACTTGTGCTTTTAGTAGGACTCAACTAAGATGGTTTTATCTCACCCCATGTTGTTGAATATATTTTCAGATGAGCAGAAAAAGAAATATTTAAAAGTAGAAAAAGAAAAAAAATGTGAAAAGAAAAGAAAATATAGAAAAATAAAAAGAAAGAAAAAAGAGAAAAAAAATGAAAAAGAAAGAAAAAAGAGGAAAATAATTTGAAAAAGAAAGAAAAAAAAAGTACAAATAAGCGATGTATGTTTGTGTAACAATTGGAAAAGTTGAAAAAGTTGATTGAGTTGTTCTTAAGACTTTGTGAATTGATCACTCCCATAGAATTAGACATTGTTTTTGTTTCAATTACCTTTAGATATTGACCCTTCTTTGTTACCCAAGTCACATTACAATCCTTGAAAGTCCCTGTGATTTTTATTTTTTTGCTTTTTAATATGAGTTTGCTTTGATGAATGCATAATTTAATTGTGGTTAGGAATATTGTTGGGTGAGAGTTAAGCCCCTCATATTTGTGTTTTTCATCTATTGATGTTGAAGTTTGTGCTAGGTGTGATTCACTTGTGAATATTGTATTGTTTTAGAATTTATGACATGTGTTTTGTATTTAGGAGTTGTTTCATTTTTATGTTATCGTTGTAGGATTGTGGTATGTATTTACTTTGCATGTGCATTTTTAATTTGAACCATACATTTGTCTTATGTTTTCAAAACCCGTTGATTCGTAATTCTTGGATTATCGTCTTTTGTTTCTTTAGGTTGTTTGACTTTGTTTAAGGACAAACAATATTTTAAGTTGGGGAGAGTTTGATGAGTGATAAATTATTGTAAATTTGAGTGTGAATAATTAGCATTCATTGACTTAATTCGTTTGCTTTTTTGACAATAAACCTCAACTTTAGTATAAATTCGATATAGTTTATGTAATAGTGTATTTATTGCGTTATCGTGTAAACATCATTTAGTTTAAGTGTTTTTATATTATTTTTGTAGGTATTCAAGCATTGATATTTAGTCATTGTAATTTAGATTATTGAATAAACTTTCCAACGCTTCCAATCGTGCATCAATCGGAGTTGCGGTTCAGAAGTTATGATGAAAACAAGTTCTGACAGTACAGCATATCGCGCTAAGCGGTAGTACCCCGCTAAGCGCGCCCTGAAAGCACAAAAAGTCGTGTTTTTATGACATTTTTGACCGTGCTAAGCGCCCGTAGAGAGTTTAGCGCTCCCTTCTATGACAACATCTCTATTTTAGTTATTTTTCACACTTTTTGAGCCATCCCATCATCTTTCTTCATGGTGGAAACCTAGAGGGAGCTGAGAAACATTTTGGAGAGAGAAAGAGTGAGAAGTGCTACAAACAACATAGAAGTTGATTCTTGTGGATTAGAGTCGAATATGAGTTACCCAGTGGGACACCTCGGTTGATTCTTCTCCCTCTTCACTTTCCCCTCGTTGTGGTTAGAGATCATGAGTGGTTAGAATCTCTTCTTTGTTGGTTTTGGTTGTAATAACTCGTACTCATATGTATTTAATCTAATTCTATTGTATGTGAACCAATTGATTATTTGATTTTGTTAATTTCATTTATGTTTATGTAAAACCTAGTTTTGGGAATCTTTTGACAAACCCTTTGACAAACCCATTTCAAAACCTATGATCCAATATTTTTCTACTATCGAATACCATAATTTGGACAAGGAGGTGGGATTTGATATTCATTTGTATCTGATTGTTAATGTTACCGTAAAACTTGGTTGGACATAATCGATTTAGTTACGGTAAATTCTTATTCATTTGGTTGGACACGATCAACGTCGAAGAGGGATTCATGATAATAGAGAATGATTGAGAAGTTCACATGAGATATATCAGTTTGATATGTATGTTGTGTATTTGTGTTTATTGATCACGGCATTAAACGCAATCTGTTTAGGAATCGGTATCGATGCTTTAACATTTGTTAGGTCCTAAAAGCTAGACATAATTGTAGGCTTAATGTTCACTTTTATATTGATTCTTAATGCTACCATATTGCTTTGGACACGAACGATATGGTTGAGACCTCGTTGGCATTTGGAAACAAACATCGACATGAGCGTTGTGTGATGGTATTGAGGAATAAATAAGTTATGTATAACTGAGTGATAGAAGGAATATTTTTGAGTTATGAAAACCAATCCTAGCATGTTCTCGCCTCTCTCCAAGATATTTAATTTTCCGTTGTTTATTTCTTTTTCCTTTCGCTTTAAATTTACTTTTACAAATAAGCTTAGAAACTTAGTAACGATTGAATGACATCGATAACATTAATCCCTGTGGAGACGATAAAAGATACTTACTCAACTTTTGCTTGAGATCCGCTTTACTGCAACAATCAACAAATACCCATCTGGCATTCTCAAATCTTTTAACCATCGACAAACCACTTTAGCTTCTTGGGAAGTTAGACTAAAACAAGCCTTGGGTTTTCATAATTTTCCATTCGACTGAGGCTTCAACTCCAACTCTTTTCGGTTACACCAAATTTTCATGTCCTGTCTAGCCTTCTCATTATCTTTTGTTTTGTCTTTAACATCCATCATTGTGTTAAATACATTATAAAAAAAAATCTTCTCAATATGCATAACATCAAGATTATGACGCAATAAATTATCTTTCCAATACGGGAGGTCCCAAAATATACTTCTTTTTGTCCAATTGTGTGTGACTCCATACCCTTCAATTCTCCAAGCCTGACATTTCTAGGTTCTGCAACAAAATCAGGATGTGTCCGATCATAGTGCTTCCATGCCTCGCCATCAGATGGATGTCGCATAGTGTCTGAACTTGTTTAGTTTATATGATGCCATGTCATTTAACTCGCATTGTGCATTGAAGAAAACATTCTTTTTAACCTTGGTATTATCGAAACATAAAATATGGACTTTACTGTTACGCGCTTTTGCTTGCTGTTAATGGCTCTACTGCGAACTTGACTTCTTGGACTCTTATAAAACTTGCATTCCTCCAACAATCCATCTTGAGTACCAAACTCATTGTCATAAAATAACATGCAACCACTAATGTAAGAATCAATCTTTCTTACTTTTAAACCCAACTTTGACACCCACTTCTTTGCATCATAAAAACTTGTAGGCAAGTTGTATTTTGTTGCGGTGGAATCCAATATCATTTTTGCGAAATATTCGAAACACTTATCAGGAACATTCTAATTTTACTTGGCGGCCAATAATCTCACGCACATTGATAACTTTGAGTCTGATAACCTCTCGAACAACGGTGTGTTCATCTCATTCAATAACTGATAAAATCTATGTGCTTCCTCATTCGAAAACTCTTCCCTGTCAAAATCTTCAGGTTGATCATATGTCACGTTTACACCAAAAGCATCCTCAACCATCTCACCGATCAGATTAAAGTTTTCCTTATATTCCATAGGCGGTCGACTACTTGAAGCATGTGTGTTGCTAGTCTCTGATATATTACTCGGCAGTTCTTCACCATTATACGTCCAAACCCAATAATTTTCAATGAAACCCCTTCTATACAAATGACGTACTACTTCTTTTGGATCACTAATTATTGGTATACATTCACATTTAGGACATGGACACTTAACTCCTCATTCGCTTCGACAATATTCTTAAGCAAATGTCCACATGATAAACTCATTAACTCCTTCTATAAAATGGGGTTTAAGTGCACGTCTTCCTGAATACAATCTATCGTACATCTAACTAAGATCATACCGATAATATTCCATATTGCATATTTATACAATCATTGTCTTATTATTAACTATAAATAAACCTTTAACTATAGTAATTAGAATTAAATTTTATAACTATTTTGAATATATATATATATATATATATATATATATATATATATATATATATATATATATATATATATATATATATATATATATATATATATATATATATATATATATATATATATATATATATATATATATATATATATATATATATATATATATATATATATATATATATATATATATATATATATATTATTTATCATACGTTTAATAAAAATATTAATAAACATATTGAATATATATTAACCATAATTTTTTTAACAAAGATATTATTCTTTTAAGAAATATAAAATATAATATTATTTTATTTTATTTTATTTTAAATACACATATATAATATATTCTACTTTTAATATATAATTTGTTTAAAAAATAAATTAGTCTATTTAAAAAAAATATATATAATATATTTTGTTTTTTTATATTTTATTTATAATTATATTTTTAAAAATTAATAATGTTTTTTTCACCTAACTATTATATTCATATTAATGTTTTTATTAAAATATAAAACTTTTTTAATAAGATAAATATATATTCTGTTTTGACTATAAAAATAAAATAGATTAAAAAAACTGTTTTTATTAAAAACTATATGATAAAAATTATATAGTAAAAACTGTTTATATAGTAAAAACTGTTTTGATATATATATATATATATATATATATATATATATATATATATATATATATATATATATATATATATATATATATATATATATATATATATATATATATATATATATATATATATATATATATATATATATATATATATATATATATATATATATATATATATATATATATATATATATATATATATATATATATATATATATATATATATATATATATATATATATATATATATATATATATATATATATATATATTTTTATTATATTATATAACTGTTTTTATTAAATATATAAAACAATTTTTATTATTAAAATATATTGTTTAAAATATTTACTATATTTACTATTCTTTTTTATATTCTATTTTAAAAAACATATATAACTTTATTATATTGTTTTCTTTATTTTTTACTATGTTTAATATATTGTTAAAATTAAAATTTTATATATATATATAACAATCAACAATTCAATTAATATATACATATATAACAAATTCAAAATATAAATAAAAAATATAAATACTTATTCTTCAATCTCCTTCAACTTCTTGTACAACCCTTTTATTGAATCTTCCTTCTAATCTCTTTAATTTCTTGACAAACAAAACATAAATCAACATATCACAAAACAGTATTAACCTAAAACGAAAATATTAAAAAAAAATTGAAGAAATATTATACTTTTGTTACAAAAGAAATTTGGAATTGATTATGGATGCTATTATGGGATTGAACCGGAATGGAAGAAGACAAAAGAGAGAAAGAAGAAAAGAAGGTGGAAGAAACACAAAAGGTTTCTGAAAAGAGAGAGCGTGTATGTTTATTAACCAATCAGCGATGTGAATTTCACGTCGCAACCCCCAATATTATAATTTAAATACTAACTAATCAGCGACGTGAATATCACGTCGCAACCTTGACACGTGATATTAACGTCGCAACCCTACAACAGTTATATTTTTATTCAGTCAACCTGCACGTTTCAGAAGAACATCTTGTCAAAGGCATGGTTTTTCCCTCTTAAATATTTGCGACGTGTTTAACACGTCATAATATTTTTTTTTGAAATATTCAAAATTCCCCCTTCAAAATGTCTAATGCTTAATATTTTTTTTTCTACTTTTTATGTGGTGACATGTTTTCCACTTCATATAAGATATTCTTGTGCATTTAAAATTGCCTCTCTTCTAGTATCCAAATTAGGATAAGAACATTTCACATGTTTCCAGTTTCTCACGATATCCATTTCATGTTCCTCTTAAAAACACCAAGAAACTTCACCTCAAATTCACCATGAAGTTTCTTCATAAGCACACCAATCTCATCCTTGATATAACTATCTATTAGGATATCGTCCATATATAGAAGTAGCTAAAGAATAAATTTCTCATTCTTCTTCTCTATGTAAATTCAACTATCATATTTGCTTCTCACAACCATATTTAAAAGTGATTCATTAAACCGGTGATACCATTGTTTAGGAATTTATTTCATCCCATACGAATATTTTTTTACAAAACACACCTTAGACTTAGCCTTTACATAATTCTTAGGTTGTTCCATGTATGTTTTTTCTTTAACGTTTCCATGTAAAAAAAAATAGTCTTCATATCCATCTTCTTTAACTTAAGATAATATTGATTCACCATAGCCTTAAGAACTCCTCATGGAACAATGATTTTCCACTACAAAGAAAGTATCATTAAAATAACTTCCCTTGTTTGAGTAAAATCCTTTTCCACAAGTTTTTATTTGTTCCCTACTTCTTCAATTCCTATAATAATTTCCTTATTCTTGAAGATCAATTTTTTCCAAATACCTTTTTGTTAGGTATTTCCACAAATTTTCAAGTATTGTTGTTCTTCAATGAATACATTTCCTCATTCAGTTCCCTCAGCCACTTATTGATTTATTTTCTATGAAATGCTTCCCATGTGTTCTTCAGTTTTGAGATCATAAAAAGTAAGATCACTATAGCCATATATCTTTAATCAAACAATATTCATCCTCACCCTATCTCTGGCCAATTCATAGCCAGGAGCAATCGTAGGATGACTTCCACTTGGTCTAGAAGCCAAACTGTGATCCTTCTCATTATCTCAAGTCATACTTGTGGAAGGCTCTACCTTAAGTTGAGTTGTCTCCACCTTTGTTCTTTATTCCGTATTCTCCAATTCTCTGTACTTCATCCTCGTGATAGTCTCATAAAAAGAAACATCCCTTCTTATCATGCATCTTGATCTTCATTTAGGTTTTATCCTAGCCAACTTTAAATCTTTCACATTCTTTATATAAACACTAAAGACACATTTTAAATATCTATATAAAATCTTCTTTAGAAGAATATAACACATACATTAGCTCTAATAAGATTTATTATTTTTGAGGAAAATGACCCCCACCTTCTTTTAAGTCTATGGTCTTAAATCATTCCTACCTAAGACATATTTGATAAGAGCATCCAGAGTCTGTGGCGAAACTCGTTTTAAGTTTTCCAACTAGTCACCACTAGTGCACTCGTACTTTTATAACCCTCATTAGAGTAAGTCATAATGTGAATGTAACTCATTTATATCCTTGTTTGGACATTTCTTCTTGAATTAACTGGTCTTGTGAAAATTAAAGCACTTATACTTTGATTTGTCAACTCCTGTCAACTTGTATATTGACCTAGATTTCTTTCCTTTATAGTTTCCTCATCTCCCATTTATTCTTCTTGAAACTTTGAAGCATTTACTACTATCATCAACTCACCTTGTTTAACTATTTGGTTATTATTTCGATTTGATCTCCTAGAAGATGATAATTATTTACTTACCATAAAGAACAATATACTTGAATTTTCATAGCGTTATTAACTCAACAAGATTAGATCATTGCCCTCATCATCAAACATCAACTCAAAACTTTGTAAGTAATCAATAATTTCATTTAAATATTTCCATTACTCCATAATGGACTTTGGTCCAATGGTTCTAAATGAGTAGATTTATTTCCTTAAGAATTACTATAAGTTGATCAATTAGTCTTATAAAACGATTTGAGATTTATCCATATTTATAATGCAATCTTCTCCCTTGCGATCATCCTTGATACTTTATCTTCACTACATATAATGAAACTCATTGCCTTATCCATCATCTATGTGTTCTATACTTGTTTAAGGTTGGTCGACATCAATGTCTCACCTTTCAACGCATCCACACGCATTTGTTGAATTAAAGTTGTTTACATCTTTACTTTCTAAATCCCAAAGTCATTCCAAGAGAAAAATTGATTCCCCGTCATGGCGTTTACTTTAAATTTTTGTCCCTATTTCCTCATGGTGAACACCCCTTGTTAATGCGTCATTTGAAAAACCACTTTGTAATATGTTTTCAAGCAATATTAATAACATTTATGCTGAGAAAACACCCAATAACTAAAGAACTAGATAAATAGAAAATAGGAACAAACAAAATGATATATGTTTATCCAGTTCTATCCAAATTGATCTAGGTTTAAAGGAGATAATAATTATGTGATCCATTAGGTAAAAATTATTATAGGACTTACAAAGAAATAAAAGAAATTAGTTTGTCTTTTTTTCCAAGAACAAACCATAATATCTACTCCTTGCTCTTTTTACTTAAGCCATTAAAATCTTCTATGAGAAACAAGAGAGAAAGCTTAAATATTTCCTTTAATGGAATTTCACTTAGGCATCTCACATTTTGATCACATCTTAGGGTATCAAGGATCCCACTTAGGGATCTAATGTTTTGATCAACTCTAATAGCACTTATGAACCAATTTCCATTGCACCATACATCATGTCTCAAGTGGAATTAAGGGAATTGAAGGCACAACTAGAAGAATTGTTTGAGAAATACTTCATTCAACCAAGTGTGTCTCCATTGGGTTCTCTGATGTTGTTAGTAAAAAAAGGATGGTGGTATGCGGTTGTGCATTGACTATCATCAATTTAACAAGGTTACCATCATGGATAAGTACATTTTTCCTCAGATTGATTATCTCATAAATCAACTTAAAGGAGCCACCTTGTTCTCGAAGATTGATCTACGATTCGGTTACCACCAAATTTGAGTGAAAAGATCTAACACATCAAATACCGCTTTTAGGACTCGGTATGGACACTACGAGTTCCTTGTAATGTCTTTTGGAGTAACTAATGCCCCGATTGTCTTCATGGATTACATGAGTTGAGTGTTCCAATCGTACATGGACAATTATGAAGTGATTTTCATTGATGACATCCTGATCTACCCTCGTACTTCATAAGAGCGCGAGGAACACCTGAGGATTGTACTTTCAGGATTATGAGAAAAGAAACTCTTTGCAAAGGTTAGAAAATAAAAATTATGGATGCTGTTGTACCCCAAAGTTTACCCTCTTTTCATACACGCATATTATTGGTTTTATGGTTATGGAATAAAGGTATATTTATCAAGCTTCTTCAGGTTACAAGTGACGTTTATTTCGCCAATGGATATTCTCAGAGTATTTTCCGTACTGAAGATCAATTCGTCATTTCGCAATGATTCGGGGTTCAAAGATTCACAAGTCCAACCCGGCGCATCATATTCAGGTGTTCTTTCGCAAAGATATCTCTGATAACGTATTCTCAAATTCAGGTTCGGCTCAAGAGAAAATTCTTTAAAGAAGGTCTATGAATGTGTCAGTTTTCTCAAAGAAATGTGGTGAAAAAGTGTGCTGAAAGTGTAGTTTTTACGCACTAAAAAATTCATAACTTAAAGATTGTGGTTTGTTTTGAACCCGTTCTGGCGGCCAAAATTCTGTCTTGTCGTCATCTACGTTTTCATCTCTCACGGCTGGAAGCCAATTTTGAACAGAAGGTCTTCAAAAATGCGGATTTATCAAGTATTTTCGTACAGAAAATTTGTGACAGAAGTTTATTTGCGTCATCGTATCGAGCTGGTTCCGGTGCCAAAAATTCACAAATTAATTTGGCTATATTTTAACAGGAGGTATCAAGTTCGAACGGTATCCAAAAAGCTTTCGTTTTTTCTCAGAGTGTGCGTGACGCGCCGAAAATCCTGAATGCTGAATATTATTTCATTTGGATCGGAACATAGAAAATTCATAACTCGGTCAATTTTTATTGGATTGGGCCTATCTTTTTACACAAGGTTACTGACTCAGAGATCTACAACTTTCCTTCAAAAGTAGAGACCGGGTTATGCTCCGATTAATACCAGTTTTTTATTGAAGAACGTGTCAGAGTTGACACTGGAGCCCAAAATAAGTTTGTCTGAGCCAAAACTTCAAAAATTCATAACTAATTCACCATTTATCCGATTGAGCCAATTTTTGGACAGGAGTTAGTTCTCGATGTCGGAAACATTTTGTTTTCAAATTTCAACTTCAAAAATTGCACTTAAGCCCCTGCGATTTAGCCTGGAACGTGACGAACTCAAGTGAACATAGGAGGCCCAATTGCACATTCAAAGGCCATATCTTTGCTCTAATTTTCATTATATAATCTTATTATTTTCACACAAATAAGAAGACGAGAAAAAAAACCTTGCCACATCCCTGTCAGAATATCAAATTCTTTCAAGAACCCTAAAACCTTGAAATCCTTATTACAAACCTTCATCTCACTACAAACAAGCCATCCTTGTTACAAATCCACATCTCACTACAAACAAGTCATCCTTGTTACAAATCTGCATCTCACTACTTCTCCAGTAAGGGTAAGACTGGTTTGATCTCTATGATCAAAAGAGCATAGAATCATTCATACATGCCATATCGGTTTTAACATTAAAAAATTTCATATATTTATTTTCTTTGTATTTCATGATATAATAATTTATTTAATGTGTTCATGAGATTCAACACTGCAGATTTAGACAGGATCCCATGCAGGATTATTACAAAATGCTGAGAGCAAAACAGAATAACCAATGCATGACGAGGCAGACATCCTGAGAAGGTTAAGGGTGTGGATTCAACAACCACCCCTATTGGTTTTGGTTTTCTTCCTATATTTATCCTTTTACCTATTTTCATTCTTTCAGTTTAAAATTTTTTTTTCATAAAACTTAACATTTTTCACAAACCTTTGATTTTTTATAATAAACTTAAATAATTAATTTTAGGTTTTTTAATTTAATTTTAGGTTTTAAATTAATTTTTGGTTCAACAACCACCCATGACATTTGCATTATTTTTATTTTCTAACCCTATTTTTCATTGATGTTTCTTCCCCTATCTAATTTTTGGCGAACATAATTTTTTTTATTAATCATTAGACATAAACTTTTTTTAAAACTTTTTTTTATTAAAATTAGTTAGAATTAGGTTTTTTATTTAACTTAAAATTATTTTCTACAAAAAGTACCAAAAACATTAACTTAGAATTTTAGGTTTTAATTTTTCCTTAATTTCTTTTTATTTATTCTTTTATATTTTAATTTCTAGGAAAATTGTATAGGTCGCATTATCAATGTAATAGCGTAGATTTATCTTTTCTCGCATTTTTTTCTTCTAATTATGTAATTGCTTCCGGGATGTAATAGTTTTAGGATTTCTTTTCTGCACTCTTCATTATTATGTAATTGCCCCAAAGCTCTGTAATAGCTTAGGTTTACATTTCCGCCTTTTTATTTTTAGTCCAAAATAATTATGTATCTGCAAAAGCCTTGTAATAGCTAGGACTTTAAACTTTCTTGCTTTTAATTCTGCAAAATATAATCTGCTTAGATGAATGTTAATAGGCCTGCATGCAAAAGATTAATTGAAAATTAAAACAGTAGATCACCTTAATTGTGCAAAGATTAAATAACTGAAATCAAACACATGCACATGCCCACTCTTAGGGTATGCCTCACTTGGTTGCCTCGGAAAACAATGGTCATGTCCCTCGAACGTAGGGATACCCTTAGCAAAGACCCTTGGTTAAAATCATCATAAAGATCATGGTCCCTCGATGTCCCTCGAAGTTGCCTACGGTATATGATCTTGTCCCTCGATATTACCTACGAATATATAAAGACAGTCCCTTTGAAATGCTAAGGTATCCTTACATGTTGTCTTTAATGAACATTACGTCCCTTTCGATAGTCCCTTAAACATCCAACGACTAGGGTTAACTACTCACTAATAGTAGGATAACACGGTCTAAAGGATAGGAGAAAAAGAATGCCTTTTTTCGAGTAGGTAGATAACTGTTAGGTACTTTCTCAAAACAACAAATATTTTACACCATACACTTTCAAACAAACTTTTCAAACTAAAGTTTTAAAAAACAACTTCGTAACACTCTTGAGGACAGAAACAAGGGTTAAAACGAAGTAAAGCAAACTTTTCAAAACAAGTACACACAAGCAATTTCAAAATGAGCAAGTACCTAAGAGCTCATGGAAAACCATGGAGGGAAAGGGTGCTAACACCTTCCCTTTCTATAATCTACCCCCGTACTCAGAAACATCTCGAAAATTGTTTTTCTGTTCTTTTTCCTTTTCCCGATTAGATAAAATAAAAGTCGATGGCGACTCTTGCTTACCACAACATTTACGAACAAAAAACGCAAACCAGTATTAAACAGTCGGTTTTGCCACCGTATCACAGAACTGGCGACTCTGCTGGGGAATTATAAGTGGGGTATACCTTAGGATCTAGGTCATTAAAATTGATTCTCTTGATTGCTTTGTTTGCTTTATTTTTGAGGGTTTTGTTTGGGGTTACTATAGATCCTATACCTAGATCTGGGGGAACTCATTAGGTAAGTAGCAATAGACTGTGAGGGAACTGTATGGTGTAGACCGATACGGTTGAAGCAGTAGCTACATTGGTGTGGCACTTTGGTTGGTACCCGTATCCCTTATGGTGAAATGAGGAGAATACGAGGCCGGTGCGTGGTGTCGTGAATCATCAACTGACCTTAGAACCTTTAATTTCCCAACTTGTCCATTAGAAAGTAGCGAGGTAGCCGACCTCGGTGTAGAGCTGAGAACTGGTTGATACTCGATGCTACACTCATTGAGATCATACTTTCGGAAAATTTCGGTCGCAAGAAAAGATTGTGTGAGCTGAAACCATGACCGATAAAGGATGGTCAGTGATATTGAGATCCTCTAGAACCCGGTTACTTTTCTAGGGCAGGTTGAACCAACTAAACTTCAAGAGGGTACTACCTTAAAACCCATGCAAGCCTAAACCTAAGGCTGTTTGTGTGACTTGTGTGCTTTCAACTTGAACTACTTGCATAGGTTTATTATCTGATAACATGAGTTCCTTGCAGGTTTTATTTACTGTCCTTATCCAATAACTTAGATTTCTTTCCGGGTTTACTTGCTTACATCACCTCTCACTTTTGCTTAAACGCATAGCATACACATCATAACATCATGCCTTAACATTTCCTTAACCATTTCAAGGATCTCAAGGGTTTGTGATGCAGGTTATCATAAATCAGACGTCTAGCAAGGGGCAAGGGGATTTATTTTCCTCTAGCCAATATCGTCTAGAGATCAAAACACGATAACTTGAGTCAGGGGATATGACCCACTCGATATGGTGAGCTTGACTCTTGAAGAAGGACTCTTAATGACACAAAGTTTCTTCAATCAAGCTGCAACTAAATTCTAACAGTTTCTTGTTTACCCCGCGAGATCCTTAAAAACATTGCATACATATATCATACATATCATTGCATAACAGGTCTTCCAGTACAGGTCTCTCATGTTCTCGCTGTTTATTTCAGCAATGGCTCTTAAACAAGACAACAAATATCTTCAAACTCAAGAAGCTCAGTTCAGGGACATATTCCTAAACCTATCCAAGGGGCAGGAAGAGTTGAAAACACTCCTCGTTGGGAACTTGGTTAAGAAAAGTCCTGAAGACAATAAGGACGAACGACTGGAACAACTACAAGCTGAGGTAGGTGCAATAAGAATCCAGATGCTGAGCCAAATGGCTCTTATCCAAGGCCTAGCCCGAAGGCAAGAAGAGCTGAAAGCCATCATCAACCAACTTCATTAAGACGGATACAACAATATGAAGCAAACAGTCGAGGTCGGGGACCAAGTCATTGATCAACCTCCAAGAATACAAAAGGTTGGTTTGGTGAAGAGTGAACCTTTCCAAATTGCTACTACATCACGGGTCCAACAACAACCCCGCCAAAAATAATGGGTTAATCAGAGTAAGTCGGATATGCCTAAAAGGTAGTTTACCAAACTCATATGTTGTTGTCTCAAGCTTTGCAACACCTATTAAGGATGAATCTGGTTACGTTGATAGGACCTCATCTGAATCCCAATACTTCTTCACCTAACTACAATCCTGATGCAAGGTATGCATATCACTGCAACAGTCCGAAGCATGATACTGACAACTGTTGGAGGTTGAAATACAAAATTCAAGACCTGATTGATGAAGGAGCATTGGAATTCACACAAGATGGTCAACTAGAATGTTTCTGTCAATCCTCCAAGGCCCACCATTTTAAGTGATAAGTTCTAACAAGAGGGCTTTTTGTTCATTAGAATTTTCAATTTTCAATTTTCTTTTGATTGTTCGAATATCTATTCATGTCAAACTATGTTACTTTATCAATGCATTGCATATGTCTGTTTTGAATCAATTCATTCGTACTCACTATATTTAAATTTCTTTCCTTTTTGTGATATTCAACTCTCGAACAAAAGTTTGATCCTTTAGAGGGAGGATGACGAAAACGATACCATGATCTATACAATATGCTTTTGAACGAACCCCACTGATGATGTACAGGCGTTGTTTCAAATCCTAAATAGTGGAGTTATAAGGAAGATAATCCCTAGTCAACCCCTTCGAGCCAAAGAAGTAGGAGTTTTTCTTTTCACACATATTAAAACCCTTAATCATAACCTGGGGCAGGGTAGTTTTCTCAGTTAACTCAGAGGCGCATTCAGTCAAAATCTGCTGCTTCGTACACAATGAATGGCATCAAAGACGTCCTTCTAAAACAAAAGACGGTGATGGTTCCCTATAATCATCAAGACATGCAGTCATTATATCTCGAAATAAAAGCCCATTAAGTCAAAACCTATGAAAGAGACTTAAGAAAAAACACTGGGGCATCCCGCTGACTGTAATCACAAAAAGAAACAGTTCAAGAAAAAGACATGGATAATAAAATAAAAAAGAAAGAGGTCCTACAAACCCTCAACAAAAAAGAAATGACTGCCTATTCAAAATAAATTATCAGTATTCGAACCATCACTGGAATATCAGAGCAAAGACTCAAACGGGATCTAAATGTACAATTAGCTGAGTTTAGGATCGAAGAACATCACGAAGAACGGGTGGGTACAAATAAAATTTGAGCCTTTATCCTTTGTTTCTTAAACCGTGAACCATACCACGTTGTAACCCTTAAAAGTCCTAGCTGAAGCATGGGTTAGTTCGAAAGCATACTGTTACAAAAGGTATCCTGACTCCTGAAGGTCCGTTACAAATCCTGAGTTGATATCACATCTTTGCAAAATTCTATTTTTCTAAAAAAAACTGCATTTTCAAAACATCAAGACAGACGCAAGCTTTGCATTCTTAAAATAACATTATTTGCATATGACTATTTGTTCAACAGCATAGAAATTTGCATGACGAATATCTAGTGAACAAAAACCTTCTCCAACGAAAGTGATTACCTCAAGTGGAAAAACGCTTCAAACCAAGGGGCACGACATGATCATCGTCCAGCATCTGGGACAGTCAAGTCAATATTAAAGGAATATTTCAAAGATGCCAAATAGCCAGGGATAGATCTCCATCTGAATCACTTGGGGCATTCGACATGAATTCCGACAACGAATCCTGTGAGATAAAACAAACATCTTTGGGCAGTGTGGCAACACTTACTATTATGGATAGTGACAATTCCCCACACCCGATGAACATGGACATAGTCAGAAAATACTACGCATGAACAAAGACCCATTAGGTTGACTGGCCTAGGAAAAAATAAGGGCATCCCGACGAACCAAAAGGGTTCTAGCAAAAATTAGGGATAAAAACAAAAAAGATTTGTACACCCGGAAAGTCAAAAACCTAAAAAGGCGGCTTGGGCAAGAAAGGGTATCCCGGTGGACTGAAAATCTGAAAAGACAGTCCAGGCAAAAGTTAGGGATTAAAGCGTACGACTATGTCTCGTTATCTTGTCACTTTCCTATCAATAGAAGACTTATCATTCCGATCGGCAGTTACCAAGCACCTCATAAGTTGGGATGACACTCAATCCACAAGGCCTCTGCATGCACTTTCTTCAGCAAGTACAAGGGCAAAAAAGTCTTGATACGAAGTCATTATCGTATCCTCAGCATGCGTCCTAGTAACGTCTACACTCCCCAGAGTATAGGCAACCAAAGTTTTGATCTCTGCCTCCCCAAACAGGAGTTACTTTCCCCAGCCAAGCTCTTTCGGAGAGCCAACGTCTATATTCCCCAGCCGAATTTTGTAATCGTAAGCACTTCATAAAGCTTTCTCCCGAACAGAGTTTATTTCTCTGAATACAGAAGCTCAATCCCCGACAGAGTTTATCCCTTCAGCTATGGAAGCTTCTCTCTCCAACGGAATTATTCCCCCACAGAGTTGTTCTCAAGCAGAATCTCTCCTCGACAGAATATCCGTAAACAAGGGGCAAATCCCCAGCATAGTCATCTCTGGTTCACCATCTCCAGCAGAAGTAGAAGAACCACTTTTTCTACGATAGTCAGGAACTCAATTTTCGTTACTCTCCAACAGCAGTCAAGGATTTATTTTCCCAAACTCGGACGTGCCACAATAGCATTTCATGTTCACATATCATCACGTGCGCATACACATTGCATACAGCATAATCTCATTTATTTTAAGAACATCATCATACAATGCATTTCATGCACCATATACGATTAATCATGTACCTTTTCAGGAAAGATGGTTATCATCGACAACTTCCAGCAAGTTCAAGATTAGCTCTTGAAACTAAACGAAGTAATTATCTGCACGATCAAATGCAGCTTTATACGGGTTCGTCACGAAGCAATCTTACACGGGTTTCTCCTAAATGCAGCGTCACACTGGTTTATCCTGAAAAATATTACACGGGTCCTTTCTCATAAATTTATGAATGAAGTTTTACACAAACTTATCACAAAGTAACCTTACCCAGGTTCCTCTTGAAGTTTTACACGAACTTATACCAAAGTAACCTTACCCAGGTTCCTTCTGAAGTTTTACACGAACTTATCACAAAGTAACCTTACCTAGGTTCCTCCTGAAGTTTTACACGAACTTATCCCAAAGTAACCTTACCCAGGTTCCTTCTGAAGTTTCACTCTAACTTATCCAAAAGCAACCTTACCCAGGTTCCTTCTCAGTTTAGACGCATTTTTACCCAAACTCCTCACAAAGCAACCTTACCCAGGTTTCTTCTCAGTTCAGGTGCAATTTTACCAAAACTCCTCACAAAGCAACCTTACCCAGGTTCCTTCTCGGTTCAGATGCAGTTTTACCCAAACTCCCCACGAAATAACCTTACCCAGGTTCCTTCTCACAGCCCTACTATCCAGGCTTTCATATCAAAGTAACCCTACTATCCAGGTTCCTTCTCACAGCCCTACTATCCAGGCTTTCATATCGAAGTAACCCTACTATCTAGGTTCCTTCTCAAAACCCTACTATCCAGGATTTCATATCGAAGTAACCCTACTATCCAGATTCCTTCTCACGACCCTACTATCCAGGCTTTCATATCGAAGTAACCCTACTATATAGGTTCCTTCTCACAACCCTATTATCCAGGCTTTCATATCGAAGTAACCCTACTATCCAGGTTCCTTCTCACAACCCTACTATCCAGGCTTTCATATGGAAGTAACCCTACTATCCAGGTTTCTTCTCACAGCCATACTATCCAGGCTTTCATATTGAAGTAACCCTACTATCCAGGTTCCTTCTCACAGCCCTACTATCCAGGCTTTCATATCGAAGTAACCCTACTATCCAGGTTCCTTCTCATAGCCCTACTATCAAGGCTTTCTTACCGAAGTAACCCTACTATCCAGGTTCCCTCTCACAGCCCTACTATCCAGGCTTTCATACCGAAGTAACCCTACTATCCGGGTTCCTTCTCACAACCCTACTATCCAGGCTTTCATTTCGAAGTAACCCTACTATCCAGGTTCCTTCTCACAACTTTACTATCCAGACTTTCATATCGAAGTAACCCTACTACCCAGGTTCCTTCTCACAACCCTACTATCCAGACTTTCATATCGAAGTAACCCTACTATCCAGGTTCCTTCTGACAGCCCTACTATCCAGACTTTCATTTCTAAGTAACCCTACTATCCAGGTTCCTTCTCACAGCCCTACTATCCAGGCTTTCATATCAAAGTAATCCTACTATCCAGGTTCCTTCTCACAATCCTACTATTCAAGCTTTCATTTCTAAGTAACCCTACTATCCAGGTTCCTTCTCACAACCCTAATATCCAGGCTTTCATATCGAAGTAACCCTACTATCCAGGTTCCGTCTCACAACCCTATTATCCAGGCTTTCATTTCGAAGTAACCCTACTATCCAGGTTCCTTCTCGCAGCCCTACTATCCAGGCTTTCATTTCGAAGTAACCCTACTATCCAGGTTCCTTCTCACAGCCCTACAATCTAGACTTTCATTTCGAAGTAATCCTACTATCCAGGTTCCTTCTCACAGCCCTACTATCCAAGCTTTCATTTCAAAGTAACCCTACTATCCAGGTTTCTTCTCATAACCTTACTATCCAGGTTCCTTCTCACAGCCCTACTATCCTAGCTTTCATGTCGAAGTAACCCTACTATCCAGGTTCCTTCTCAAGCCCTACTATCCAGGCTTTCATCTCGAAGTAACCCTACTATCCAGGTTCCTTCTCATAACCTTACTATCCGGGTTCTTCCTCTCTTATCCCCAGACAACAGTCTACAACACTGTAAAACCGAGACCCGATCAAACACGATTGGTTTCGCATCTCTCCAATAAGTCGCGGTGCAGCTTATACCCTGACCAGATAGCAGTTCACTTTCACTCCCTCGACTAAGAGAAGATTCCCCAGTAGAGTAATGGACAACTGAAGCTCCTAAAATTCTATTTCTCCCAAGACAGAGACTAATATTCCTCAGCAGATTCCTCCTCAACGATAGGAACAGGAATTCTCATCAAAGGAATATCTCTGGAAATCAACATCCTCTAGATGGCATCTTTAAGCCCATCTCCGACGATTCTCCGTCATATCTTCCAGATTGCATCTTTAAGCCCATCTCTGGTGACCTTCAGTCATCTCCTCCAAATGGAATCTGTAAGCCCATTCCCGATACTACCTACACAGTCCAGCACCATCTCAGACGAGTGCAAATTTCTGGGCACTCTAGTGTTCAATCATCTTCCACCTTCAGATTATGAAAGGCAGACAGCCAATCTACATCCTCAGGTTTAAGAAGATTGAACAGGGGCAACTGTTGTACCCCAAAATTTACTCTCTTTTCATACACGCATATTATTGGTTTTATGGTTATGGAATAAAGGTATATTTATCAAGCTTCTTCAAGTTACAAGTGACGTTTATTTCGCCAATGGATGTTCTCAGAGTATTTTCCGTACTGAAGATCGGTTCTTCATTTCGTAATGATTCGGGGTTCATAGATTCACAAGTCCAACCGGCGCATCATATTCAGGTGTTCTTTCTCCAAGATATCTCTGATAACGTATTCTCAAATTCAGGTTCGGCTCAAGAGAAAATTCTTTAAAGAATGTCTCTGAATGTGTGAGTTTTCTCGAAGAAATGTGGTGAAAAAGTGTGCTGAAAGTGCAGTTTTTACGCACAAAAAAATTCATAACTTGAAGATCATGGTTTTTTTGAACCCGTTCTGGTGGCCAAAATTTTGTCTTGACGTCATCTACGTTTTCATCTCTCACGGATGGAAGCCAATTTCGAACAGAAGGTCTTCAAAAATGAGGATTTATCAAGTATTTTCGTATAGAAAATTTGTGACAGAAGTTTATTTGTGTCATGTTCAGAAAATTATAACTTGATCAATTTTCATCGTATCGAGCTGGTTTTGGCGTCAAAATTTCACAAATTGAGTTGGATATATTTCCACAGGAGGTATCGAGTTCTAAAGGTATCCAAAAGGCTTTTGTTTTTTGCTCAGAGTGTGCGTGACGCGCCGAAAATCCTGAATGCTGAATATTATTTCATCTGGATCGGAACTTCGGAAATTCATAACTCGGTCAATTTTTATCATATTGGGCCCATCTTTTTACACAAGGTCATTGACTCAGAGATCTACAACTTTTCTTCAAAACTCGAGACCGGATTATGCTCCGATCAATTCCAGTTTTTTATTGAAGAACGTGTCAGAATTGACACTGGAGCCCAAAATAAGTTTGTCTGAGTCAAAACTTCAAAAATTCATAACTAATTCACCGTTTATCCGATTAAGCCCATTTTCAGACAGGAGTTAGTTCTCGATGTCGGCTACATTTTGTTTTCACATTTCAACTTCAAAAATTGTACTTAAGCCCCTACGATTTAGCCTGGAACATGATAGACTCAAGTGAACATTGGAGGAACAATTGCACATTCAAAGCCCATATCTTTGCTCTAATTTTCATTATATAATCTCATTCTTTTCACACAAAGAAGAAGACGAGAAAAAAAAACCTTGCCACAACCTTGTCAGAATATCAAATTCTTTCAAGAACCCTAAAACCTTGAAATCCTTATTACAAACCCTCATCTTACTACAAACAAGCCATCCTTATTACAAATCCACATCTTACCACAAACAAGTCATCCTTGTTACAAATCCACATCTCACTACTTCTCCAGTAAGGGTAAGGCTGGTTTGATCTCCATGATCAAAAGGGCATAGAATCATTCATACATGCCATATCGGTTTTTACATTAAAAAATTTCATATATTTATTTTCTTTGTATTTCATGATATAGTAATTTATTTAATGTGTTCATGAGATTCAACACTGCAGATTTAGACAGGATCCCATGCAGGATTATTACAAAACGCTGAGAGCAAAACAGAATAACCAATGCATGACGAGGCAGACATCCTGAGAAGGGTAATGGCGTGGGTTCAACAATCACCCCTATTGGTTTTGGTTTTCTTCCTATATTTATCCTTTTACCTATTTTCATTCTTTCTGTTTAAAACTTTTTTCTTCATAAAACTTAACATTTTTCACAAACCTTTGATTTTTTATAATAAACTTAAATAATTAATTTTAGGTTTTTTAATTTAATTTTAGGTTTTAAATTAATTTTTGGTTCAACAACCACCCATGACATTTGCATTATTTTTATTTTCTAACCCTATTTTTCATTGATGTTTATTCCCCTATCTATTTTTTGGCGAACTTAATCTTTTTTATTAATCATTAGACATAAACTTTTTTTAAAACTTTTTTATTTATTAAAATTAATTAGGTTTTAGGTTTTTTTTAATTAACATTTTTTTCAAAATTAACCTTTTTTTATTAATTAAAATTAATTAGGTTTTAGGATTTTTTAATTAAGCAATTTTTTCAAAACTAACCTTTTTTTATAATTCAAACAAGTTAGGATTAGGTTTTTGTTTTAGTTAGTAACTGGATTTTTGACTTTTATTTATTTATTAATAAATTAAGTTAATTAACTTTTTTTTAATTAAAATTAGTTAGAATTAGGTTTTTTAATTAACTTAAAATTATTTTCTACAAAAAGTACCAAAAATATTAACTTAGAATTTTAGGTTTTAATTTTTCCTTAATTTCTTTTTATTTATTCTTTTATATTTTAATTTCTAGGAAAATTGTATAGGTCGCATTATCAATGTAATAGCGTAGATTTATCTTTTCTCGCATTTTTTTTCTAATTATGTAATTGCTTCCGGGATGTAATAATTTTATGATTTCTTTTCCGCACTCTTCATTATTATGTAATTGTCCCAAAGCTCTGTAATAGCTTAGGTTTACATTTCCGTCTTTTTATTTTCAGTCCAAAATAATTATGTATCTGCAAAAGCCTTGTAATAGCTAGGACTTTAAACTTTCTTGCTTTTAATTCCACAAACTATAAACTGCTTAGATGAATGTTAATAGGCTTTCATGCAAAAGACTAATTGAAAATTAAAACAGTAGATCACCTTAATTGTGTAAAGATTAAATAACTGAAATCAAACACATGCACATGCTCACTCTTAGGGTATGCCTCACTTGGTTGCCTCGGAAAACAATGGTCATGTACCTCGAACGTAGGGATGCCCTTAACAAAGACCCTCGGTTAAAATCATCATAAAGATCATGGTACCTCGATGTCTCTCGAAGTTTCCTATGGTATATGATCTTGTCCCTCGATGTTGCCTACGAATATATGATGACAGTCCCTTCGAAATGCTAAGGTATCCTTACACGTTACCTTCAATGACCATTATGTCCCTTTCGATATTCTCTTAAACATCCAACGACTAGGGTTAACTACTCACTAATAGTAGGATAACACGGTCTAAAGGATAGGAGGAAAAGAACGCCTTTTTTCGAGTAGGTAGATAACTGTTAGGTACTTGCTCAAAACAACAAATCTTTTACACCATACACTTTCAAACAAACTTTTCAAACTAAAGTTTTCAAAAACAACTTCGTAACACTCTTGAGGACATAATCAATGGTTAAAACGAACTAAAGCAAATTTTTCAAAACAAGCACACACAAGTAATTTCAAAATGAGCAAGTATCTAAGATCCCATGGAAAACCATGGATGGAAAGGGTGCTAACACCTTTTCTTTCTATAATCTACCCCCCGTACTCAGAAACATCTCGAAAAAGGTTTTTTCTGTTCTTTTTCATTTTCCTGATTGGATAAAATAAAAGTCAGTGGCGACTCTTTCTTACCGCAACATTTACAAACAAAAAACACAAACCAGTATTAAACAGTCGGTTCTGCCACCGTATCACAGATGTCGAAAGTGAAATTCCTTGGGCATGTGACTTTTTAAGGAAGTGTAGCAGTATGCCCCTAAAAGGTGGAAGCACTATTAAATTAGCATAGGCCCACATGCATCGGAAGTGAGAAGTTTCTTGGGTTTATCTGGTTATTATCGAACGTTTATCATGTGAATTTCTTATCTAGCCTTACCTTTCGCTAGACTCACTCGCAAATAAATTCCTTTCTGTTGGGATTCAGAATGTAAGCAAGTTTTTCGAAAGTTAAAGAAAAGTTGACCACTACTCTCGTCATAATCATTCTCGATTCTACCTAAAAATATGAAGTTTTATGTGACGCTTCAAAGAAGGGATTAGGATGTGTTTTAATTTAGAAGGGTCGGGTTGTATCCTATACATCCTGTCAATTGAAGACACATGTAAATAATTAACCAACGAATGAGTTGGAGTTAGTTGCGATCATCTTTGCACTCAAAGTATGAAGACACTACCTTTATGAAGTACACTTTGAGATGTTTAGCGATCACAAGATCTTAAAATATATACTCAACAAGAAAGAGTTGAATATGGGTCAGAGAAGATCGATAGAGTTTATGAAGGATTATGAGTTTGATTTAAAGTACCTTCTTGGAAAGAACGACAAAGTGGAAGATGCATTGAGCAAAAAGGATATGCATACAACTGATTTAATGGTGTTAGATCATAACCTATTTGAGAGATTATAAGATCTCGACCTATATTTCACATGGACTCTGGAGGGAGTTCTCATAAACCAGGTGAGTGTCATATGTGATCTTAGAGAAAGAATAAGACAAGCCCATTCATCGGATTTGGAGTTGAAATCTAGGATTGAACATCCAGGTTTCACCCGATCAATGGACTGGATCCTTTAAATTAACCAGAGGAATGTGTATACCAAATTATTCAGATTTGAATAGGGTAATTCTAGAAAAGGCTCACAAGAGTGATTTTACTATTCACCCCTGTTCTTTTAACATGTACCGATCTGAAGAAGAACTTCTAATGGTCCAGAATGATGAAGGACATTGCAGAATTTGTAGCTAGATGCATAGTATGTCAGTCAATGAAGATTTATCATAAGAGGTCATGTGGTATGTTGCAATCTTTGGAGATACCAGAGTGGAAGTGGGAGAGCAGCTTTATGGATTTCATAGTAGGGTACCCCATGCGCTTGACATCCATTACTCGATTCGGATAATAGTGAAAAATTCAACTAAGATGACTCATTTTCTACCCGTCAAGACTGCCTATATGGTTATTCAACAAGAAAGACTGTTTATTACAGAGATATTGTGGTTGCATGATGTACCTATTAATATCGTATCTGACCGAGACCTTAAGTTCACTTCCATATTTTGGATGGCTTTCCACCATGCAATGGGGACTAAATTAAATCTTAGTACATCTATCTATCCTTAATATGAAGGTCATACAAAGATAAGCATGCATACCATCGAATACATGTTACAGGTGTGTATCTTAAAAAATGGAGGAAGTTATAATCAACACTTGCCTTTAATTGAATTTTCCTATAACAACAATTATCCCTCGAGTATTATAATGGAACCATATGAGGATTTATATGGAAGGAAGTGTAGGACGCCTTTATTTTGGGCAGAAGTCGGAGACAAAGGAATCCTAGGGTTGGAGATAATCCAAGAGACAATAGAAAAGATAAGGGTTATCCAAGAGAAGATGACGAAAGCTCAAGATCGAAAGAAGAAATATGTGGATCAATGTAGGAGACGTTTTTATTTTGATGAGGGGGAACATATATTATTAAAGGTTACCCCTAAGCTAGGACTAAAGGGACCGTTTAAGATGAAAAGGTTAAATAGGAGGTACATTGCTCCTTACCAGATCATGAGTCGGGTAGGTGAAGTGGCCTATAAATTGGTGTTTCCACCTTCCAAATGCGGTTGGTGTTTCCAAATTGGTATTCCATGTATCTCAACTCCATAAATTTGTACTAGATCCTTTTCAACCTATCCTTTCAAATGCGGTTGAAGTTGCAGTAGATCTTACTTTTCAACGGAAACCTAGCAAGCTAGTGGATTATGTAGTGAAATATTTAAGGAATAAGGAGATACCACTAGTGAAGGTGATGTGGGAAGAGTCGCACTCCGGAGAAGCTACTTGGGAGTTGGAGTCAGAAATGTGGGGGAAAACTACCCTCACCTCCTTAAGCAATTATTTAAATTTCGATGGATAAATTTTAGTTAAGGGGATGAATGTAATATCCTTATTCGTTATCTTGATTAATAGATATTTGAGAGAAGTTTATAGCAAAGCAATTAGAATTCTTTGAACCTATTGTAGCTTATGGCATGATTAGTAAATTTAACCAAAAGTCAAGGGCTCTTTGGTCATTTAAAAGAGGAATGTATAAGCTCATTTTGTGAAGGCTCTCACCATGTTTCCTCATTTCCATTCCTTGTAATTATAATTCTCCAAGAGAGTTAGAGAGACTGAGGGTTTAGTGAGAGAAGAGATGGGAATAAAAGGATGAGCTTGTTCCAATTTTTTTGATGATTCTTTCCTTTCATGTTAAGATGAAGCATTAAGGATCAAAGAGAAGAAGGATCAAGACCTATACTCCAAGCTCTTCATGAATCACATTATTTTCTCTTAAAGTTCCATGAATTTTATTTGAGTAAGGTGGGGTTCCTTCAAGTTTTGATTTGGCTAGCAAATTAGGTTCCTTGCATGTGGTGTGGATTGTCGTATAACATGTCCTTTATGTTTTCTTCATGAGTAAGTGTGAATTGTTGTGTAACTTGGTCTGCTTTGCATGTGAAACTAATGAGATGCATAGTACATGCCATAATTCTCTTTATGTGATGGCTGCAATCATCTTAGGTTGTTGTATGAGGGAAGTTGAGAGACATTACACAATCATTATGCTCATTAGGGGCTGCCCATAATGGCCTCGGGTTTTATTATAGAGGATGGATCCTAGGCATTATCATTTCCCATAATGACCATTACGGCCAAAAAGTAATCACCATGATTTCCTTCTTTTACTCATTTCTCTTAACCCTAATTTTGAGCTTAGATTATTCAATCTTGTATGATCAATATACAATGCATTTGTTGTTTAATTAATGAAAGTAGCATGTGGTTGCCTTAAGCTATGAAATAGAATTAATAAGCAAAGTCTTTATTAATAATGGGTTATTGTTTAATGATTAGGTAAATGAAATTAAGGAATGTGAGTAACCTAAAGGTAAACAAAGAGAGAAGTAGTAGTGAAATCTTGGGTGCTTAGATGCATTTTGAGATATTGAATATACATGGACATTAGTTTCGAAAGGAATCAAATGATATATAAGTAATAAATGTAGAGACTCCCTACATATACCTGAATTGTCACTTGTAAGCATGAGGGTTTCCGGGCAAAATTGGTAGGTCGCATTGTAAAACTAGCCATAGTTGAAAGAATTAGTAGAAAATCCCTAATCTCGTAATACTAGGCTTCGTATGAGAAGTGCTAGTAGGGAATGAACATTTCATGAGGCTAACCATCTTATAAAGTGTACATGGTATAATAGAGCTAGTGTCTCAATATTCACATATTGTATGAGGCTGGTTATGCCTTGATCCTCATTTATTTTATTCATTTGATACATGGGTGATAAAACCTAGTAGAATGTGAGTAGTCCTTGATAACATGTTGACTGAAAGGACTTGTGTTTTTAGTAGGACTCAACTAAGATATTTTCATCTCACCCCATGCTATTGAATATATTTTCAGATGAGCAAGTTTCTTGCAAAGGAAAGAGCAAAATGGCTTGAGGAGAACATGAATACTTTACTTATGTTTTGTTTTCTGCTGTGTATTTACTCTTAGAATTTTATGTTTAGACAAGTTGTATATGTGTGCATAAAGTTGTAGACTATGTGTTCCCATGTACTTATGTTAGTTATGTACTATTGGATGTATCAATATCAATTTTTAATATTCTGATTGTGATGATTCTAGATAACATTATTTTTGGGGTATTACATAGATCCTCCAAAAAGGGGAGAATTTGGCACCAATCAATCAAAGAAGAAATTTTTTTATAAAAGGAAGGTATAGAGCCTCATTTTTGAAAAGTTTGGATATTTTGCTGACGAGTGTTGGCAAAAAAATAGTGAAGAAAAATCAAGGAAGTGATCAAGAGGCTTATAAAGCTAACAATGATAATTATAAGTTGTTTTTCTATGGCCGCAGACTATCACTATGCCAAACAAGGGATTAGACAGCGCTGTTTTAGGACTTTAACAGCGCTTAAAAGCGCTGCTAAAACCTCCGCTGCTAAAGGTATAGACAACGCTTTTAATGTGGAACTTTAGACAGCGCTTTTATCAAGCGCTGTCTATTCCCCCCCTTTAGCAGCGCTTATCCTTATTATTTTTTAATATTTTTTTTCCAATCACTTTAGACAGCGCTTTGTAAAAGCGCTGTCTATTACCCCCCCTTTAGCAGCGCTTTTCCTTTTTTTTTAAATTTTATTTTCAATCACTTTAGACAGCGCTTTCATGAAAAGCGCTGTCTATTACCCCCCCCCCCCCCCCCCTTTAGCAGCGCTTTTCCTTTTTTTTATTTTTTATTTTTTTTTCAATCACTTTAGACAGCGCTTTCATGAAAAGCGCTGTCTATTATCCCCCCCCCCCTTTAGCAGCGCTTTTCCTTATTTTTTTTTTAAAAATTTTTTCCAATCACTTTAGACAACACTTTCATGAAAAGCGTTGTCTATTACCCCCCCCCCCCCTTTAGCAGCGCTTTTCCTTATTATTTTTAAAAAAAAATTTTAATCACTTTAGACAGCGCTTTCATGAAAAGCGCTGTCTATTACCCCCCCCCCCCCCCCCCCCCTCTAGCAGCGCTTTTCCTTATTTTTTTTTTAAATATTTTTTTTTCAATCACTTTAGACAGCGCTTTCATTTAAAACAAAACGCTGCCTATCAAATTTATTCTCACCGTTTTTGCACCAGAAATTATAGCTTCATTATAACATTTTAAACAACAACAACATTAATATATACCACAATGAAACAATATTATAACAACATCAATATTCATCTCTTAAATCCTTTTTGCACAATATACACAACAACAAGATTAATATATACCACAATGAAACAATATTATAACAACATCATATTCATCTCTTCAATCCTTTTTGCACAATATACACAACAACAACATTAGTATATACAACAATGAAACAATATTATAACTACATCAATATTCATCTCTTCACTCCTTTTTGCACAATATACACAACAACAACATTAGTATATACAACAATGAAACAAAATCCACGATGAATATATAACTTTATCTTCTACATCGAGCTGCACCTATATAACCGAAAACAAAATCAAAAAATCAAAATTCATACAAGTTACCAAATAACAACAACAAAAACAATAATATTGTAACACAACTATAACGACATATATTATATTCTCAAAACTCAAAGTTATACCTTATAATAAAACTCTCAACTCCATAAAAAATTGGCACCAATCCTCCATAACTTCATCCAATTGATCTTTTGAGTATGAAGCACACTTAATTCATCAAAGTACTACATAATAATATAACATAGTATGATTTAATTAAAATACTAAGTCATTTTATGAGAAATATGAAAATAATTCCTAAGTTAGAAATTCATACCGTGGATGGAATCTCTAATCGGTCCAAAAGAATAGTTTCTTTCATAAACCTCAACATAAAATAACCGCAATCTACACCATTGCGCTGACGAGGACACTACACATGGAAAGAAAATATGGATATACATCAAGATATACACTTTAACTTGTTTTATCAAGTATCATCGCTATTGTGGGATTTTGGATCGAACTCTAGTTGGTCGAAGTACTTGCTGTAGTCGAAGAAGGTTCTAGCATGTATTTGTCGAAGGATGCCTGTCGAATTAGGCTTTAGTGTTTAAACCCTAATTTGTTAAGTTAGCTTGTTTGTTAAGTTAGCTTGTATAATGGGCCTTGTGGAAAAAGCCCATTAGTTAGTATGTTAGGTTTTATTATAAATAGCATACTAGTCTCTCATCATTGCCATCACAGCAAATCCTAATTTAGGGTGAGAGGGTTATTTGTTATTCTTGTAAACTTGTAATCTTGTTTTCAAAGAGAAAGTAAAGAATAACAGTTATAACCAATTCTTGTGTTCTTCTTCTTCCTTGTTCCTTATTCCTCCCTTGTTCTATACTTTGTTATTGGCATTGAATTCACAACAAATTGGTGCGGTGAGCGTGGAGAAGATGCCTTCAACAAAATATGAGATTGAAAAGTTCACCGGAGTGAATGATTTCGGTCTATGGCGCTTAAAGATGAAAGCCCTACTGGTTCAGCAGGGTTGTTTGGAAGCGTTGAAGGGAGCGACGGCGATGGACGCTGCGTTAACAGAAAGAGAGAAGACGGCCATGATCGAGAAAGCACACAGCGCAATTTTGTTGAGCCTTGGTGATAAGGTTCTTCGACAGGTATCAAAGGAGACGACGGCATCAGGGTTATGGGTGAAACTTGAAAGTTTGTATATGACCAAATCTCTGGTAAATCGACTCTACCTGAAGCAAGCTTTGTATTCATTCAAGATGATTGAAGACAAAGTGTTGGCTGAGCAGTTGGATATGTTCAACAAGCTGATTCTTGATCTTGAAAATATTGATGTAAAGATTGATGATGAAGATCAAGCGCTGTTATTATTGTGCGCTTTGCCCAGATCACATGCTCACTTCAAAGAAACCCTCTTGTATGGAAGAGAGTCCCTGACCTTTGAAGAAGTTCAATCAGCTTTGTACTCTAAGGACTTGAACGAACGTAAGGAGCATAAACCTTCGACGGTTGGTGAAGGTTTGGATGTTAAAGGAAAATTCGACAAGAGGAAAGGTAAAAATCAGTCGAAGTCTTATAGTGGTGATGCATCTGGTATTAGATGCTATCACTGTAAGAAAGTAGGTCACACAAGAAAGGTGTGCCCTGAACGCCTGAAAGATCATGGAGGTAAGGATAATGGCAACGCAGCTATTGTCCAAGATGATTTCGAATCATCTGATGTTCTTGTGGTTTCAAGCAAAAACTCGTCGAAGGAATGGATTATGGATTCTGGATGCACTTGGCACATGACTCCAAACAAAGACTTGTTCGAGGAATTATGTGATCAAGATGGTGGATCTGTATTGCTGGGAAACAACAAAGCTTGCAAGATTGCAGGCGTTGGATCTGTGAGATTCAAGCTCCATGATGAGTCAATAAGACTGTTGACTGAAGTCAGGTATGTACCTGATTTGAAGAGAAATTTGATTTCTCTTGGTGAATTCGACAAGAAAGGATATGTGTTTCAAGGAGAGAAAAGTATCCTGAGAGTCATGAAAGGGTCGAAGGAAGTCTTGAGAGGCGTGAAGAAACAAGGCTTGTATACCCTTGAGGCTGAAGTTGTAAGTGGTTCGACAAATGTTGCATCCACGAAACCTTTGTCGAAGACAGAAATTTGGCACATGAGATTGGGCCATGTCAGTGAAAGGGGTCTGGTCGAATTAGGGAAACAAAATCTGCTTGGTGGAGATAAAGTCGAAAAGCTGAAGTTTTGTGAACCCTGTGTACTTGGAAAGTCCTGTAGAATGAAGTTCAACAAAGGCAAACAAAGAACACATGGATCCCTTGATTACATCCATGCTGATCTTTGGGGGCCTGCAAGGTGTCCATCACATTCAGGAGCAAAGTATTTTCTATCCATAGTAGATGACTATTCCAGAAAGTTATGGGTATTCATCCAGAAGACTAAGGATGAAACTTTTGAGAATTTCAAAAGTTGGAAGACTCTTGTCGAAAATCAAACTGGCAGAAAGGTAAAGAGGTTGAGAACCGACAATGGCCTTGAGTTTTGCAATGAGGCGTTCGACAGTTTTTGTGTTGCCTCTGGTATTGCAAGGCACAGAACTACCGCAGGTACTCCACAACAAAATGGTTTGGCTGAAAGGTTTAATCGAACTATTTTGGAGAGAGTTAGATGCATGTTGACTAGTGCGGGATTAAAGAAGGTGTTTTGGGCTGAGGCTGTTTCGACAGCAGCATATCTGATAAACAGATGTCCTTCGACAGCGTTAGATATGAAGACACCTGAAGAAGTTTGGTCGGGACATCCACCAGATCTCGACAAACTAAGAGTATTTGGCTGTGTTGCCTATGCTCACATTAGGCAAGACAAGGTCGAACCTAGAGCTCTGAAATGCATGTTTATGGGATACCCTGAAGGAGTGAAAGCTTATAGGCTATGGTGCCTAGAGCCAGGTCACAGGAGGTGTATCACCAGTCGAGATGTAGTTTTCAATGAAACTGAAATGGCTTTAAAGAAAACTGATGACGTTGACGAAGAGCTGGAACAGGTAGAGATTCCTGTTGAGGTGGAGCATGTTGATGCTGAAATGCGTATCCCAGATGAAGTCGAAGAAGAAACAGAAGATTCTGATGATGTTGAGGAAACTGTTGATGACTACCTATTGTCGAGAGATAGGCAAAGAAGAGTCATAAAACCACCTCAGAGACTTGGATATGCAGATCTTGTAGCTTATGCCTTAATCTCTGCAAGTGAAGTTCTAGACGAAGAACCTAGAGATTATAAGGAAGCTATAAGGAGTCGAATGAAGACTGAATGGCTAAAGGCCATGCATGATGAGATGAAATCTCTTCATGATAATCACACTTGGGAACTGATCAAGAAACCTGTTGGGGCAAGGTTAATCAGCTGTAAGTGGATTTTCAAAGTTAAGGAAGGAATTGAAGGAGTAATGTCGAAGAGGTACAAGGCAAGATTAGTCGCAAGGGGTTTCACTCAGAAAGAAGGCGTCGACTTCAATGATGTATTTTCCCCTGTTGTGAAGCACAGATCCATTCGAATGTTGCTTGCCAGGGTGGCTCAGTTCGACCTTGAACTGGAACAAATGGATGTGAAGACTGCGTTCTTGTATGGTGACTTAGATGAAACGATCCTGATGAGGCAACCTGAAGGGTATGTCGAAAAGGGGAAAGAAGATTATGTGTGCAAACTGAAGAAATCTTTATATGGACTTAAACAATCTCCTCGACAGTGGAATAAGAGATTCGACAAGTTCATGGAACACATAGGTTTCATTAGAAGTCAGTTCGACCACTGTGTTTACTCTAGATTTCGACCTGAAAATTCATTTGTTATTTTGTTGCTTTATGTTGATGATATTCTGATAGCAAGCAACAATGTCGAAGATGTAATGAGGGTGAAGGCTGAACTCAATAAGGAGTTCGACATGAAGGATCTGGGAGCTGCATCTAGGATTCTTGGAATTGACATTCGAAGAGATAGAAAGCAGTCGAAATTATGCTTATCTCAAGAGGCATACCTTCGAAAGATTCTTGACAAGTTTGGTATGTCGAATTCAAAGCCTGTTGTGACTCAAACAAACCCTCAATTCAAGCTGAGCATTGATCAATGTCCCAGTACTGATGTCGAAAGAACCTATATGAACAGCATCCCATATGCTAATATAGTTGGTTCTTTGATGTATGCTATGGTCTGTACTAGACCCGACATAGCATATGCAGTAAGTCTTGTAAGCAGGTACATGGCGAATCCTGGAAAGGCTCACTGGCAAGCGTTAAAGTGGATTCTAAGGTACATAAATGGGTCTCTGAACAGAGTCTTAATTTATGGTGGAGCCTTGGGTGAAGATAGTAAAGCAGCTGTCGAAGGCTATGTTGACTCTGATTATGCAGGTTGTATGGATTCCAGAAAATCTATTTCTGGATATGTTTTCACTATGTTTGGTACAGCAATTAGTTGGAAAGCAACTCTTCAGAAAGTTGTTGCCTTATCAACTACTGAAGCTGAATATATTGCCCTAACTGAAGCTGTGAAAGAAGCATTGTGGCTTGAAGGTTTTGCGAAGGAGCTGAAACTTCAAGGTCAAGGTATCACTGTTAAATGTGATAGTCAAAGTGCAATACACCTGTCGAAGAACTCAGCCTATCATGAGCGAACCAAGCACATAGATGTGAGGCTGCATTTCGTCAGAGGGGTAATCGAGCGTGGAGAAGTCCAAGTGCTGAAGGTCTCGACAGAACACAATGCTGCTGATATGATCACCAAAACATTGCCAAGTTGCAAGTTTTTCCACTGTATGCAGTTGATAAAGCTGCATGAAGAAAGCTAGTTAGTGTCTCTTGATGCTGTAGAGTTAGGTCCAAGGTGGAGATTTGTGGGATTTTGGATCGAACTCTAGTTGGTCGAAGTACTTGCTGTAGTCGAAGAAGGTTCTAGCATGTATTTGTCGAAGGATGCCTGTCGAATTAGGCTTTAGTGTTTAAACCCTAATTTGTTAAGTTAGCTTGTTTGTTAAGTTAGCTTGTATAATGGGCCTTGTGGAAAAAGCCCATTAGTTAGTATGTTAGGTTTTATTATAAATAGCATACTAGTCTCTCATCATTGCCATCACAGCAAATCCTAATTTAGGGTGAGAGGGTTATTTGTTATTCTTGTAAACTTGTAATCTTGTTTTCAAAGAGAAAGTAAAGAATAGCAGTTATAACCAATTCTTGTGTTCTTCTTCTTCCTTGTTCCTTATTCCTCCCTTGTTCTATACTTTGTTATTGGCATTGAATTCACAACAGCTATATAATCAAAACTGTGAAAATCTATACCTCCACTTTGATCCAAGAAATATTGTTGACTCTACTCCTTGGTACTTGAATATCTCTTTGTGCTCGAAAAATTTGTAGAATGCTATAATAAAATAATAACGAATATTTAGAACTATCACACATAAATAATTAAATATACACAGTAATATTTTGGAACAATGTCACTTACGTGTCAATCGTCTTCTTCATATCTGAGTATGTTGTCCAATCATTGCCCAATGAATCCAGATAATATACAATTTCTCTCACAGGATTAATTGCAACCAATAACCAGTGTTCACTGGAATATTAAACAAAGGTTAGATGGAAATTTTCTGCACAACGTTAAAAAACGAAAAATTATAATAGAGGTAATTTATAATGAAAATCTTACTTGGGGCCAGTATTATATGGTAAAAAGAACAATTTTTCTGTATCTTTGCTGGCCATAAATAAACTGAGCACAAATGCTATTACTTCATCTGGTTTTGAGATTATTGACCCTGCGTGGACAATGTTGGGATTTATGAAAGCGAACCTGGACTCCAATCCACGCGGGCGAATCAACTTGTCATACAGAAACCTTAAATAAAAACATCATTAACATTAATTATTCATTGAAATGAGTAAATAAATTCTGCAATTAATTAAACAAAGTTGATTGGAGTATACCTGATGTATGTATTGATAACAGCCATGCCTAATGTCAAGTGTCCAAAAACTTGTTCCAAATCCTCCTTACCAATTGTTGTCATGCCTTCAGAACCATAAATCCCTTCATGCAGGGGTATAAGAGAAGTACCACCTTGCGAAATAGTTGTGAAGCTTATAAATGTCTGAAGGCACGACCTATATTGTGAAGTAGTTTTCTTTCTAGCCCCGAACCTCTTAGCAACACTCTTTGTTTCTGTGGGAATGTTGCTAATTACAGGCTCCTTACCCCTACTTGCAGCTTCAATCTCTTTAGCGGGAATAATCTAAATATCATAAAATTAGAGTGGTCAAGTATATGACGACAAATTAACATTATCTAAGCATAAATATCATATAACTTTGTTGTACCTGTTTTTTTGTTGTCACTGACTCCTCTGGCCGCGTAATCCCTTTATCTTTTGGTTTGGGTTTTGTAGGAGTCTAACATTACCATGCAAAAAAAATTTAAGTAAAACGAACGTAAAAAATTTGAGTACTAAAAGGTTCATAACGGTTTTAATTATACCTCATCATCTATGCGAACAAGCCTTGACGGCTATGCAACAAACGCTCATATTGCCTCTCCCACCAATGTTGCATCCGAAACTTCATCTGGGATTGGTAATGACGCACCCTCCTCTAAAGCAATATCAATCGACACTTTCAAATATCCAGAAGGGAGCGGTTTATGATGAAGTACTTCTCCCAGAGTGTTATGGACTTTTCCCTTGCTAACCATGCGATAAGTTGGTGTCTCTAAAAAGAGTTGACAAGGTGAAATGCCCTAAAATCAATAATAAATATGACATCGTTAATGTGTATATATGTCAGTTAAATAAATTACACTCATTTAATTTCATAATAATATATGTAAGTACCTCGGGAATACTCGGTTGAGCTGCACAATTGACACTAGCTATGTCACTTGCTTCTTTAACACCCGAAGCTTCCCTTTCTGATTGGTATTGTCTTGCTTTTTCCTTCCTCAATTTAAGAACTTCAGCTTCTAATGCATCCAACCTGGTCTGCAGTTCTTTATTGCTAGCAGATTTTGTCTTTGGATTGTTCTTTTTCAAGGAGGTTGGAGTAACCCCATGTCCTTTACCCCTCACCCGACCAGAATACTCACGAACATCTAATGCTCGACTAAGTATGCTCCTGCAATCATCTGGTGGAGATGTAGACTGAGACAGACTCTCCTTAAATTCATATGAATACTGGAAAAACATGAATACTATATGTTAATAAAATTTTGATTTAATTAGAATTAATGTTATACTTAAGCATTTTTCAAAAATTTGTTGTACATCTTCTTTGAGAACTCTATCCTTACCCACACGGGCAGCCTTCCACAAAACATGCTCCGGAAGAGATGTTTCTGAACTACTATCCTCTTTTAACTACACATTAACACAAAAAACAAGCTCAGTTATAACTATTGATGAACAAGTATATCATTGCAATTTGTAAATACTTACTATTTTTTGTTCTAATCGTGCATATCCCAAACGCCCTTTTTTGTATGGATATGCGGGAGATGATGCTCTTAGACGATTTACTTCACTAACACTATGAAACTTTGGGGTTTTCCGTTTGGCTTTAAAAACATCCCATTCTTTAACTGAAATCACATCCGCATATTCTGCTGGACGCTCTGCATCAACAAATTTTTTTCCGGCATCTCTAAGATATTTTCTGTTTAAATATGTTCTAAACCCTCTCAGTATTTTGCCGGCCAATCCAAGACAATAATCTTTTCTTTTGTCATCAATGTTGAAAGACCTCTACAAAAAACATACACAAAGTGCGTTAGTATAAGTAATTTAAAGACATAATTTAAAGTACATAATCGTAATTTAAAGACATAATTTAAAGTACCTGTATCTCACTCCATATTTTGTTTTTAGCATCATTCAGCTTATCATCTCTCCACTGATCACAAGTTATTGGAATTTCTCTCCTTACAAGTGTGCCAATGTAACTTGTCAATTTAGAACCGTTAGGCTCAATTAATTGGTCATTTGGACTCCAATGCACATCATATTTTATACCCTTATCTCTATCACGAATGATATTCTTCATAATAGTTTTTCCTCTTTTTATTTCTTTTTCCACTCCCTTACTGGATTTTCCTCCATCATTGTCTCCATCATTAATAGAATCATCGTGAGGGTGCTCCTCGTTACTATCCATCTAACCTGTAATAAAGAAAAACATTAGTATCTAATGACAAATATTTAATTCCAAATATATAATTCCAAATATCTATTCAGTATATAAAATGACAAATGTCAATTGAGTATATAAAATGACAAATATCAATTGAGTATATAAAATGACAAATATCAATTGAGTATATAAAATGACAAATATCAATTGAGTATATAAAATGACAAATATATAATTTATTAGAAGTTTGCTAAGTGTTAACAGGTATGGAGGAATATATATTACCTCTTTCACTAACATCTCTTTCTTTTCTTGGTTGGATTCCGAATTACTTGTCTCTTAAGAACGCGGACGGAGGGATTGATCCAAATTCCCTCATCATGATCTTTTCTGATATATGATTCATCCGCTGTAGTATCATCATCTCGATCATTTCTAATATACGACTCATTCTCAACATCAACATCAACTTGATCCACACTTTTATCATCAATCACTTTGTTAGATAAAAGCACTATAGACCATTTCGTACTCTTCGGGTCTGTGACATAGAACACTTATTTAGCTTGAGAGGCTAGAATAAAAGGCTCATATTTGTACCCCACCCTACTAAGATCCACTTGCAAAAACCATGACTTATCCATTCGTATGCCACTAGTATGTACCCACTTTCAACCAAAGATAGGAATCTGAAACTTCTCATAATCAAACACCCAGATGTGATTGATAACCCCGAAATATGACAAATTTTCATATTTGGGGTTTAAGTCCTTCATACCAGAAATGTGCATTGCTTCACATACCACCGTGACACCACTATTTTGCATGGTACTTTTCTCATCTTGTTCTTTGGTATAAAATGTGTATCCATTAATTCCTTATCCTCTATAAGAGAACACAATCGAACTTGGACCATATGCCAAACATCTCAACCTGTCTGATATTGAAGTGGGATCTGAATGAAACTTTGAATATATATGATCCTTAAACCATTGTATAAAACTTTGATTGTGCTCTCGTACTATCCAATTTTCATTTCTACTTTGATTCTCACCTCGGAGTATAGCCTTGTGCATTTCAACAAACGGCTCAACCTCAGTGTCATTGTGCAGAACATACAAATGCACTTGATCCTGTTCATCCCTTGATACTGTCACAATTTCATTTCCAATTAATTTGTTACCTTCTTTTTTTTTCGAAAAAATGAGATTTGGGGAGTCCAATGGATTGCACATTGGACAAAAAATCAGTACAAAACTCAACCGCTTCTTCAACAACGTATCGCTCAACGATACAACCCTCTGGACGACTTCGGTTTTTCATGTACCATTTTAATATTTTCATATAACTTTCAACAGGGTACATCCATCTCATATAAGCTGGTCCACACAATTGTGTCTCTTTCACAAGATGAACAACAAGATGTACCATAATGTCAAAAAATGATGGAGGAAAATACATTTCAAGGTCACATAGAGTAATAACGATTTCTTTTTGTAATACTGGTAAGATCTCGGGATCGATCACCTTACTACAAATTGACCTGGAAAAAAAACACAATTTAGTTATAGCGCTTCTTACTTTTTCTGGCAAAATAGAACGTATACCTATTGGTAGAAAATGTTCCATTATGACATGGCAATCATGTGTCTTCAGACTCTTTAACTTGAGGTCTTTCATGGACACGAGTCTTCTAATGTCTGAGGAGTAACCTTCTGGAACTTTAACTTCACTCAGAAACTTACACAATATTTCCTTTTCCTTTCTAGATAGAGTATAAGAAGCAGGTGGTAGATATGTTCATCTTCCTTTCTTCACGGGTCCTAATTCAGTTCTTATTCCCATCTCTACCATGTCCTCTCTTGCTTTAAGGCCATCCTTAGACTTTCCTTTTATATTGAGTAACGTACCAATAACACTTTCAAATACATTTTTTTCAATATGCATAACATCAAGAAAATGTCTTACGTACAAAGATTTCCAATATGGCAATTCAAAAAAAATTGACCTCTTCTTCCACCCACCCGTGACAACTTTATGTGCAAAAGGCTTGCCAAACTGAATACTCACATCTTTCACCTTTTTACAAATTTGATCACCTGTCAATCCAGGTGGAGCTCTACGTTGTTCGGTATTTCCATTGAACGCTTTTCTCCATCCACGATATTGATGTTTTGAATTTAAGAATCTACGATGACCGAGAAAGACATTCTTTTGACAAAGTTTCAATCGTGTCGTATCGGTTCCATCTTCACAGACATGACACGCTTTTTCACCTTTAATGCTATACCCGGATAGATTTCCATATGCTGGAAAATCGTTAATTGTGCCAAACAACATCGCCCTCAAATTGAAACTTTCTTTCCTATATCCATCATAAACCTCCACACTGTTCTCCCACAAAATCTTCAAATCTTCTATTAAAGGTTTCAAGTATACATCTATGTCATTCCCTGGTTGTTTAGGCCCAGAAATTAACATAGATAACATCATGTACTTGCGCTTCATACATAGCCATGGAGGTAGGTTATAAATCATAAGAATTACAGGCCATGTGGAATGTGAGATACTTTGAAGACCATGCGGGTTCATTCCATCCGTAGATAATTCCAAGTGAAGGTTTCTTGTTTCTCCTCCAAAATCAGGATAATCATTATCAATTTTCTTCCACTGTGGTGCATCTGCCGGATGTTGAAACTTTCCATCGACAATTCTTTCATCTGCATGCCAAGTCGAGTGTCTAGCATCAGTTTCACTATGAAACATGCGTCTAAATCTCGGAATAATAGGAAAATACCATAAGACTTTCTCTGGAGATAATTTTTTCTTATATCGAGATAAACCGCACTTTGGGCACTCATTCAACGATGCATATTCGTTTCAAAACAAAATACAATCATTTAGACATGCATGTATCTTATCATAGCTCATGCCAATAGAGCACAACATTTTTTTGGCCTCGTAGGTTCAATTAGGAAGAACATTATCCTCAGGAAGCATATCTCTCAAAAGGGCTAATAACTGTGTGAAACTTTTATCCGACCATCCATTGCGCGCCTTTAAGTTGTACAATTTTAATACCGCAGACAATCTTGTGAATTTGGGGCAATCTTTATACAACGGTTTCTCCGCATCGCTTACCAACCTCTCAAACATTTTGGGACAATCTTGAAGATCTTATTCAAGTGCTTCTGCAATCTCTTCCACCCGATCACAATCATATGTATCCGTGGCATTGTCGTACGAAACATAGGTCGCATTACTTTTCACCCCCGGTTCAACATTCTCGATGCTTTTCTCACCATGAAATATCCAACACGTATAACTTCGATCAATTCCGCGCATTAGTAAATGCGATTTCAATCCATCTGCATCAACCCGACCCACATAACAACAACCCAAGCAAGGACATTTCATTCTATCCGGGTCTTCAGCGTGTTCAACAGCAAACTTAACGAACTCTAATACCCCATCCTCGTACTCTTTTGACAATCGATCGACACACATCCATTTTTAATCCATGGTTTTAACTATTATCTAAGTTAAAGAGTCTGTGTTGTCAACAAAATCAAACATGTGATTAGAACAATTCTAGAAATGAGGATTGTTGTGGTCCTATAACATATTCAATCAATGATCGTCAACGTTACAATTTTAGAGACATTAGCTTAGTTGTGAACTCATTCTAAGATTCATGATTTGTGTTATTTTTTACTATTACTAAGTTGAATATTAGATGGGGGATTTACATGATGTGATTCCTTTGTTCCTTGCGGGCATGTCTACATAAGCTAAGCATACATTATGAGAAACGGAAAAGAAATAATGTAGGGAAATTAAGTGTTATGTTGAATGGTAACTCCAACATCTCCTAGTTATGCTTTGTTATGACTCGGTTTGTCTCTGCTATGTACAAACTCAATCCTCCTCTATCTTATTCTTCTCCCATCATTGAGAAATCTAAGATTATTAAACCCATTACAAGTATTTTGACTAGTCCATAATATATCTTAGATTTAAAAAAATCAAAATAAAAGTTTCAAAAGAGAGAATAGAAGCCATAATACCTAAGGTTCCTCGGCTTTTACTCGCGGAGATTGTTAATTTTCTATTTCTCCGTAAGAAGAGAAACAATAAGAAGATGAAGATTCCAGCAAGAGCAGAAGAAGCAATCAATGCTAGTAGAATTCTCTTATTCAAATTCTGGTGATGCACTATTCTAACATCTTGATTTCCTGTATCATTCATTGTAAAAACAATACATCAAACTCATTAGTCTCGTTAAACCAACTCAGTTAATTGCTGTGCAGAAATATAAGATATATTAAAATTGACATATGGGTTTGCATGATGCACATTTTCCAGTTTTGTATGATGCATTTTTTTTATTTGATTTGTCCAGTCAAAGGTGTTGTGTTATGAACTTTGTCCTTTAACTCTTTTTTATTTTTCTGTTTGGTTCCTCTACTTCCTTTTACTTTTAATTCTTTCCCTTTTATTTGTTGTGTGTGAGGTACTGTTGTTGGGACTGACTTAGATAACTTAGGTAATTGTCTCCATTAACCATTAAATATGACAAACTAAAAACAATCTTACTTACTTCTAATTGGCTCCATTAACCATTAAATATGACAAACTGACTTAATAAAATAGAAAGAAAAACCAGACCTTTAGTAATACTAGTAATTACAATACCATTATTATTATTATTAATAGTAATACTAATAATAATACCATCAAGCCATATCAAAGCAGTCATGCACCTCATTCAATTCACCAAATGCAGCCCTAGGCATGGTCGAACCAGTTCCAATTCATGATAATTGCTAGCTCAGTTCATACAAGCATAAATGCAAATGCACAAACAATACAAAACAATACATACTGACTATCACCTACATAAATGCAAATGCACAAACAATACAAAACAATACATACTGACTATCCCTAAAGGCTATCTCGCCGTCTATGTTGGAGATAAAATGAGGCGTTTCGTGATTCCAATTTCATGTATATCAATCATTCCTACGGAAACAGAAAATATTCCCCCAATGAGAATATTATGACAAGATTCTTAAAACATTTTTAGCTTGTTTCAGATCTCAACAAATTATAATATATACAGCAGTATCATTAATCCGATATATTATGCAACTGTTCTTATCTTGACTGTAATAATTACTTGTGATTCAAGTTTTCTGGGATCATTTCTTTCATATTTTGAAGCACATAAAAAAAGTTATTTGTTAACATCTGCAATATAAAGCATGGAAAGAAACGACTTTAGTTTTAAGAATCTCTAATAACAAACCGCTTAACTTATCCGGTAAATAAAAGTAGGATTTTACTATTGAATCTGAAATATGAACTTCTATGTTACATAAGTAACTAAGGAAAAATATCAATATTAGACTATGAAAGGACATCTTTTATTAAAGATGAAGAAGTTATGTCTATGATCTAGAACTCTCAATCATTTTCTATGGTTAGTAATTGTTACAGTATACACATTGAGAGGCAATGATCTTACAACTGTGAAGTTATCCTTTTGTTGCTTAATTCACTTGAACCCTCTCCTTTTTCTACCAATTTTTTTCCTTATACAGTTTTGGCGTCAAGTACCATCATATTTTCTAGTCTCAATATCCCAACAAATATTTAAGTTTTGGGTTGCTTTTTGAACTAGTATTCATAAAGAAAAAAATCATCTCTATAAACGATTTACAATTCACGTTAATGATCATGCTAAAAAGCTCTTATAAAAGCTGAAAAGTTAAAGAAAATCAATTTGGAGCATTGCCATTCTAACATATTAATTATTTCACTTGTTGTTGTTACTATAATTATTATATTCTTACTTGTTAAGATAGTAAGAGATATATTCCATATCGTTGTCGCTGCTAATTGGTTTATAATATCTTTTTAATATTAAACAAACATTGAAATATGTTATACAAATTCATTGATAGTAAATGTCATTCTTACAAAATCCTAAACATGAAATGGTTTTTTAACTACTTGTTTTTAAAATTGATTAACTAACTTTGTTTACTTAGCTAACATTAGCAGAAAACCAAAACCAGAACTAGCAGGAAAACCTCACTGTAGCTAACACATCTAACTTCTAACAGGAATTTCATAACTAACTTTCGTTTTCACTAGCTTTCGATTGGTTTACGGTTTCAAAATGAAGGATGGATCATTGTGTCCTCCACGTGGGTTTGGCTCATAATAACATACTGCTAGAGGAGCTCCACATAGTCCAGGATTCCCAACATAGCATGAAACATCAAAACTCTGAAGCTGAGTGCCAATTGGTATTTGTCCAACAAGGTTATTGTTTGACAAATTCAAGAAGCTTAAGAACGACAAAACTGAAATGGTATCAGGGATTTCTCCAACAAGATTATTCTGAGATAAATCAAGAGATTCTAAGTTTATCATGCAATACTCAAATAATCCAAACTGTTTTCCCTACCTATTTTGTGGCAGATCAGAGGAGAAATGGATCCTGCAAAAGAATTTGCATGCAAATCCAAAAAGACGACATTTTCTGATATACGTGGGAGCCCTCCTCCTAAGTTATTATCGTTCATAAATATGATTTCTGAGTTTAGCGTGATATTTGATAAGTCTGCACTGATGTTGTTGTGGGACATGTTAATTTCTGTAATATTAGCCACGAATCTCCAAAATGTGTCTCCATCAACGGATGAAACCCTAGAGTTAGGAAACTCAAGATATTCTAATGACCTTTGTGTATGTATCCATGCTGGAAACTTAGGACCTAGAATTGTATGACTTAAAATTAACCCATTCAATTGAAATGGAGGAATCCATTTAGAATTCAGATCAAATGAAAATGTTGCATCCAAGAATAGAGTTTCTAAATGCAAAATCGAGTAAACAAATCACTGTAACTACAACTATCAATCCAAAATTTAGAAGGATGAAGAAATTTTACCTTATAGTGGAGATGGTGGTAACGAATCCGAACGAAGCGAGTTGGAGAAGAAGATGAACCACGTCCACGGTGAGGAGGGAGGAGACGAGTTAGACGAAGATGAACAGTTGCGTGTATAAAGTGGGGTATTGTATAACGTGGGGTTTCTGATAACCAATTTAGGGATTTAGAAATTATTTAATTACCTTAGACAGCGCTTTCAAGAAGCGCTGCTAAAGGTATTACCTTTAGCAGCGCTTTAAGGCTTTAGCAGCGCTTTAGTGTAATGCCTTTAGCAGCGCTTCTTGAAAGCGCTGTCTAAGGTATACCTTTTATCACACCTTTAGCAGCGCTTTTGGTAAGCGTTGTCTAAGGTATACCCTTTAGCAGCGCTTATTCTTATTTTTTTATTGAAAACCTATAGCAGCGCTTAGGGAAAGGAAGCGCTGGCTATGATAAAACCTTTAGCAGCGCTTTTAGTAAGCGCTGTCTAAGGTATACCCTTTAGCAGCGCTTATTCTTATTTTTTTATTTTTTTTATTGAAAACCTATAGCAGCGCTTAGGGAAAGGAAGCGCTGTCTATGGTAAGGCCTTTAGCAGCGCTTTTAGTAAGCGCTGTCTAAGGTATACCTTTAGCAGCGCTTACTCTAATTTTTTAATTTTTAATTTTTTTGAAAACCTATAGCAGCGCTTATGGCATAAGCGCTGTCTATGTGGCGCTGTCTAAATTCAATTTTGGCATAGTGTATGAAGAAAATATTATGTTTGAGTTATGTTATATTGTCTTAGGATGTTCAAATCATTTAACTAGACACAAGGAATGGATCACAAACTTGACTCAAGCAAGAAACTAATGTCAGACTTGCAAAAAGCAGTTATCTTACAACATAAGGCATATGTGATATTGTAATAAAAAATAAATAATGGGAAGAATGCACTTATTAAATAGATACTTTATGTGCATGAGATGATGTGTAACCTACTGAGTATAAGGCAACTATTAAATAAGGGCTTTTCAATTATAAATAAGAAACATGACCAGACTTAGCATGACTAGAAGTATGTTAAAGCACAAGAACAATGCTAATATGTAATAAGAACATGAAGTTAACACAACCACCTATATACTAAACAAATGCTTCACTAAGAAGTTGAAGATGAAAATTCCTAAATAAACTTCTTAGAATGTCCACCTTTTTTATATTATGTGAAGATTTCAATTGATCTAGTCACAGTCATACGAGGCATCATATTGCATATCCTTAGGATTTAAGAATGGTCAATCAATCTTTTTAACAAATTGGATTCTTACATCATAAATTTTGTATAAACCGGTAGCATAAACATTAAAAATTTGATTACTACATCTTGAAAGATTATTTTCCTATCTTTATCTAAAAAAGGACTTGGCTTGAGAGATATTAAGTTAATAAACAATGTTGATTATATATCGCTTTGTTATCCGTTATTTTCTACCAAAAATCAATGGTCTTATATATTTATTAGTAGATACTTCTTGTGGGTAAGACAATGACATGGTTCCAACAAGGATTTTCGATAGGTAACAACAAATTGGAATAATCTTCTTTTCAATTCTAATCATGATGAGAGAGTTTTGAGTCAAAGTCATCATCTAGATTTTTTCATAATAGAAAGTTGTGACCAAATTGACCTATTGTTGGGAATTGTTCATTCTTTGATTTGTGATAGAAGTAAACCACTGCATATATAAAACCAGCAACCCATTTTAACTTTTCTCAAATTCCTTTATGATGTTATCAGTTTTGAAAATTTCTACTTGGAGGCAACCAATGGTAATTTGAAGATTCCTGCATGTAAAAGAATTAAATACTTGAGCAAGAGAACATATATATGTTTTAATTAGAGTTATATTTTGATTGTCTACCTACCTGAACCAGTGAGTTACATGAGTCAATTCCTTGTAACATACAACTAAAAGGAACATTAGAAGTGTTGTTCATGTCACTGAAAATGTCACAAGGCTCTCATATATCTGATCATAAATCATGGTCCTTGCCTCTTTTTACCATCTTCTCAAAAAGTATTGCTCAGGTGTTCTTAAAATCCCTTTAATCTTATACCAAGCTTATCAAATCCACCAGCCTCTTCATCTAAATAACTCCAAATATTAGTAACTTTCATTCCAGCATTTACCATAGACTTTATGAGACCTCTTTTACCTTGTCATACGTTTCTCATAGAACGTAAGAAAAATAGCTAATTAAAGAAAAGAGTATCACATCTTTGTTGTTATACTCTTTTTTTTTTTTGCCACCTAAAAAGATTGACGCATTTTATTGTTCGATTGCTTTTATTGTCGTTGTATAATCATTATTTATTAATAAAAGAGCACGCTTCAAAAATACATTTACACTAAAAAACAAAGCACACCAAATGATGTCTCATATTTAGAGGCACAAATATGTTATGGTGGTACTATTATTATGGGTCTTATCATTGTCACGAGGATAACACACTTATTCCATTTAGCATCATTATTTATTTTGCCACTGTCTCTTGGATTGGATGCCAGAGAGAATAGTTTAGTGTTAATCCTTCCATTTACGTCCATTCTGATCATTCTGTTTACAAAGATATTACAGAATAGTTTTCAAAATTTTTAAAACAAACTTTCTTTTCTACAAATTCTTTTCTAACGTGTTTAAATTGTTTCTTAAACCCCTTTCATAACTTCAAAAGCTGTCAAACTCCAATAAAAAATTATAGAAATTTCAACTCTTACTTTTTATTAAGATTTTTACACTTTATGTGACTCCTACTTAAACAAGTAAGAGCAATCCTATTTAAAAGTCTTGAACATACCAAAAATAAAAATCACATCAGACTTAAAATAGAATCTATCATCTAATGAATCCAATCTAATATTCACGAAGTAGAGCATTATCATTGTGTTTCCGATTTGCCTAAGCACTTCACGTTGTGCAGCTCGCCCAAAAAATATGATTTTCTATCTTTTTCTCATTTGAAAACAAATGTGCATATTTATAAAAAAATATATATAAATATTTAAAGAAAAAGTTTAAAATGATAAAATATTTATTTCAAAATAATGTTAATAGTAATAACAACTTAAGCACAACCAATGAAAAGTAAAAACCAAAAAGTTAGTGAAAATTAAATCACAAAATATTTTTTAATTAAATAAATTATTAATATTAATTTTAAGAATACAAATTAATATAAAATTTAGAATTTATTTTATGTATATCTGTAAGATAAATTGTAAATTATAAAAAAAATTAAATAGATTAAATAGAATAAAATTATACCAAATAAATGATATATAATTAACTATCTATTTTAATGGAGACTATTATTATTCTTTGAATTATTGATAATATATTTCATATTCTTTCAATTTTAAATTGTTATTTTCTATTATAGGTCTCACAAATTTTTACTCCGTCCAACCTTATTTTTTTTGGAACGAATTAAAATTTTATGTCCGTTCCCTTAATTTTATCCGTTTTATTCCGACTTATTTTTTAATAGATATTTATGTGACAAACAATACCCGTTTATTACCCCCTAAATACACATGTTCTACATTCGTAAAGTTTTTTTGAAATACAATTCATCTGTTAACATTTCACCGGTTGAGCTGAAAATTCACGGAAAGAGAACTACTCCTCATAACCATCTCACCACCAATCCCAAATATTTTACAAACAGTCCAACATTTTTTATGAAACATAGAGAGAAATAAAGAAATTAATCATAACACTTGAGGAACATAATGAAGCATGACAGTGTTTTTTATAATTATCAATGGGGTTGTATATTTCAACCCTCTAGTTGTACACATCCACTTTAAAGAATGAACAAACAACAAGTTTAACTTAACACACATTAAGAATCATTTTAAGAATAACCAAAATAAACGAAACTAACATAAACCAATGTTAAATACATAAACACAATAGTTTTGCAAATGTCATAAAATAGTTTTTGAGGTTCAAGAGCTTTTTTCGAAACTAACTATTCTCCACTGCTGCACACATTTGGACCTAAAATATACACAACAAAACTATTGTCAAACAATGTCTTTTAGTAAATTTTTACCATATGTTATCATGTCATGTTTCTACTTACCACCAAATGCAGTTCTTTTTTTGGTTCATGAAGTTGATGCTTTTCAAATGTCAGTCATTTTTTTTTCTTATCAGTTTTCTTCTTTGAACCGCTGCATCAATTGTACATAGTTAATGAAAAGTCAACTTCTAGTGTGTTGTAATAATTAACTTATGTCTATGTATTTTGATTATACCTTGCACTTGGTGATGGCATAATATCTGCATGTTTTGCCATACTACGCAAAGTTTCCAATTGAGTCATATACTCCATGCTATCATCACTTTGGTATTGAATCTGCATCCATATGATTGTCAAATAACTACTTAGTTAACTCAATCTGACACTGACACATATGATTATATGATTATATGATTATATTAAATTATGTTATTTTCTAAAATTATTATAAATGTCAAACATGTCTGTATATGTATTATGTCTGGTGTGTGTATGTGTGAATGTTGTTTAAGAGTATAATCAATATTTCGAATAATAGTTTTATTAACTAGAAGTTAAAGAAAAACATACTATGAGCTTGTTCTTTTCAGGGCAATAACCAATAACAGTTCCAAGGGATCTGATTCCATTAAGTTCTTTACAGATATAGAATCCTCTAAATTGATAAGGCTCATAAGGTTCTTCTTTAGTCGCATTTTCCCGCTTAGCATGCCACGGTCTGCGCTTTGTTTTCAATTCTTTTTTGGTCTGTCAAAAAATATATAACACTTTTCATCAAAATTGAAATAAAAAATATAGTAATTTTATTTTAAACCAATGCTAAAAATTAAAAATATACTAATTGAAATCAAGAGGATGCAATGACATACAGATTTGCGAGTAGATTTTAAATTTTCATTCTTTTTGCTCTTAGCACTCTCCTTTGGTTGTGAGATTACTTCAGTTTGTTTAATGTTGATATCTTTGCTTGAAGAATGACTATCTTTAAAAATAAAAAATCAAATTTAGAAATCTACACTAATAATGTAAAATAAATAATTATCCAAAATTGTCACTTAAGTCTATAATGTGTCTTTACACTAATAAGACATGTTTTTACTATAATTCATAAATTGTTCAAAACTAAATTCCGTCCAATCTAATAGTCAGATGGATATATATATATATATATATATGTGTGTGTTTTGACAAGATTTTTGATTTAAATAAATAATTTTGAAATTGTGAAAGGTTTCTTAAAAGCAATTTCACTATGCTATGTCATATAAAATATTCTAAGGTCCTGAACGAATCAAAGTTTCTCTTACCTGAAGTTTTTTCTTTCTTGCTTGAGCTTTTTCCCTCAATTCTTAAACTATCTTCCATCTTTCTTTTTGAAGTGATTTTCTTTTCATTTGCAGCTAATTTCCTAGCTAATTCCCTTTTCCTTTCAAATTCAATTCTCACCTCTAACGGATTTCTGCAATCATAAATATTTCATATATAATTAATATAGATATCGGTAAAGATTTCAAAATTATAATTATAACTAAATTGGTAGACATTCAATATGAAAAGAGGTATGTGCTTATATATTTTACTATACCTTTTCGGTTTTGTTAGTTGAACCTCGTAAATCTTATCCTTTTCTGCCAAATGACTGAAAACTTCATTATAGTTCAAATACTCCAGGCGGCTATCATTTTGGTACATAACCTAAATATCAAAATAATCAATGTTAATTAACAAGTTAATTAATAATGATATTATAGAAAAACCAGCATTTTGTAGAAGTTTACATTTTTTTTTATAAAGGATTATAGCTTATCAAGGTTAAAGAGATCATACTTCAAACAATTTGAGGGAAGTCATGTAAGTAATAACAGTTCCAAGAGATTTAACTCCTTCAAATTCTTTGTAGATATCACACCCTATAAATTTTCTACAATCTATCATAACCTTCTTTTCTTCAATGATTTCATACTCATTTGGGTTGACTTCTTTTGAACTCTGTGCAAATAAAACATGAAAATATAAGATTTAAGTCATTATACTAAAAATTTCTTACAAGAAGATTAAGTTTTTGTATAGTTTAGGTCTAACCTCTATTTTTCCAATAAAGTCATTTGTTTTTTCAGTTGAAGTAATGTTTTGGACTACTCCAGAAGAAAAAGAAGATCCATCTTCATCTATGATTTATATAAAATTTAGAAATTATTAGAACGAAATTTACACTCTATTATAAAAATAGGGATAAGACTGTGTACATCTGATCTCCAGAACTTATAAAATAGGAGTCTGGTACAATAGGTTACTCATTTATATACACCCACGCCATATTTGTTTATATACATAGACCAAGAGTATATTTTATAAACAATGATAACCTTAAGTTAATTCATACAATTTAAAGGAGATAATAATGTCTTATTATTTTTCTTTACATCTTTGTATTGTGGAGATTGTTTATACTTTCTTATCTCTGTCACATTTTTAAATTATTTCTCTTCTTATTTTTTTTTGTTTTGTTGAAACTATCCAAAAACAATTTGACAAAATTTAATGGTATGATAATTCAGTACAATAGATCAATTTCGATCATTCGTTAATACATTTGATTTTTCAACTTTGCCTCCAACAGAATAAAATAAAATAAAAATATATTTTAATTTGTAGTATAAATATTTACGGTTTAATCATACACAAGAATCATATCAACAAATATAAATTGTAGATTTTTATGAGAAATAATGAAATTTATAAACTATATATCAATTAAAAGTGTATAAATCAAACATAAATATTGTATACATCTTAATTGAAACAAATTAATTTACCTTCAATAGTGAAGTTTTGAGCATAATCACTGTCCCCCATTTTAAAGTGATGTTTTTCAAATCCCTAAAATTCCATCGGAAGATTAAAAAATCAAATTAATTTCTTTGTGGTTACAAGATTAAGAAGCTAACCAAACAATAAATCTATAAAACTTAAACAATAAACAATAAATCTATGAAATCAAGCAATACCTCTTTACACCCTTAAGAATTGAGAAATAAATTGTACCCTCGCAAAATGAATCTTTAAGAAAATATATTTGTAATCCTAATTTTCATAATTTTATGAGTTTATATAGATGCATTATGTCTCTAGAATGTTCTCCTAATGAAATTTGAATTTCGTAAATTTTTTTCCCGGTTAATTTTTTTACCATATGTAAGTTTACTAAAAATATAAATTTTTATTAATTTAATATTCAAACCAAATAAAATAATAGTACATATAATAATGAATTATATTTTTCTTTTCATTTAAAAAAACATTTCCATATATAATATATATATATATATATATATATATATATATATATATATATATATATATATATATATATATATATATATATATATATATATATATATATATATATATAAACCCATACATACATGTCTAGAATAGTACATACACGACGTTAAAAATTGATATTGAAATTTGAATCATAAGTGTCTACATGATATCTGATTAAAGTATAATCAAGATATATGTATGATACATGAAAATACAACTGATATCCCAAAATACTACATGATCTCAAAATACAACAGAAACTAAAACATCTGAAACATCATCAAATCCTTGCTCATGCCATCTTACACTTGCCTTTGTTTTTCCTTGAGGTACCTCAAACAACAACATGAGTGAGATAAGATTATTAAATCTAAGTAAGTTCTAGACTGCACCATTGAGTCTGCTCGACTCTATAGGGTTTACAAGTTCACTAACTCAACGACTAAGCTAACTTGCACACCACATAGTTATACAAGTAACATGTATGAGATGCAGGCTATCCCATTAGAAGCGTAATTTATGCCTAACAGTCTTTCACTACGCTTCGGGTAATTCGAGTGTCTCATAGCAAAGTGAATGCATTTCCCTTAACAATACTCATCATTCGAGTGGGATTTGGGTCACGAAGTATTCACATATTGAGGTGAAATATTTACCCCGACCAATACTCGTCATTTGAGTGGGATTCAGGACACAGATTTCCCTCACGAAGTGGAAAGTCTTTCCCTGGCCAATAACTCCCCTTTCAAGATGGGATTCAGGTCATGGACTCACTTCACGAAGTGTATTATCTTTCACCGACCAATACTTGTCACTTGAGTGGGATTCGGGTAACATACACACTTCATCACACTTGAATATTTTTCCCCAACCATTAACTCCATGTTTGAGTTGGGATTTGGTTCACACATTTTTTAATAGGCTATTCAGGATGACTTTCTTCAAAATCTAAATTTTTACTTAAGTCGGATACAAGTTCCTTTCTTTTGATGCGTAACCAATATCTCTAGAATAACACTTTCGCGATAATATTTTTAGTTAAAAACAGTGTAAAAATCAGCCCCCAAAAACGAATCCAATTAAATCAATAATTTCCAACTTAGATGTGAGCTTCGCCGAAATAAAGGTCCACATATTCCATACTCTAAATAGCTTAGTCGGACTTATTATTTATGAAACAAATATTGTAAATTAATTCTAAACATAAACAAAAAAATACTCATTGTAATACTTGTAATAACAATTTTATGTATATAAACTAGTACTATCAACCTAACAGTAGGTAAAACAATAACAATGTAATTAAGAAAATATTACATACTGATATTAAAAAGCTGCACTAACAAGTATAGGAAAAACTTCATGAAAAATTTCGAGAAAATAAATCTGGCAAGGTTAAGTAGTGAATGATCCAAGCACAGACTGGAAATTTGCAGAACCTAAATCTATGGTGCACTTATTTCTCAATGGGAAAAATAAGTGCTTTACAAATAAGTGATTTCTTCTTAAACTTCAATTTAAAAAACTTTGATGATTAAAAACTATGACTTAGGCCTGTTTATAGAGTTAGGAACTAGTAGAAACGTCTCAAAATTGTGTTGGAGTTGTTGGAGAAAAACCTGCTGAAGTGGGAGGGAATTGGTCTTACTGTTACTATATTTTAGGCTACAAAGCTCATGGCAAGTGACATGGCCTCATGGCAAAGGTCATGAGTGCAAAATGAGGAACGTGGCTGATCTGGGGGTCATGGCCATGGCCATGGCCTCATGGTGAGGGCGATGAGTGCAAAAATGGGAAATGTGGCTGATCTGGGGGTCATGGCCATGGCCATGGCCTCTGTGTGCTGGATTTTTGCTTCCTTTGATTTCTCTCATGCTGCCAAGTCATGGCCAACACCATGGCAAATGCCATGGAGGTCGCCACCATTTCCTTTTCTTTATATTTCCTTCAATTTTTTCCGTTTTCATCTCATTTTGTCGTGTATCGATTTCTATGTGTAAAGCACCTGAAATCCAGACAAAATACCAGTATTACATAATAAAAACATATAAAATTGACACTAAAATGCATGTGAATTGAGTCTAAATATATTATGTATTTTCATGTTATCAAACTCCCTTACATTTGAACCATTGATTGTCCTCAAGCAAGTTAGCTAGCATATAATAAATGAAATGCAACAACATAATTATAAAGACGTATGAAATAACAAAACATCGAAACTACCCATATGTTGCTGATGAAAATTAGTCCGGCTAGGACCGACTCAATAGGTACTAATGCAACACTAAGGGTATTATAACAACACAAACCACTCTCATGGATACAAGTCTCCCTCCTATGCATACTGGTTCCAATCATGCCATTGAATAAAAGTATAAATTCCTTATTTGTTTTAATCCTCTTTTGTTTGCGATAGTTGATAAGTGCAAATTGTATCTATTTTTGTATATACTTTTTGTTGTATTTATGGACTTTTTATTGTTAATATCATTGGACAAGCTCGACTTTTGTGTAAATACATTTAGTTTGTGTTTAGTTGTGTTTTTGTGTACATAGTGTACTATTTTATGTTTATCCGTTCATTTTATAGATATTGATGTATAATTGGAGCATGAGCAATAAAGTGTCGAAGAAACGACTTCGAACGCGCAATTTTGAGCAACTCGTCAACGAAAATAAGGCTCAAAATCAAAGAATAAGAAATCATCAATTTGATTGATATTTAGGCATTGTTAGATAGATAATTGAATACGCTTTCCAACACTTTGAACCAGGCGTAAACCGAAGTTACGGTTCTCAAGTTATGGCGAAAACAAAAAGCTGATTTTTTTCTCATGACAGTAGAGCGCGCTTAGCGGGATTGTGCCGCTTAGCGCGGTCCCCTAGAAATAATTGTGTTAAAATGGAAAAAATACACATTTTTAGGTTATGTTTTGGGGTATTTGTTCCCAACTCATCAAACCTTATTTTTTGATACATTAGCTTAGAAAACAACATTAGGGCCTTGCATACGGATGATCCGGGGTGGATTGCTCTTTGACCAACATTGACAAACCGGTAGATTTTTGGTTCATTTCTATTTTTCTTTGTGTATTCTCTATTGGTTGGGTTTGTATGTATATTTTCTTTAAACTCATGTATATTTGTCGCCCTTGGCGTTATATAAAACTTACTTTACGAATCTTTGTGGATTGTTGTCTTGGATTTTTACTATGTGTTAGGGATTTGAGTTTTTATAGACATATACTACTTAGATACTTATCTAGGATGACCATCTGTTAGTTTCTGAACTCTATAGAAAGATTTAGAGCTGACATTTACTTGGGTATCAAAGATTAATTCCTCTGTGTTATTTGTGTCGCTCTGAGAGATCGTCGATGCAAGCGAGCACAATTGACTTTTGTGTTGTTGAGGTGGTTGAGAGATTGCTACCAAGGTGATGTAGTTGACCTCTCCATTTGGGTTAGAAATGACTTAGGTTGTGAGTGATACATAGTGACATTGATGATTATTGTAGATTGAGTATAACAGGTCGATAGGTTTAAGTCTGTGAGAAGTAGTATATATGCATGCTTGATAAGTTATTCCTTTTTCCTTTTTATACATTTATTTTCTGTTAATACATTTTCTTTCAACCCATTTATCCCTAAACTCATTAAAAATAAATTTGTCGAACGACAAATCAATAACCAATCTCTGTGGACACGATACGGTATAACTTAAATATCACCCGGTAAATTAATAACTTACTTTTTGCTTTCCGCTTTACTGCTCCCAGCAAAATGGCGGCGTTGTTGGGGATTGGAGTTATTTATTTTGCATTGCGATAATTTCTTCGTTTTCGTAACATTTGTTGTATGGATGTTAGGACACTTTCTTTAGGTTTGTGCGGTGTGACAATACCATGGCACGACGAGAGGAGGTTACTAGCTCACACAATAAAGGCGTTGAGCTTATGACGTAAAACAAGCATGTTTTATTTGTATTTGTTTATGTATGTGTTGATTTGTATTTTAACAAGTTAAAATTGGACTTGTTTTAAATTATCAAATTTTCACTTTTCAACTTGTTAATTAACTTTCACCCGTTAGTTTTGTTATGTCAATTTTTGTTTCTCCACGAGTTTGTCGTGTTTAGCTTGTGGAAGTGTGTTTGTATGTTGTACATATTGTATGTTGATATTGTGTAGGTGAATATGGAGGCTGCACTGATGTGTGTTGAACTGGTTTTTTCTATTCTAGTGTACCGCGCTTGGGCGCGCTTAACACGCTCTCCTGTGTTGCACCAGTGAAGTTCTTTTTAGTTTTCACTTGGATTTCCTTTTCCCACTTCCACCTAGGCTTTAAATAGTAAATAATATTAGTATAATTAATTCTTTTGTTGTTGTTTGGACTCAATTTTGGTTCGATAGCTTGAGGTCGCTTTTAGTGATTTTCCAAGTTTGAGTGTTTCAACTTGCGAATTTGTGGTATTGATTCTCTTAAAATTTTGTATATGTTTGAGGTATGTGTTTTTCGCTTTCTATACTTTAGCATATTCATGATACTTAGACTTTTTACAATTTTTATGTCATTCATTCTTTTGTATACTTGTTCATTTGTGAATCACTTTATTTCCTACCCTTTTTGCGAAGTAGCTTTCCATTGTTAACATATGTTGGAGACCTTAACTCTTGTTTTAACTGGATTTTATTATGCTTAATATTTTGTTTGTATTGTTTGTATAAAAGCATGAACATGATCAAGACATTTTTTGAAGGGGCCAAATGTGTGCTTCGAATGGACTAGTAAGGCGTACCCTTCGACAGGGACTCATATGTATGCCCCTCAAGTCCACCACTATATATCTTTTGAAGGGGCCATCAACCATGTGCTGAAGTTTGTCAAGGATGGAAATGCAGCATACTAAAAAGGAATGTTGTCCAGTCGAAGCTAGTACAAACGTAGTCAATGTCTTGTCGAAGCCTGCATGGAGGAGGTCTAAACTTTGTGACTCCAAGCAAGCACACAACAAGTCAATGCTCAAATAAAGACTTGCACGAAGGGAGCCACATGCCCAAACGAAAGAGGCATGCAGGAGGCAAAATGTCCAGGTTCAAAAGAGGCATTCAGAAGGCAAAATGTCCAGATTCGAAAGAGGCATGCAGGAGGCAAAATGTTCAGATTCGAAAGAGGCATGCAGGAGGCAAAATGTCCAGATTCGAAAGAGGCATGCAGAAGGCAAAATGTCCAGATTCGAAAGAGGCATGCAGGAGCCAAAATGTCCAGATTCGAAAGAGGCATGCAGAAGGCAAAATGTCCAGATTTGAAAGAGGCATGCAGAAGGCAAAATGTCCAGATTCAAAAGAGGCATGCAGAAGGTAAAAAAAGTGCAAATCGAAGGACCCCAAAAGGGACCTTTTTGCCTTGGAAATGAAATAGATTACAAGAGGCTCTTTTCCTTGTGAATCTAAACCAAACTGTGTCAGAGGCCCATGCCCAGTCGAAGGATGCAAGCCAAACTTGTGTCGAAAGAGGTCAAAAGGCCAATCGAAGGATGCAAGCCAAGCTTGTGTCGAAAGAGGCCAAAAGGCCAATCGAAAGTGCTGAAACAAAGAACACTTGTATTTCTCCAATTTTTGTCAAAATAATATTTTTATCTGTTTTCTCCCTTTATGACAGTTTCCTCTTAATTTTGGTACTGGAAAATCCCAATGCACTTGTTCAAGCTTGAACTTTGAAAGTCCTTGTGAGAAAGGCCTTGAAGAATGAGAGGGCAAATTTTGGGGTACAACATTTAGTATACTCTATTATTAATAAAAACTGTGCCACAAGTGATTAGGAAGAGAAATTGACGATTTGTCATTCAGCCAGAGGGATCATCGTAAGTATTTATGTTTAAATTATAAATTTTAGTTGTTCGTTTATAATTAATACTAACTCATATTTTGGTTGCTTAGATTTTACCCATCACATCAGACAACAGCTTGTATAACTGAGATCATTAAAGAAAAGTATAACAAATTTTGGCCTACGTATGATGTAGTTGATGGCGATGAGAGGGAGGCTTGGTTTAAATTATTTCAGGTATAATTAACTTTGTTTAATCTTTTTGATCTTTTTTACCTTTGTTAAAGTAATTCACTCAATCACGATTATAATTTTATTTCATATTTTTTGAAGGAGAAATGTTGTTGGGACCCTAGAGATGATATCCAAATAAGAGATAATTTTAACATTAATGTGTTCAACGATTTTCTGACACGATGAGGCGTGTTAGAATTACTTGAGAAAATAAAAGCTTGCGTCCCCGTTGGATAAGTCCAGATGTATTTGAGCAGCTTATTGCCCATTGAAATTCTAATTCCTTTAAGAGTACATCTGAAAAGGCTAAGAAAAATAGAGCCTCTGAAGTTGGCGGCTGCAACTACGCCTATGGTAGTATTAGTATTGCGGATGTTGCACGGAGAATGGTAAATTTAATTATTTTACAATTAACTCAACAATTTTAGATTATGTTATAACTATTTTTTTATGTCATCTACTTAGCGTGATGAGTTGGGCAGAACTCTGCTTCTTAATAAGCTCTATAAGGAGTCTCATCTCATGAAAAATGGGTAGTTTGTTGATGAGCGCTCAAGAAAAACTCAAGTATGTTTTCCTTAAACTTAGTCATTTTATTTATTTCTATTGTGTCTACCATAATTTAAATTGCAATAACACCTACTATTTTTAATAGGAGGAGTATGAAAAACAGCTTGCCCTAAGATTATCACAGCATCCTGAATATACACCACCTCCGTCGGGATTTCTCACTGATCCTAGTCTGAGTTTTCAGACTTGGTATGATGTATCTCGTGGGAAGAGAAAAAATGGGAGAGTGTATGGTGCTAGAGGTCTCGCCAAAATAATCGGGCGGCGTGATAGGAGTTTCAGAATGCAAATTGCTAATGGCACTACTACAAAAAAGGGAAAAGACAACACTTTTTTTGGCCTTTAACAACGCTTTAAAGCGTTGCCTAAAGCAGCGCTGCTAAAAGAAAAGACAGCGCTTTTTTTCAATGTAAAAGCGTTGCCTTATGTCCACTTTAGACAGTGCTTTTAGAATAGACATCACTTTTTTATATACCTCTTTAGCAGCGCTTGGGCTTTAGACAACGCTTTGTAATTTTTTCCAAGTAGGCTTTAGACAACGCTTTCCTTTGAAAGCGCTGTCTATTCCCCCACTTTAGACAGCGCTTTCAGACTTTAGGCAGCGCTTTTTTTTAGTTTTTACAACGCTTTTCTCCTAAAGCGCTGTCTATTGTTCACAATTTTTTTTAAAAATAAATTATCTATTTTAATCAAAATTTTTGTCATATTGGTAGCTTCATTCCAATAGTTGGTAGATTCATTCCAATATTTTGATCCAGGTTTTCAGAATTATCTTTTATGCTCCATATTTGGTAGCTTCATTCTAATAAAGACAACAACAACAACATTTATACATCTTCTACAAGTTATGATACAAGTTAAAATTCTACAAGATTTAGACAACAACATTTATAAAATTTATGATACAAGTTAAAATTCTACAAGTTAAAATGCGTAAAATATTCAAAATTGAATTTACATCTATACATCTTTCTATCTTCAAGAATTCTCATGAAACAACAACAACATGAATATCTTAGCTCTATCTTCTACACATGTACCTACAAACCTGGAAAAAAAATCAAATGATCGAAATTCATAACATGATAATATTAACGTTGCACTTTATTCGAATTTAATTTATACTCAAAACTCGAAAGTTCTCATCAAAGGAAATAAGACAATATACCTTTATATCTCCATCATGCACAGAATTATCACGTGGGTGGTCGTCGTTAGTAGCCATCTAACCTGTAATAGACATAAACATAAATCCAATATAAAAGCGAGTCAGAAGCGAGTAAAAGAATATATATAAAATGACAATGCCAAAAATTAACATAAACATAAACTTAAACGTAAACAAAAACATAAACATAAACATTTTAATATCCTACCTCTTTCACTAACATCTCTTTCTTTTCTTGATTGGAACATGAATTACTTGCTTCTTAACAATGGGTACGGATGGATTTATCCAAATTCCCTCATTATCATCATTTCTGATATATGATTCATCCGCTATAATATTCTCATCTTGATCATTTATAATACACGACTCATTCCATCTTATACATGACTCATTCTCATCATCAATACCACCTTGGTCTACACCGTTATCATCAACCACTTTGTTAGAAAAAAGCACTATAGACCATTTTGTACTCGTCGGGTCAGTGACATAGAACACTTATTTAGCTTGAGAGGCTAGAATAAAAGGCTCTTCTTTGTACCTCTCTATATGAAGATCCACTTGCAAAAATCCTGACATATCCATTCGTATGCCACCACTACTTACCCACTTGCAAGCAAAGATAAGAATCTGAAACTTCTCGTAGTCAAACACCTAAATATGCTCGATAACTCCAAAATATGACAGATTTTCATATTTGGGGTTTAGGTCCTTCATACTAGAAATGTGCATTGCTTAAGCAAGCACGGTGACACCACTATTTTGCATAGTACTTTTATCATCTTGTTATTTGGTATAAAATGTGTATCCATTAATTGCGTATGCACTATAGGAAAACACATGAAAACTTGGACCATATGCCAAACATCTCAACCTTTCTGTTATTGAAGCGGGATCTGAATGAAGCTTTGAAAAAATGTGATCCTTAAACCATGGTATAAAACTTTGATTGTGCTCCCATACTATCCAATTTTCATTTCTATTCTGATTTAACCCTCGGAGTATATCCTTGTGCATTTCAACATATGGCTCAACCTCACTGTCATTATGCAGAACATACAGATGCACTTGATCCTGTTCATCTTTTGATACTGTCACAATTTTATTTCCAATTAATCTTTTACCTGCCTTTTTTTCAAAGATATGACTTTTGGGGAGTCCAATGGATTGAACTTTGGATAAATATTCAGTATAAAACTCAACCGTTTCTTCAACAATGTATCGCTTAACAATACAAACCTCTAGGCGACTTTGGTTTTTCACGTACCCTTTTAATACTTTCATATAACGTTCAGCAGGGTACATCCATCTCATATAAGCTGGGCCGCGCAACTGTGTCTCTTTTACAAGATGAACAACTAGATGTACCATTATGTCAAAAAATGAGGGAGGAAAATACATTTCAAGCTCACCCCAAAGTAATAACAATTTCTTTTTGCAATGTTGGTAAGATCTCAGGATCAATCACCTTACTACAAATTGACCTAAAGAAAAAACATAACTTAGTTATCGCACTCCTTACTTTATCTGGAAAAATAGAACGTATACCTATTGGTAGAAAATGCTCCATTATAACATGGCAATCATGTGTCTTTAAACTCTTTAACTTGAGGTCTTTCATAGACACAAGTCTTCTAATATCCGAGGAGTATCCTTCTGGAACTTTAACTTCACTTAGAAACTTACACAATATCTTTTTCTCCTTTCTAGATAGAGTAAAAGCAACAGGTGGTAGATATGTCCGGCTTCCTTTCTTCATGGGTCCAAGTTCAGTTCATATTCCCATCTTTAACATGTCCTCCCTTGCTTTAAGGCCATCCTTAGACTTTCCTTTAATATTGAGTAACGTACCAATAACACTTTCAAATACATTTTTTTTCAATATGCATAACATCGAGAAAATGTCTCACATACAGAGACTTCCAATATGGCAATTCAAAAAAATTGATCTCTTCTTCCACCCACCTTTGACAACCGTATGCGCAAAAGGCTTGCCAAACTGAGTACACACATCTTTCACCTTTTCAAAAATTTGGTCACCTGACAATGCAGGTGGAGCTTTACGTTGTTCGGTGTCTCCATTGAATGCTTTTCTTCATGCATGGTAGTTATGTTTAGAATGTAAGAATCTACGATGACCGAGAAACATATTCTTCTGACAAAGTTCCAAACGCGTCGTATCGGTTCCATCTTCACAAATAGGACACGCACGTTGAACTTTAATGCTATACCCAGATAGATTCCCGTATGCTGGAAAATCATTAATTGTGCCAAACAACATCGCCCTCAAATTGAAACTTTATTTCCTATATCCATCATAAATCTCCACCCCATTCTCCCACAAAATCTTTAAATCTTTGATCAAAGGTGTCAAGTATACGTCTATGTCATTCCATGGTTGTTTAGGCCCAGATATTAACATAGATAACATCATGTACTTACGCTTCTTACATAGCCATGGAGGTAGGTTATAAATCATAAGAATTACAGGCCATGTGGTATGTGCGATACTTTGAAGACCATGCAGGTTCATTCCATCAGTAGATAAAGCCAACCGAAGGTTTCTTGCTTCTTCTCCAAAATCAGGACAATCATTATCAATTTTCAACCACTGTGGTGAATCTGTCGGATGTCGATACTTTCCATCAATAATTCTTTCATTTGCATGCCAAGTAAGGTGTATTGCATCGGTTTCACTATGAAACATTCTCCTAAATCTTGGAATTATAGGAAAATACCATAAGACTTTTGCTGGAGACAATTTTTTCTTATATCGAGACAAACTGCATTTAGGGAACTCATTTAGTGAATCATATTCGTTTTGAAACAAAACGCAATCGTTTGGAAAAGCATGTATCTTATCATAGCTCATGCCAATAGAGCACAACATTTTTTTGGCCTCATAGGTTCGATTAGGAAGAACATTATCCTCCGGAAGCATATCTCTCATAAGGGCTAATAACTCTGTGAAAATTTTATCTGACCATCCATTGCCCTCGTTTAAGTTGTACAACTTTAATACCGCAGACAATCTTGTGAATTTAGTGCACCCTTTATACAACGGTTTCTCTGTATCGCTTACCAATCTCTCAAACATTTTGGGACAATCCTGAAGATCTTCTTCAGTGCATGTGCAATCTCTTCGACTCGATCAAAATCGTATATATCTGTGTCCTTGTCGTCTGAAGCATAGACCGTACTACTTTTCTCCCCCGGTTCAATGTTGTCGTTGCTTTTTTCACCGTGAAATATCCAACACTTATAACTTCTATCAATTCCATGCATTAGTAAATGCGATTTCAATCCATCTGCATTAACCTGACCCACATAATAATAACCCAAACAAGGACACTTCATTCGACTGGGGTCTTTGGCGTGTTCAACAACAAACTTAACGAATTCCAATACCCCATTCTCGTACTCTTGTGACAATCGATCGACAAACATCCATTTTTTCTACTTATTCAAGTAAACATAAACACTATAAATAAAACAAATTATTTCTAGAAATTTATTTCTAGAGTTAATAACATGGACTAAAAATAAATATATCTATATAAAAATAATTATGTTTTTAATTGATCGATACAAATAGAATTTGAACTTGACTTACCAAAGAAAGAAAAGGGGCTATTGGTGTCGACGGCGGATGATGCGGCTTTGATGTTCTTTGAATCGGTGATGGTCTTCACCTAACTACACCAATACAAAAGGATCATATATATCATCTTTTATATCATATATATCATCTTTTATATCATCTTTTATATCATCTTTTATATCATATATATCATATATATCATATATATCATCTTTTATATCATCTTTCACCATCATATATATCATCTTTTATATTCCAAAACATAGAACCAAGAATCCAAAAAATGCTAAAAATGCTAAATGCTAAAATGTTATTGTTATATATGAAGCCCTACCAAATGCTAAAAATGCTAAATGTTGTTATATATCAAGCCCTACCAAATGTTGTTATATATCCAAAAAATGCTAAAAAATCTAAATGCTAAAAATGCTAAAGAACACATTTTCAATGGAGTTAAACACATTTTCAATAAAGAACATACCTTGAGAATCGGCCGGGGAGGGTGGAGGAAAATGGAGCGAAACAGAGCGAGACGGTGGAGGACGGTACGACGACGAACGGTGGAGGACGATTTGAGACGGAGGAGGAAATGGGTTTCACAAGGGAAAGGGTTTATGTTTTCGTGATATTGTGAATACAAAGGTTCTATTTTTTTTAATTCTGACTTATAAAGGTTTAGACAGCGTTTTCTAAAAGCGCTGGCTAATATGGACCTTAGACAGCGCTTTTGAAAAGCGCTGGCTAAGAGTGACCTTTAGCAGCGCTTTTCTATTATTATTTTTAATTTTTTATGACTTTAGACAGCACTTTCTTAAAGCGCTGTCTAAAGTGGCCCTTTACCAGCGCATATGATAAAGCGCTTTCTAAAGCAATCCTTTAGCAGCGCTTTTTAAAAGCGCTGTCTAAGGTCATATGTTTAGCAGCGCTTTTACTAATTATTTTATACGTCTTCCGTGTTTTTTTAATTCACTTATAGCAGCGCTTTTGTACAAAAGTGCTGTCTAATGTGCGCTGTTAAAACTCACTTTTGGCGTAGTATGGTGAAGGATCATCGACTCAACCTTCACTTACCCCAAACATGATGGAAATTGTGAGATCATTAGCGCACTCTGATGCTGCCCTGAAGTGGAAGCGAGAAATGCTGAAATAGAAGAATTGAAGAAGAGGCAAAGAGAAATGGAGGAAGAAATGAGAAGAAAAACTAGAGAATATGAGGAATCTATGCGTATTTTTCAACAATTTATGCAACAATTTGGAGGGTGTGATAATCAAGGGCAAAATGACAATGAAGACAGTAACACCGATGAAGAAAATTAATCTTTATCAATAACACTTTTTATTTATAATTATAAATAATGTTCTTGTAATATTTTAATTTTAATTCAGTATTTTATTAATATAATATTAATTATAAATTATATTATATATTATATTTAAAAATATATTACTAATATTATTAATATTGATTTTTTTATTTTATTAAATTATAATTATGAAATTCATTGATTATAAATATAATAATAATAAGAAAATTAAATAATTACGTTTATAATTTAAAAAATAAATTTTGGTTTTTAGCTTGGGGTAAACCCCCTGGCTAATGTCGCCTGTACTATGCACATTTCTGCACGCTTCCTTCTTGACACTCCCTGTGTTTACTGAGCACATACGCTAAAAGCAACATGGTATTTAGCTAGGGGTAAAGCCCCTAGCCAATGGCCAATCAAATTTTACCTTTAACGAAGGATTTAGCCCCAAGCTAAAGGCCTTTTTTCTTGTAGTGATCCTTCCATTTACATCCATTCTGATCATTCTGTTCACAATGATATTACAGAAAAAATAATAGTCTTCAAAATTTTTAAAACAAACTTTATTTTCTACAAAGTCTTTTCTAACGTGTTTAAATTGTTTCTTAAACCCCTTTCATAACTTCAAAAGCTGTCAAACTCCAATAAAAAGTTATAGAAATTTCAACTCTTACTTTTTATTAAGATTTTTACACTTTATGCGACTCCTACTTAAACAAGTAAGAGCGAATCCTATTTAAAAGTCTTGAATATACCAAAATTAAAAATCACATCAGACTCAAAATAAAATTTATCATCGAATGAATCCAACCTAATATTCATGAACTAGAGCATGATTATTGTGTTTCCGATTTGCCTAAGCACTTCACGCTGTGCAGCTTGCCCAAAAAATATGATTTTTCTATCTTTTTCTCATTTGAAAACAAATGTGCATATTTATAAAAACATATATAAATATTTTAAAAAAAGTTTAAAATGATGATAAAATATTTTTTTCAAAAATAATATTAATAATAATAACAACTTTAGTACAATCAACGAAAAGTAAAAACCAAAAAATTAATGAAATTTAAATCACAAAATATTTTTTAATTAAATAAGTTATTAATATTAATTTTAAGAATACAAATTAATATTAAATTCAGAATTTATTTTATGTATATCTGTAAGATAAATTGTAAATTATAAAAAAAAAGTTAAATAGATTAAATAGAATAAAATTATACCAAATAAATGATATATAATTAACTATCTATTTTGATGGAGACTGTTATTATTCGTTAAATTATTGTTAATATATTTCATATTCTTTCCATTTTAAATTATTATTTTCTATTATAGGTCTCACAAATTTTTACTCTGTCCGACCTTATTTTTTTGTTGGACGAGTTAAAATTTTATGTCCCTCCTTAATTTTACCCGCTTTATTCCGTCTTATTTTTTAATAGATATTTATGTGGCAGACAATACCCTTTTATTACCCCTTAAATACACATGTTCTACATTCATAAAGTTTTTTTAAAATACAATTCATCTGTTAACATTTCACGGGTTGAGCTGAAAATTCACCGAAAGAGAACTACTCCTCATAACCATCTCACCACCAATCCCAAATATTTTACAAACAGTCCAACATTTTTTATGAAACATAGAGAGAAAGAAAGAAATTAATCATAACACTTTAGGAACATAATGAAGCACGACAGTGTTTTTTATAATTATCAATGGGGTTATATATTTCAACCCTAGTTGTACACATCCACTTTAAAGAATGAACAAACAACAAGTTTAACTTAACACACATTAAGAATCATTTTAAGAATAACCAAAATAAACGAAACTAACATAAACCAATGTTAAATACAAAAACACAATAGTTTTGCAAATATCATAAAATAGTTTTTGAGGTTCAAGAGCTTTTTTCAAAACTAACTATTCTCCACTGCTGCACAATTCCCTTCACACTTTTGGACCTAAAATATACACAACAAAACTATTGTCAAACAATGTCTTTTAGTAAATTTTTACCATATGTTATCATGTCATGTTTCTACTTACCACCAAATGCAGTTCTTTTTTTGTTCATGAAGTTGATGCTTTTTAAATGTCAGTCAATTTTTTTTCTTATCAGTTTTCTTCTTTGAACCGCTGCATCAATTGTACATAGTTAATGAAAAGTCAACTTCTAGTGTGTTGTAATAATTAACTTATGTCTATGTATTTTGATTATACCTTGCACTTGGTGATGGCATAATATCTGCATGTTTTGCCATACTACGCAAAGTTTCCAATTGGGTCATATACTCCATGCTATCATCACTTTGGTATTGAATCTGCATCCATATGATTGTCAATTAACTACTTAGTTAACTCTATCTGACACTGACACATATAATTATATTAAATTATGTTATTTTCTAAAATTATTATAAATGTCAAACATGTCTGTATATGTATTATGTCTGGTGTGTGCATGTGTGAATGTTGTTTAAGAGTATAATCAATATTTCGAATAATAGTTTTATTAACTAGAAGTTAAAGAAAAACATACTATGAGCTTGTTCTTTTCAGGACAATAACCAATAACAGTTCCAAGGGATCTGATTCCATTAAGTTCTTTACAGATATAGAATCCTCTAAATTGATAAGGCTCATAAGGTTCTTCTTTAGTCGCATTTTCCCGCTTAGCATGCCATGGTCTGCGCTTTGTTTTCAATTCTTTTTTGGTCTGTCAAAAAATATATAACACTTTTCATCAAAATTCAAATAAAAAAATATACTAATTTTATTTTAAACCAATGCTAAAAATTAACAATATACTAATTGAAATCAAGAGGATGCAATGACATACAGATTTGCGAGTAGATTTTAAATTTTCATTCTTTTTGCTCTTAGCACTCTCCTTTGGTTGTGAGATTACTTCAGTTTGTTTAATGTTGATATCTTTGCTTGAAGAATGACTATCTTTAAAAATAAAAAATCAAATTTAGAAATTAGTATAATTTACCTTACATTGTATAAATTTAAAAATCTACACTAATAATGTAAAATAAATAATTATCCAAAATTGTCACTTAAGTCTATAATGTGTCTTTACACTAATAAGACATGTTTTTACTATAATTCATAAATTGTTCAAAACTAAATTCCGTCCAATCTAATAGTCAGATGGATATATATATATATATATATGTGTGTGTTTTGACAAGATTTTTGATTTAAATAAATAATTTTGAAATTGTGAAAGGTTTCTTAAAAGCAATTTCACTATGCTATGTCATATAAAATATTCTAAGGTCCTGAACGAATCAAAGTTTCTCTTACCTGAAGTTTTTTCTTTCTTGCTTGAGCTTTTTCCCTCAATTCTTAAACTATCTTCCATCTTTCTTTTTGAAGTGATTTTCTTTTCATTTGCAGCTAATTTCCTAGCTAATTCCCTTTTCCTTTCAAATTCAATTCTCACCTCTAACGGATTTCTGCAATCATAAATATTTCATATATAATTAATATAGATATCGGTAAAGATTTCAAAATTATAATTATAACTAAATTGGTAGACATTCAATATGAAAAGAGGTATGTGCTTATATATTTTACTATACCTTTTCGGTTTTGTTAGTTGAACCTCGTAAATCTTATCCTTTTCTGCCAAATGACTGAAAACTTCATTATAGTTCAAATACTCCAGGCGGCTATCATTTTGGTACATAACCTAAATATCAAAATAATCAATGTTAATTAACAAGTTAATTAATAATGATATTATAGAAAAACCAGCATTTTGTAGAAGTTTACATTTTTTTTTATAAAGGATTATAGCTTATCAAGGTTAAAGAGATCATACTTCAAACAATTTGAGGGAAGTCATGTAAGTAATAACAGTTCCAAGAGATTTAACTCCTTCAAATTCTTTGTAGATATCACACCCTATAAATTTTCTACAATCTGTCATAACCTTCTTTTCTTCAATGATTTCATACTCGTTTGGGTTGACTTCTTTTGAACTCTGTGCAAATAAAACATGAAAATATAAGATTTAAGTCATTATACTAAAAATTTCTTACAAGAAGATTAAGTTTTTGTATAGTTTAGGTCTAACCTCTATTTTTCCAATAATGTCATTTGTTTTTTCAGTTGAATTAATGTTTTGGACTACTCCAGAAGAAGAAGATCCATCTTCATCTATGATTTATATAAAATTTAGAAATTATTAGAACGAAATTTACTCTCTATTATAAAAATAGGGATAAGACTGTGTACATCTGATATCCAGAACTTATACAATAGGTTACTCATTTATAAACACCCACGCCATATTTGTTTATATACATAGACCAACAGTATATTTTTTAAACAATGATAACCTTAAGTTAATTCATACAATTTAAAGGAGATAATAATGTCTTATTATTTTTCTTTACATCTTTGTATTGTGGAGATTGTTTCACTTGTAACTAATAAAATTAACTAGTTTTGTCTAGTTTCTAAAATATCAAAATATTTTAGTTATATTAAAAAAATAACTAGTTTTGTCTATTTCATCAAAAGTTTTCAACACGATGTAATGCATTGTAGAAACTACATATATTTGATTTCAACGTTTTTAATAGTCTTAAAGACATGTTTTTTTTTTTAGGTTTAGTGAATTTAGATAAATTAGTTTACATCTAAATAATAATTCTAGTTTGATTAACTAAAGTAAGAATCTTATCTCTTAAACACAAACCGGGTTCTACTGTTTATACTTTCTTATCTCTTTGTCACATTTTTAAATTATTTCTCTTCTTATTTTTTTTGTTTTGTTGAAACTATCCAAAAACAATTTGACAAAATTTAATGGTATGATAATCCAGTACAATAGATCAATTTCGATCATTCGATAATACATTTGATTTTTCTACTTTGCCTCCAACAGAATAAAATAAAATAAAAATATATTTTAATTTATAGTATAAATATTTACGGTTTAATCATACACAAGAATCATATCAACAAATATAAATTGTAGATTTTTATGAGAAATAATGAAATTTATAAATTATATATCGATTAAAGTGTATAAATCAAACATAAATATTGTATACACCTTAATTGAAACAAATTAATTTACCTTCAATAGTGAAGTTTTGAGCGTAATCACTGTCCCCCATTTTGAAGTGATGTTTTTCAAATCCCTAAAAAAGATTAAAAAAATCAAATTAATTTCTTTGTGGTTACAAGATTAAGAAGCTAACCAAACAATAAATCTATAAAACTGAATCAAGAGAAATATGCTATTGTGATGAAATCAAGCAATATCTCTTTACACCATTAAGAATTGAGAAATAAATTGTACCCTCGCCAAATGGATCTTTAAGAAAAAATATTTGTAACCCTAATTTTCATAATTTTATGAGTTTATATAGATACATTATGTCTCTAGAATGTTCCCCTAATGAAATTTGAATTTGGTAAATTTGTTTCCCGGTTAATTTTTTTACCATACGTAAGTTTACTAAAAATATAAATATTTATTATTTTAATATTCAAACCAAATGAAAATGATAGTACATATAATAATAAATTATATTTTTCTTTTCATTTAAAAAAACATTTCCATATATATATATATATATATATATATATATATATATATATATATATATATATATATATATATATATATATATATATATATATATATATATATATATATATATCACTGATAGTCAGAAAAAAGATATTCTTAAACATAAGAAAATAGTTAAGTCCGAAGTTCCTGGAACCGGAACAAGTGGTATTGCCACCACATGAGAAGAAGATGTGGTTTATACAATGTGTCTCTCTATCCTTCAACATTTTGTTGCAACCAATATCCCTATTGGAGAAAAAATTCAAACTCTACTTCAGAATCTAAGATGTCCCTCCCTTGCATATTTTAGATGGTACAAAGATACCTTTTTATCTAGAGTTTATCAATTAAAAAACCCCAACTCTATCTACTGAAAAGCCAAATTTATTGATGGATTACCTCATTTCTTTTCTGAAAAAGTTAGGCATTCTTTAAGTAAAAATGATGAGATAAATATTAATTATCCTGATCTTACTTATGGCCAAATTATTAGTACTTGTGTTAATGAAGGATTAACCTTGTGTAATGATATTAAGTTTAGAAACACTACTACAAAAAAAGGGAAAAAACAACGTTTTTTTTTGCCTTTAACAGCGTTTTAAAGCGCTGCCTAAAGCAGCGCTGCTAAAAGAAAAGACGGTGCTTTTTTTCAACGTAAAAGCGCTGCCTTATGTCCATTTTAGACAACGCTTGGGCTTTAGACAACGCTTTGTAATTTTTTCCAGTTAGGCTTTAGACAACGCTTGGGCTTTAGACAGCTCTTTGTAATTTTTTCCAGTTAGGCTTTAGGCAACGCTTTTCTTTGAAAGCGATGTCTATTCCCCCACTTTAGACAGCGCTTTTAGACTTTAGGCAGCCCTTTTTTTTAAAGTTTTTACAGCACTTTTCTGCTAAAGCGCTGTCTATTGTTTACAATTTTTTTAAATAAATTATCTATTTTAATCAGAATTTTTATCATATTTGGTAGCTTCAGTCTAATATTTGGTAGCTTCATTCCAATATTTTGATCTAGGTTTTCAGAATTAGACAAGTTATGATACAAGTTAAATTCTACAAGATATAGACAACAACATTTACAAAATTTAGGATACAAGTTAAAATTCTACTAGGTAAAATGTCTAAAATATTCAAAATTGAATTTACATCTATACATCTTTCTATCTTCGAGAATTCTCATGAAACAATAACAACATGAATATCTTATCTCTATCTTCTACACATATGTACCTATAAACCTGGAAAAAAATTAAATGATCGAAATTCATAACATGATAATATTAACGTTGCACTTTATTCGAATTTAATTTATACTCAAAACTCGGAAGTTCTCATCAAAGGAAATAAGACAATATATCTTAGCTTATAAAATTCTAAACCCGATAATGAATTGATACCATTCCTCCATAAGTTCATCCAATTGATCTTTTGAGTAATGTGCACAATTGAATTCCTCAAAGTACTACATATATAATAATATAACATAGTATGTGATTTAGTTAAAACAATATGTCATTTTATGAGAAACACAAAATATAAAAATAGTATGTAATTCATAAGTTACAAATCCATACCGTGGATGGAATCTCTAATCGATCCAAAAGAATAGTTTCTTTCATAAACCTCAACATAAAATAGCCACAATCTATACCGTTACACTGGCGAGGACACTACACATGGAAAGAAAATACGAATATATATCAGGATATACCCCTTAAATTGTTTGATCAAGTATCATCACTAAAGTAAGTAAAACTGAATATCTCTTTGTGAAAATATACCCCCACTCTGATCCATGTAACATTGTTCACTCTACTTTTTGGTACTTGAATATCTCGTTGGGAGCGAAAAGCAAGTAGAACGCTATAGAATCATAAACATAAACACAAATCTAGATATGTTGACCATAAACATAAACAAAACATAAATATAAACTTGAATATCTCTTTGGGAGCGAAACACTTACGTGTCAATCATCTGTTTCAAATCAGGATATGTTGACCAATCATTGTATAATGAGTCCAGATAATACACAATTTCTCTCATAGGATTAATCACAACCAATAACCAGTGTCCACTGTAAGAATAAACAAAGATTAAACAATGGACAAAAATGGAAAATTATAATAGATCAAGTTAGGATGAAATTCTAACCCGTTTCCAGTATTATATGACAAAAAGAACAACTTCTCGGTATCTTTACTGGCCACGAATAAACCTAGTACATATGATATGACATCATTTGGTCTCGTTAAAATCAACCCGGAATTGACAGTGTTGGGAGCTAAGAAGCCAAATCTTGCTTCTAATCCACGCGGGCGCACAATGTTGTCATACATAAATCTTAAATTAAAACATGATTAACATTATAATATATTTATTGAAATGAGGGATTAAATTATTCATTTAATTAAACAAAGTTGATCGGAATATACCTGATGTATATACCGATAACACCGAGGCCTAATTCCAAATGCCTAAAAACTTGCTCCATGTCCTCTCTACCAATTGCTTCAAAATATTCAAAACCAAAGATATCTGCACTCATAGATATAGTTTCGCGCACATTTATTTGATCATACCTTTAGATCTTTAAGAGAAAAATCGAGATAAGTTAAACACCTACACAATATTCTAAATACCAACCATGAATACCAGTTCGATCATGAGAGTTACCCTAATAACCAACACGTCCTAGGATCAATCTAGTCGATCCTGTGAGTTACCATAGAAATTGAATAACAGTCAGTAAGTTTATTCGATAGTTTGGAGGACTAGCGGTTGTTTACCAGAAATCACTGTAAACAGGTCCTCTAGACAGAATTGTGTTACAAGGGAAAAATACACATTTTTAGGTTATGTTTTGGGGTATTTGTTCCCAACTCATCAAACCTTCATTTTTTTATAGATTAGCTTAGAAAACAATATTAGGGCCTTGCATACGGATGATCCAGGGTGGATTGCTCTTTGACCAACGCTGACAACCCGGTAGATTTGTGGTTCATTTCTCTTTTTCTTTGTGTATTCTCTATTGGTTGGGTTTGTATGTATATTTTCTTTAAACTCGTGTATATTTGTCGCCCTTGGCGTTATATAAAACTTGCTTTACGAATCTTTATGGATTGTTGTCCTATATTTTTACTATGTGTTAGGGATTTGAGTTTTTATAGACATATACTTCTTAGATACTTATCTAGGATGATCATTTGTTAGTTTCTAAACTCTAGAGAAAGATTTAGAGCTGACATCTACTTGGGTATCAGAGATTAATTCCTCTGTGTTGTTTGTGTCGCTCTGAGAGATCATCGATGCAAGCGAGCACAGTTGACTTTTGTGTTGTTGAGGTGGTTGAGAGATCGCTACCGAGGTGATGTAGTTGACCTCTCAATTTGGGTTATAAATGACTTAGATTTTGAGTGATACATAGTGACATTGATGATTATTGTAGGTTGAGTATAACAGGTCAATAGGTTTAAGTCTGTGAGAAGTAGTATATATGCATACTTGATAAGTTATTCCTTTTTCCTTTTTATACATTTATTTTTGGTTAATACATTTTATTTCAACCCATTTATCCCTAAACTCATTAACAAAAAATTTGTCGAACGACGAATCAATAACCAATCTCTGTGGACACGATACGGTATAACTTAAATATCACCCGGTAAATTAATAACTTACTTTTTGCTTGCCGCTTTACTGCTCCCAGCAAAATGGCGCCGTTGCTGGGGATTAAAGTTATTTATTTTTGCATTGTGATAATTTCTTCGTTTTCGTAACATTTGTTGTATGGATGTTAGGACACTTTCTTTAGGTTTGTGCGGTGTGACAATACCATGGCATGACGAGAGGAGGTTACTAGCTCACACAATAAAGCCGTTGAGCTTATGACGTAAAACAAGCATTTTTTGTTTGTATTTGTTTATGTATGTGTTGATTTTTGTTTTAACAAGTTAAAATTGGACTTGTTTTAAATTATCAAATTTTCACTTTTTAACTTGTTAATTAACTTTCACCCGTTAGTTTTGTTATGTCAAATTTTGTATTTTCGCGAGTTTTTCGTGTTTAGCTTGTGGAAGTGTGTTTGTATGTTGTAAATATTGTATGTTGAGATTGCGTAGGTGAATGTGGAGGCTGCACTGATGTGTGTTGGACTGGTTTTTTCTATTCTACTGTAGCGCACTTGACCGCGCTTAGCACGCTCTCCTGTGCTACACCAGTGAAGTTTTTTTTTAGTTTTCACTTGGCTTTCCTTTTCCCACTTCCACCTAGGCTTTAAATAGTAAATAATATTAATATAATTAATTCTTTTGTTGTTGTTTGGACTCAATTTTGGTTCGATAGCTTGAGGTCGCTTTTGGTGATTTTCCAAGTTTGAGTATTTCAACTTGCGAATGTGTGGTATTGATTCTCTTAAAATTTTGTACATGTTTGAGGTATGTGTTTATCGCTTTCTATACTTTAGCATATTCATGATACTTAGATTTTTTTACAATTTTTATGTCATTCATTCTTTTGTATACTTATTCATTTGTGACTCACTTTATTTCCTACCCTTTTTGTGAAGTAGCTTTCCATTATTCACATATGTTGGAGACCTTAATTCTTGTTTTAACTGGATTTTATTATGCTTAATCTTTTGTTTTTTTATTGTTTGTATTGTTTGTATGAAAGCATGAACATGATCAAGACATTTTTTGTTCCATTTTGAGAATAACCACCTTGGCCAAATAGTCAATTCACCTTATGAGTGTCTAATCATTAGTAACCCTTTTTAACTCTTTTTATCGATATCCATGTTATTTTTGCTAAATGCTTGTCTATAAGTATTTGGTTCATTTTTGTATGGATATTGATTCTTTGTTTTCTTGAACCTTTTACTATGAGTTGTAGTTTGAATTTTTACCTTGCCTTAGAAAGTAGGGAGTATTCACATTATGATATGGTTGAATTCAAGTTGGGAAGAGATTTGTTTTCTCACTTATGTTGTTGATTGCTATGAGGTTGTAAAAGAAAGAAAGAAAAAAATTGAAAAAGAAGTGAAAAGAAATAGAAATAAAAAATGAATAATTTTTTTGAAAAAAAGCTTTGAAAAAGAAAAACAAAAAGAGTTTGAATAATAGTGCTAGTAAGTGATGTGTGTTAGTTTGAAATTTGTAATGAAGAAGAAGTTTGATTGAAATTATTTTGCTTAAGTCTTTGTGAGTTGATCACTCCCTTAGGTTAAGGAAAGTTTTTGTTTCTATTAGCTTTAAGACGTATCCTTTGTTTGTTAACCAAACCACATTACACTCTTGAAAAGCCCTTGAGATTCTTGCCTTTGTATTTTCAATATGAGTTTTTGGATGAATGCATAATTTAGTCTTTTGTATGCAAGATTGTGGATGAGTAAAAATACCTTATTTTGTGTGTTTTCATCTACCGATGATTATTTTTTATATGTGTTATTCATTTGTGAACTAGTATTGTTTTAGAATGTTTGGCATGTTCTTTGTATTTAGCATTTGTTTCGTGTTTATGTTATCGTCATAGTTTAGTGGTAAGTATGTTTCTTCGTGTGTACCATTTTTCATTTGACCTATTGCATTTGTTTCCCGTTTTCAAAACTTGTTTATTCATGATTATTTGGTTGATTACTTTTGGTTATTTGAGTTGTTTGGCTTCGTTTGAGGGCAAACAAGTTCAAGTTGGGGAGAGTTTTATAAGTGAAAATTGTAGCTAATTTTTTATATACTTTTTGTTGCACATATCGAATTTTTATTGTTAATATCATTGAATAAACCCGACTTTTGTGTAAATATGTTTAGTTTGTGTTTATTTGTGTTTTTTGTATATAGTGTACCGTTTGATGTTTTTCAATTCATTTTATAGGTATGGATGCTGTGATACGGTGGGAGAACTGACTAGTGTTTTGCGTTCGTATTCGCACTTGTGCGGTTAGCAAGAGTCGCCACCGACTTTTTACTTTATCCTAAAGGAAAGGTTAAAAAAGCACAGCAAAAACCTTTTGAGATATTTCGTGGGTTCGGGGGGTAGATTATGAAAAGGGAAGGTATTAGCACCCTTTTCATCCATGGTTATCCATGGGCTCTTAGTTACTTGGCTTTTTAGATCACTTGCCTTGTTTTTCGATTGCTTTGAAAAATGGTGCGTGTGTGGGTTGTTTTGAAAATGTTTTGGAAAAAGATGCCTTGTCTTAGGCCAACCTTGTAATAATTCTTTACTCGAATGTTTTACAAAGGTGCATATCTTTTCGAAAAGATGTTTCAAAAGTTTGAAAAGTTTGATTTTTGAAAGTGTTGTGGATTGTGTTTTTTTGGAAAAGAAGGCGAGTGTTTTTGCAAGTTTGATCTCAAGTAACTAAGAGTTTTGTCTACCCCATTGTACTCAAAGGTTTTTTGTCATGTTTTAACCCCTTTTAACAATTTTGTTCCACCATTGAAATTGGTGGACAATCTTGCGTTTAGGAAGTTTATTCGGGACGGGCGCGGGTCATTGTATGAACCACGAATGCAATGGTGCCAAGTGTCTTTGGCAATTTGTTTTGTAGGGACTTGATCATTTTGATAGGCGACTTTCGAAAGCGTCATCGAGGGACTTATGATCATTTGATTTTGTTTTGCCAAAGACATTCGACGTGCAAGCATGGCCCATTTGGAAGGCAACAGGTGGGATTACCCTAGGGGGTGCAAGTGTGATTGTGTATTGATTACATGCATTTGTCTCGTATTAGGTTATCTAGCGTTTGATTTTATGTACATACAAACCCTAGGTCTAACCATGGTATAATTGAAAAGCTGTAAATTGCGGAATGTAAATCTACGCTATTACAAAATAATGTCCGGGAGTGGGGGTATAAATATACAAGGGGATGAGACTTATAGTACCCAATAACTTACAACCAAATCGAATGTCACAATCAAAATATAAATATCGAATATACAAAATATAAGATAAAATGTGTATAGGGCAATATATTGTGTAAGTGCAAATGTGAGATGTATATGTATATGAATTGTGTAATTATGTACAAGTGCGAAATGGAATTGAAGCGTATTAGGGTTTTGACCTAGATATATGTTTTAACCTTGTACTTTTTGATTTACATGTTAATTATGTACAAAAAGAAAAATGAAGTGTTTTTGATTAAATGTTAAGTTTTAATTGGAAAGCATTTTAGTCCAAATATTTGTGAATTTCGATATTTAGAAAATAAATGTATTTGAATTGTTATGTACAAAAAATGTTAATTAAAAAGTTTCAATTTTAATTATGTATGAGAATGTATAATATGTACAAATGTATTTTAATTAAAAAAAGGTTTTCAATTTTAATTATATGATAAAAATAATATGTATTATTTTATATACAAATGTGTATTAAGAAATATTTTCAAGTTAATTACGTATAAAAGTATTTGGTTATTTTTATGTACAAAATTAATGCTTTAAGAAAATAAGAATGGAAATGTATTTTCAAAATTTTTAATATATTACAAAATGTATTTTAATTATGTTGTAAATATTTAAAGAATGTAAAAAATATATATTTTGTCTATTAAAATGATTTGGTAAAGAAAAGAAAAAAAAGTTTGTGTAATATAAAGAAAAAAAGGTTAGTGTTTTATATATAAACATATTGCTTTTATAAAATAACAAGAATGGTTAGTATTATATATGGAAGAATAATAAGCATTGTTTAGGTTAGTGATTAATGGGCTTTGGAGATTTGAGGACGGGTCAGGCCCAAGTTGGTCTTGAACGAATTTAGGGTTAGGCCATTGTTTCAGTTGGGTACGAAATTAGGGTTTGAGAATGTGGCAGTGGCGACATGCGTTCGCTTCCTTCTTCTCCGATCGTTCTATCTCGCCAGCTTCTGATTTCGTCAGCCCAAGGCCACCGGTTCTCCATTTTTCTCCTCCCTCCCACCGGACGCTAGGGGGCAACGGATATACGGTACATTCATTTTCTTATTCGTTTTAGTTTTACATGCATTGATCTCGTTCATCTTTTTTATTCTGATTCCTTCGTTGTTAATGGTTGTTGGAGGTTTTGAAAAAGAAAGAAGGAGAGAGTTACCTTTGGAGATGGAGGAGAGAGATGAGGAAAACTAGGAGGCCAAGGGCGTGACGCGCGATGAGGGGCTGAAGCTTGATGCTTGCTGGGACGCCTTTTTGGTAACTTCGTTCTTGTTGCTTATGCTTAGGTTTTTGATGATGATATTCGTACTGAGAAAACCCTAATATATCGCTTCTTTACCTCTTCTTCTTCCACTGTGATGACTGTCTTTGAGTGATGCGTATGTCTGAGTACTTTGCTTGAGATTTGCTTGTCTTGAACTCTTTTCTTGAACAGCTGTTGCCTATGTGTGCTAGCCTATGATGAAGCTTGCTTCTGAGGCTCTCTAAGTTGCCTTTGTGTTGTTGCCTGAATTGTTGCCTTGGGAATTTTTGCTGAATGGTTGCCTTGAAATATTGTTATGTCCCTGACTTGCTTCTTTCTCTCGTTGCCCTGTGTGTTGCCTAATGATGAAAAGGTTCTGAAGGCATAGGTGTTGGAATGTTCAGTGTTGGATAAGTTTGGACATGAGGATATTGGTTTTGGTTATGAGGATATTGGTTTTGTTGATGCAGGTTTGCTTCAGTATGTGGTATATGTTTGTATATGTTTTTGGTTAGGCTGATATGGTTGTTCAGATTCTGGTGGTTAGGCTTCTGGTATGTGGTATATGTTGTATTGGCTTTGTATGTTTTGCTGATGCAGGTTTGAAACTTGGTTTTAGCAGGTTTCAGTATACTGCAGGCTTGGGTCTTTTGGTGATTTTTTGTGAGGCTTTTTACTGGTTTGAAGTTTTATGCCAATGCAGGTTTGGAGCTTCAGCAGGTTGGGGCTTTAGCTGTTGGTTGGAATGGTTTTTGTTTAAGACAACTAAGCTTGGAGGTTTGATTATGTTTTGATAACTTGTATTTTGTTAGGCAGGTGTGTGCTGTTTTCTCTTGGTTCAGTTCTGAGTTATATGATATTGGTGCTTGGCTCAATCAGTCTCTTTTCTTGTATTATTTCGTCCTTTTGCCATTGGTCTTTGGCGCCTAACCATATTTCAAAATTTGGCTTTCTTCTGATTCATGCTGGCTGGGTAGTTTGACACAATTTTTTGGCATCTTTTCCATTTTTAGTAACTGTCCATGCTGTGTAATTTTAAGCCATGCTGAATTGTGTCTTCTTTTTTGTATATCTTTTCTGCTGTCCTACTGCCTATGCCTAACCTGAACTCTGCCTATGCTCTTTTATCTCTCTTTTTCTCATTCATAGTACAACTCAGAATTATTATATGATTTGTATTGTCCTATGGTTCTGAAGGGGCCCTCTCTCATGCTGGGAAATGATGAAAAAGGATTAAATTGCATATATATCTCTGCATCCTTATTTTGCTTTTGACAGCTTTGCACTTCTTTGACATCTTGGCATTTTGACTTTGCAGCAAGTGTGCTTTTGGGTAATCCTTAGGCATTTTGACAGCAACTTCCTTTTTGCTTTGGATAGAAAGTTGGAAATGAATTTTTCAGTTTAATTTGAATTGGACGTTTGAGATTCTTATGCAGCCATGAAATTTTTTAAGAATTATGCATTTGCATTTCATGGACAAAAAAAATCTTCCCTTTCTGTGAACCGGGAGAAATCCCGTGATTTGCAGAGAGGGCAACTGATCCCAGTCAGTGGCCCCTAATGATGAACAAATTAACTGTCTCTTCCAATTAACTGCTTTTGACTTTTCTTGTTCTTTTTGCAGATGAAAAATGGAATACCGGAGCGGAATGAAGCGCGAAGAATATTTTAGAAAATAGGATAGTTTTTCATTCTATGTAATATTTAAATTAAATGTAGATTATTGTTTGTAATAAACAACAATTTGTAAATAATTTAAATATCAATAAAAATTCAAATTATCCAATTAATTCTAATTTCCTTATTGTTTATTTATTTATTTAAAATTCTTAGAATTAACAATTGAAAAATAAATTCAATCATTTAATTTCAGAATAATAAATAACTTAAATAAAACAACATTGACCAATTAAGTCCGTCTTATTCAACATCCAGAGCAAAGCAGCAATTATCTTAGATAGACTGATCAAACACATGAACACTGTGAATTCCAAAATTGCATCTTGCATCTGACTGGCCCAATCAAAATGTACTGAATTCAAACCATTGTCTCTTTTATTGATTAAACCAAGATAACGCGACTTTTAATCCGAATCTTGAAATAAACCGCAAAGTGTTGTGGAATTCAAATTCTTCTGAGAATATGCCCATGAAACCCTAATTCCTGATTAAATGCCAAATCACGCTCACTTGATCAAAATTGAACCAAAAACCAACCAAACCCTAAGCCCACTGTATGAAACAATTCAGAGCTCTGAAAATCAGTAAAAACCCTAGTTTCGCTTGACTGTCAAGAAAGGTCCGTTTGTCCGATTCTTGAGTCAGTTTGAAAAGTCAGGAAATGTTCTGAAGCTGAGATTATTTGTAGCAAAACGCGAGGGCAAATTTTGGGGTACAACAGTTGCCCCTGTTCGATCTTCTTGGACCTGAAGAGTTAGATTGGCAAATTTGCCTTTCGCGACTTGAAGGTAAAAGGAGATTGAACACTAATGTGCCCAGAAAATTTGCGCTCGTCGAAGTGACGGTGGAGGTGAATGGACTTATAGATGCCATTTGGTGGTGGGCTTAAAGATGCCACCTGGTGCGAGAGAATTTTGTCGGGGGATGGGCTTAGAGATGCCATCTGAGAATGGGCTTATAGATGCCATATGGTGATGTTGAACTGTACGTCAATGGTGAGTGGACGAGTATCAGAAGGGCATCCCTGTTTTGGAATATCTCTGAATTGGGGCTTGAACAAGTAACAGATTGATGTCCGTGTCTGGAGAATCTGTAAACTATTTTCAGGAGTTGGGACTGAACAAGCAATGGAGCAGCATCCGTTGTTGGGAAGCGTCCGTAACTTATTTTCAAAAATTGAGAAGAGTCTGAATCAGTCGGTAGATTGACCTCCGTTGTAGGGAAGAATCCGTAAACTTGTTTCAGAAGTTGAGAAATTGAAGAGGAAACGGCATAAGGCTTCTGCTGATGCGTCTGAATGAATCTGGAATGAGTATCAAGACGTTGCCGTGTCCGGGTCACATCTGAACTATTTTTGGATGAGTCTCAAGAGGTGATCTGTGTCGGTCGACTGATCTTACCTGAAAAGGCAAAGGGTTATTTGTATGCAATGTTATGATGCATGATGCAATGTATGTGACATCAATATTTATGAATGTGATGGATGCACATGTAAACTGATGAGCTAATCTTGCCAAGGATACATGATTCCGAGATGGCTGAAGATAAAAGCATCTTGACTGCTGCCGGGGAAAATAAATCCTTGGCTGTTGCTGGGGAAGAGAATTCCTGATGACCTCTACTGGGGAGTTCCAACTAGTAGACTCGTGCTGGGGAGGTCAGATTTGAGAATCGTTAGCTTGATGGAAAATAACTCTGGAGACTTCACTGGGGAACTCAAGATTGCTTCCTAAAACTCTGTGGGGAGATGGTTTAAAAGTCTGACTCCGCTGGGGATGGTTCACTTGAAACTCTTGATCTGCTGGGGAATTTTGATGAACTCCGCTGGGGGATAGGGAGACATCTGGCGAGTGCGATCTTCCGTGGTTGTTAGCTTTGAAAAGAATCTGAACGAGTGATAGGTTAACATCCGTTACTTGGGAAGAATCCATGAACTGTTTTCAGAAGTCTTGGGAAGAATCTGAACAAGTGATAGGTTAGCATCCGTTTACTTGGAGAACCCGTGAACTATTTTCAGAAGTCTTGAAGGGGAATCAGCAATAGAACAACATCCGTTGTTGGGAAGCGTCCGGAAACTAATTTCAAAAGTTGCATCTGAACAAGCTGATAGATTAACATCCGTTACTTGGGAAGAATCCATGAACTGTTTTCAGAAGTCTTGGGAAGAATCTGAACAAGTGATAGGTTAGCATCCGTTTACTTGGAGAACCCGTGAACTATTTTCAGAAGTCTTGAAGGGGAATCAGCAATAGAACAACATCCGTTGTTGGGAAGCGTCCGGAAACTAATTTCAAAAGTTGCATCTGAACAAGCTGATAGATTAACATCCGTTACTTGGGAAGAATCCATGAACTGTTTTCAGAAGTCTTGGGAAGAATCTGAACAAGTGATAGGTTAGCATCCGTTTACTTGGAGAACCCGTGAACTATTTTCAGAAGTCTTGAAGGGGAATCAGCAATAGAACAACATCCGTTGTTGGGAAGCGTCCGGAAACTAATTTCAAAAGTTGCATCTGAACAAGCTGATAGATTAACATCCGTTACTTGGGAAGAATCCATGAACTGTTTTCAGAAGTCTTGGGAAGAATCTGAACAAGTGATAGGTTAGCATCCGTTTACTTGGAGAACCCGTGAACTATTTTCAGAAGTCTTGAAGGGGAATCAGCAATAGAACAACATCCGTTGTTGGGAAGCGTCCGGAAACTAATTTCAAAAGTTGCATCTGAACAAGCTGATAGATTAACATCCGTTACTTGGGAAGAATCCATGAACTGTTTTCAGAAGTCTTGAAGGGGAATCAGCAATAGAACAACATCCGTTGTTGGGAAGCGTCCGGAAACTAATTTCAAAAGTTGCATCTGAACAAGCTGATAGATTAACATCCGTTACTTGGGAAGAATCCATGAACTGTTTTCAGAAGTCTTGGGAAGAATCTGAACAAGTGATAGGTTAGCATCCGTTTACTTGGAGAACCCGTGAACTATTTTCAGAAATCTTGAAATTGAGAAGTTTGAAGAGGAACCGGTGTAGGGTTTCCTGATGATGAGCTTGTGTAAAACTGCATCGGGTTTTGAACACTTTTGACATTCGAATGCCCCAAGTGGTGATGTAGATAAAGTCCTGGTTTATTACAGGTGTTGGTCTACAATCGGTCATTCACAGATGTTTCCTGGGTTGTTGCAGGTGTTGATCTGGAATTCTTCAGACATGCCCTGGCTGGATACAGGAGTCGAATCTGGAAATAGTCGTCAACAGATATGCCCTGGCTGGATACAGGAATCGAATCTTCGAACTCTTCAGACGTGCCCTGGCTAGATACAGGAGTCGAGTCTGGAAATGTTGTAGTTGATTTTGTTGAACACTTTTGACATTCGAATGCCCCAAGTGGTGATGAAGGAATCTTGAATCAGATCACTCTGCATATTGAGAGATTTCTTGAAATCTTGACTGGACTGCCCCAGGTTAACTGAACTTTGAAAGATCTGCTGGATCTTGACTGGATTGCCCCAGGTTAATTGAACTGCGATATGTCATGCCCCTTGTTGATAGGAGATTTGATGGAAGTTTTATCCTCTTGAAGTGATTTTGACTTACTGAGAGAGTTTTCGTTCCTCCGAACATTCGCTGTATGAACTTCTTTGCTGTCAAACAAAAGAGTCAAATGCAGACAGTGATATTCGAATAATGCAAAGTTCATGTTTGTCTTTGAAATTTTGAAAAATGCGTTTTTAGCAGAAAACTTTTCATAAGACAAGTTAACACAAGACTTAGAGCAAAGCCCTACAGGAGTCAGGATACCTTTTGTAACATTATGCTTTCGAACTAACCCATGCTTCAATTAGGACTTTTGGAGGGTTGTAACGTGGCCTGGTTCACGGTTTAAGAAACAAAGGATAAAGGCCCAAAGCATATTTGTACCCACCCACTCTTCGTGATGTTCTTCAACCTAAACTCAGTTAATTGTGCGTCGCACTCTGTTTTGAGTTTGGAACGACTTTCGGGCGATGGTTCACCAGTTTGAATTTTGGGAGACAGTCATCGTCTCCTTTTTTCTTTTTCAACACTTTTCACGTTGTTGAGGGTTTTGTAATGACCTCACTATTTTGATTTTGATTTGTTATCCCTAACTTTTGCCTGACTGTTACCGTTTTCGGGATTACTGTCAGCGGGATGCCCCAGCTTTCTTAAGCCTCCTTTATAGGTTTTGGCTCGGTGGGCTTTTCTCTTTTGAGAGATTGACTGTCTATGTGATAGGGAACCACCCTTGTCTTTTGATTCCGAAGGAATGCTTTCTTTTTCGACGTCGTTCGTTGTATTACGAACCGAGAGTTTGCGACTTCAGTGCGCGTTCTCTTTGGAATTAACTGAGAGACTACCCTGCCCCGGGTTTATATCAAAGGTTTCGATTGTTTAGAACGGGAAATTCCTACTTCTTTGGCTCGAAGGGGTTGACTAGGGATTAACTTCCTTATAACTCCAGTGTTTGGGAATTGAAAGAAATGCCTGTACATCATCAGCCAGGTCCGTTCAAAAACATACTGTATAAGATCACGGTATTGTTTCGTCATCCTCCATCTAAAGGCTTGCAGCTTTTTATCAAAAGTCAAATATCATAAAGGAAAGCATAAGAATAGTGAAACGAATGGATGAATTCAAGACAAACATATGCAATGCATTAATGAAAACAGAGTTTAACATCAACAAATAATTGTTTGACAGCAAAGGAAATTACAACTTTGAAAAATTCAAAAAGAAGCAAAAGTCTTTCAATTCGAGCTTCGTCACTTCAAGCGGAGAACCCCTTCAACGGAATATCTTCATCTCGCCGTTTGGCATGAACCTCAGCACCCCAATGTCAATCAGATCTTGAATCTTGTTCTTCAAGGCCCAACAGCTATCGGTGTCATGTCCTGGGCTATAGGAATGGTAAACACAAAATGCATCGGGATGATAGTCAGGAGCGGAGGTATTAGGGTTCCGGATAGGATCCCTCAAAGCAGTCAGATTAACCTCCAACAAGCGCTCCAGAATTAGAGATGACGGTATGTCAGTCTCTGTGAACTGCCTTCCCGACGTTTCTTGTCTACGCCGATTGCCCCGCTGACGCCGGCGAGGTTGTTGATGGGTTTGTGACCCTGAAGCTAGCAGAGGAGCTTTCCCCTTGTCCTCTTGAGTGGGTGGAGGCTGAGCGGTGACTTGCTCTTCGACCTCAGATGTTTGCCCCAGTTGGTTGTTTTGAAGCAATTGGCGGACCAGAACTCCGAGTTCCTCTTGTCTTTGAGATAGGTCTTGGATGAGAGCCATCTGGCCCACCAAATATCCCATCATTTGGGTCCTCAGTGTTGTCAGATCAAACTGCAGCTCCGCAATCTGATCATTCCTGGCATTGTTGGAATTCCCCAAGCCGTTGGTGAGGAGAGCTTTCATCTCTTCTTGCCCCAGAGACAAGTTCATGAACATCTCCTGCAGCTGAGCAGTCTGGTCTTGGATGTCTTTGACAGACCGTTCTAGAGCCATCTCTTGCTGAAATAAACAGCAGGAGAGTAAGGAAACCTGAAAAAGGAAAGGTCGTCAAAATGCAATGCATGATATGTGGATGCATGTTTTCAAGGACCTCTTGGGGTAAACACAAGAAAATGTAAGAGGTTGAACTCTGCTCTTGGATTGGAGATCTCTGCATCGGTGGACGTCCTTCCACGAGAATCAAGCTCACCATGTCGAGTGGGTCATAGCCACTGATTCAAGTTGTTGTATTTGAACTTTGATTGGATCGGTTAGAGGAGAGACCTCTTTCCCCTTGATAGGCGTCTGGTTCAACGTAATCCTGCATCAAAAGAACCCTCGAGATCCTTGAAATGGTTATTAAAAATGCTAAAATGCTATGGTATGATGTTATGATGTTATGTACATGTATGCACAAACAAGTAAGTGTATATACAGGCAAACAATATTCACACAAAGCACACAAGGCCTTAGGTTTAGGCTTGCATGAGGTTCAGGTACTACCCTTTTTCAGTTTGTTGGTTAAAACCTGTCCTATCAAAAGTAACCGGGTTCTAAAGGTCCCAATATCACTGGATTGCTTTCATTGTTCATCGTTTCGATTTAGCCACTGACTGGCGACCGAAATATTCCAGGAAAGCAACCCTCAATTGAGTGTAGCATCGAGTATCAACCAACCTCGGACTGCACCAAAGTCAGTTATCTCACTACCCCTAATAAAAGGCCAAGATGGTCAAGTAAGGTTCTAGGTCATTAGTGCTTAGTGACATCGCTCAGCGGCCCCGTACTCTCCTTGATTGAACTCAAGGGTTACCGGTACCCACAAATATGTCGCACTAATATAGCTATTGCTTAGACCGTGTCGGTATACCCCGCACAGTTTCCACAACGTATTGCTATCTATGAATGTTTCCCAAAATCCGGGTGGAGGATTATAAACCCAAACAATAGAGCCAAGATATAAAGCAAGCAAATCAATCAATTAGTCATGCAAGAAAGTGATCTAAACCATAAGGTAACCCCACTTAAAAGTACTCCCCAGCAGAGTCGCCAGTTCTGTGATACGGTGGGAGAACTGACTAGTGTTTTGCGTTCGTATTCGCACTTGTGCGGTTAGCAAGAGTCGCCACCGACTTTTTACTTTATCCTAAAGGAAAGGTTAAAAAAGCACAGCAAAAACCTTTTGAGATATTTCGTGGGTTCGGGGGGTAGATTATGAAAAGGGAAGGTATTAGCACCCTTTTCATCCATGGTTATCCATGGGCTCTTAGTTACTTGGCTTTTTAGATCACTTGCCTTGTTTTTCGATTGCTTTGAAAAATGGTGCGTGTGTGGGTTGTTTTGAAAATGTTTTGGAAAAAGATGCCTTGTCTTAGGCCAACCTTGTAATAATTCTTTACTCGAATGTTTTACAAAGGTGCATATCTTTTCGAAAAGATGTTTCAAAAGTTTGAAAAGTTTGATTTTTGAAAGTGTTGTGGATTGTGTTTTTTTGGAAAAGAAGGCGAGTGTTTTTGCAAGTTTGATCTCAAGTAACTAAGAGTTTTGTCTACCCTATTGTACTCAAAGGTTTTTTGTCATGTTTTAACCCCTTTTAACAATTTTGTTCCACCATTGAAATTGGTGGACAATCTTGCGTTTAGGAAGTTTATTCGGGACGGGCGCGGGTCATTGTATGAACCACGAATGCAATGGTGCCAAGTGTCTTTGGCAATTTGTTTTGTAGGGACTTGATCATTTTGATAGGCGACTTTCGAAAGCGTCATCGAGGGACTTATGATCATTTGATTTTGTTTTGCCAAAGACATTCGACGTGCAAGCATGGCCCATTTGGAAGGCAACAGGTGGGATTACCCTAGGGGGTGCAAGTGTGATTGTGTATTGATTACATGCATTTGTCTCGTATTAGGTTATCTAGCGTTTGATTTTATGTACATACAAACCCTAGGTCTAACCATGGTATAATTGAAAAGCTGTAAATTGCGGAATGTAAATCTACGCTATTACAAAATAATGTCCGGGAGTGGGGGTATAAATATACAAGGGGATGAGACTTATAGTACCCAATAACTTACAACCAAATCGAATGTCACAATCAAAATATAAATATCGAATATACAAAATATAAGATAAAATGTGTATAGGGCAATATATTGTGTAAGTGCAAATGTGAGATGTATATGTATATGAATTGTGTAATTATGTACAAGTGCGAAATGGAATTGAAGCGTATTAGGGTTTTGACCTAGATATATGTTTTAACCTTGTACTTTTTGATTTACATGTTAATTATGTACAAAAAGAAAAATGAAGTGTTTTTGATTAAATGTTAAGTTTTAATTGGAAAGCATTTTAGTCCAAATATTTGTGAATTTCGATATTTAGAAAATAAATGTATTTGAATTGTTATGTACAAAAAATGTTAATTAAAAAGTTTCAATTTTAATTATGTATGAGAATGTATAATATGTACAAATGTATTTTAATTAAAAAAAGGTTTTCAATTTTAATTATATGATAAAAATAATATGTATTATTTTATATACAAATGTGTATTAAGAAATATTTTCAAGTTAATTACGTATAAAAGTATTTGGTTATTTTTATGTACAAAATTAATGCTTTAAGAAAATAAGAATGGAAATGTATTTTCAAAATTTTTAATATATTACAAAATGTATTTTAATTATGTTGTAAATATTTAAAGAATGTAAAAAATATATATTTTGTCTATTAAAATGATTTGGTAAAGAAAAGAAAAAAAAGTTTGTGTAATATAAAGAAAAAAAGGTTAGTGTTTTATATATAAACATATTGCTTTTATAAAATAACAAGAATGGTTAGTATTATATATGGAAGAATAATAAGCATTGTTTAGGTTAGTGATTAATGGGCTTTGGAGATTTGAGGACGGGTCAGGCCCAAGTTGGTCTTGAACGAATTTAGGGTTAGGCCATTGTTTCAGTTGGGTACGAAATTAGGGTTTGAGAATGTGGCAGTGGCGACATGCGTTCGCTTCCTTCTTCTCCGATCGTTCTATCTCGCCAGCTTCTGATTTCGTCAGCCCAAGGCCACCGGTTCTCCATTTTTCTCCTCCCTCCCACCGGACGCTAGGGGGCAACGGATATACGGTACATTCATTTTCTTATTCGTTTTAGTTTTACATGCATTGATCTCGTTCATCTTTTTTATTCTGATTCCTTCGTTGTTAATGGTTGTTGGAGGTTTTGAAAAAGAAAGAAGGAGAGAGTTACCTTTGGAGATGGAGGAGAGAGATGAGGAAAACTAGGAGGCCAAGGGCGTGACGCGCGATGAGGGGCTGAAGCTTGATGCTTGCTGGGACGCCTTTTTGGTAACTTCGTTCTTGTTGCTTATGCTTAGGTTTTTGATGATGATATTCGTACTGAGAAAACCCTAATATATCGCTTCTTTACCTCTTCTTCTTCCACTGTGATGACTGTCTTTGAGTGATGCGTATGTCTGAGTACTTTGCTTGAGATTTGCTTGTCTTGAACTCTTTTCTTGAACAGCTGTTGCCTATGTGTGCTAGCCTATGATGAAGCTTGCTTCTGAGGCTCTCTAAGTTGCCTTTGTGTTGTTGCCTGAATTGTTGCCTTGGGAATTTTTGCTGAATGGTTGCCTTGAAATATTGTTATGTCCCTGACTTGCTTCTTTCTCTCGTTGCCCTGTGTGTTGCCTAATGATGAAAAGGTTCTGAAGGCATAGGTGTTGGAATGTTCAGTGTTGGATAAGTTTGGACATGAGGATATTGGTTTTGGTTATGAGGATATTGGTTTTGTTGATGCAGGTTTGCTTCAGTATGTGGTATATGTTTGTATATGTTTTTGGTTAGGCTGATATGGTTGTTCAGATTCTGGTGGTTAGGCTTCTGGTATGTGGTATATGTTGTATTGGCTTTGTATGTTTTGCTGATGCAGGTTTGAAACTTGGTTTTAGCAGGTTTCAGTATACTGCAGGCTTGGGTCTTTTGGTGATTTTTTGTGAGGCTTTTTACTGGTTTGAAGTTTTATGCCAATGCAGGTTTGGAGCTTCAGCAGGTTGGGGCTTTAGCTGTTGGTTGGAATGGTTTTTGTTTAAGACAACTAAGCTTGGAGGTTTGATTATGTTTTGATAACTTGTATTTTGTTAGGCAGGTGTGTGCTGTTTTCTCTTGGTTCAGTTCTGAGTTATATGATATTGGTGCTTGGCTCAATCAGTCTCTTTTCTTGTATTATTTCGTCCTTTTGCCATTGGTCTTTGGCGCCTAACCATATTTCAAAATTTGGCTTTCTTCTGATTCATGCTGGCTGGGTAGTTTGACACAATTTTTTGGCATCTTTTCCATTTTTAGTAACTGTCCATGCTGTGTAATTTTAAGCCATGCTGAATTGTGTCTTCTTTTTTGTATATCTTTTCTGCTGTCCTACTGCCTATGCCTAACCTGAACTCTGCCTATGCTCTTTTATCTCTCTTTTTCTCATTCATAGTACAACTCAGAATTATTATATGATTTGTATTGTCCTATGGTTCTGAAGGGGCCCTCTCTCATGCTGGGAAATGATGAAAAAGGATTAAATTGCATATATATCTCTGCATCCTTATTTTGCTTTTGACAGCTTTGCACTTCTTTGACATCTTGGCATTTTGACTTTGCAGCAAGTGTGCTTTTGGGTAATCCTTAGGCATTTTGACAGCAACTTCCTTTTTGCTTTGGATAGAAAGTTGGAAATGAATTTTTCAGTTTAATTTGAATTGGACGTTTGAGATTCTTATGCAGCCATGAAATTTTTTAAGAATTATGCATTTGCATTTCATGGACAAAAAAAATCTTCCCTTTCTGTGAACCGGGAGAAATCCCGTGATTTGCAGAGAGGGCAACTGATCCCAGTCAGTGGCCCCTAATGATGAACAAATTAACTGTCTCTTCCAATTAACTGCTTTTGACTTTTCTTGTTCTTTTTGCAGATGAAAAATGGAATACCGGAGCGGAATGAAGCGCGAAGAATATTTTAGAAAATAGGATAGTTTTTCATTCTATGTAATATTTAAATTAAATGTAGATTATTGTTTGTAATAAACAACAATTTGTAAATAATTTAAATATCAATAAAAATTCAAATTATCCAATTAATTCTAATTTCCTTATTGTTTATTTATTTATTTAAAATTCTTAGAATTAACAATTGAAAAATAAATTCAATCATTTAATTTCAGAATAATAAATAACTTAAATAAAACAACATTGACCAATTAAGTCCGTCTTATTCAACATCCAGAGCAAAGCAGCAATTATCTTAGATAGACTGATCAAACACATGAACACTGTGAATTCCAAAATTGCATCTTGCATCTGACTGGCCCAATCAAAATGTACTGAATTCAAACCATTGTCTCTTTTATTGATTAAACCAAGATAACGCGACTTTTAATCCGAATCTTGAAATAAACCGCAAAGTGTTGTGGAATTCAAATTCTTCTGAGAATATGCCCATGAAACCCTAATTCCTGATTAAATGCCAAATCACGCTCACTTGATCAAAATTGAACCAAAAACCAACCAAACCCTAAGCCCACTGTATGAAACAATTCAGAGCTCTGAAAATCAGTAAAAACCCTAGTTTCGCTTGACTGTCAAGAAAGGTCCGTTTGTCCGATTCTTGAGTCAGTTTGAAAAGTCAGGAAATGTTCTGAAGCTGAGATTATTTGTAGCAAAACGCGAGGGCAAATTTTGGGGTACAACAGATGCGTAATTGGAGCACGAGCAATAAAGTGTGGAAGACACAGCTTCAAACGCGCGGTTTTGAGCAAATCGTCAACGAATAAGGCTCAAAGTCAAAGAATAATAAATCATCAAGTTGGTTTATATTTAGGCATTGTTATATAGATAATTGGATAAGATTTCCAACTCTTCAAACTGGACGTAAATCGGAATTACGGTTCTCAAGTTATGGCGAAAACAAAATGCTGGTTTTTTTCTCATGACAATAGAGCGCGCTTAGCGAGATTGTGCCGCTTAGCGTGGTCCCCTGGACAAAATAGAATTAAAAGGGACAAAATACATATTTTTTAGGTTATGTTTTGGGGTATTTGTTCCCAACTCACCAAACCTTCATTTTTTGATAGATTAGCTTAGAAAACAACATTAGGGCCTTTCATACCGATGATGCGGGATAGATTGCTCTTCTACCGGCGCTGACAAACGAGTAGATTTGCGGTTCATTTCTCTTTTTCTTTGTGTATTATCTACTGGTTGGTTTTTTATGTATATTTTCTTTGAACTCATATATATTGTCACCCATGGCGTTATATAAAACTTGCTTTACGAATCTTTGTAGATTGTTGTCCTGGATTTTTACTCTATGTTAGGGATTTGAGTTGTTATAGACATATACTGCTTAGATTCTTATCTAGGATGATTATCTGTTAGTTTCTGAATGCTAGAGATAGTTTAGAGTTGAAATCTACTTGGGTATCAGAGCTTAATGCCTCTGTGATGTTTGTGTCATTCTGAGAGATCGTTGATGCAAGCGAGCACAATTGACTTCTGTCTTGTTGAGGTGGTTGAGAGATCACTACCGAGGTGATGCAATTGGCCTCTCAATTTGGGTTAGAAATGACTTAAGATGTGAGTGATATGTAGTGACATTTATGAATATTGTAGGTTGAGTATAATAGGTCGATAGGTTTAAGTCTTTGAGAAGTAGTATATATGCGTGCTTGATAAGTTATTCCTTTTTATACATCTATTTTCTGTTAATACATTTTCTTTCAACCCATTTATCCCCAAACTCATTAACAAGAAATCTGTCGAACGGAGAATCAATAACCAATATCTATGGACACGATATAATATAACCTAAATATCACCCGATAAATTAATAACTTACTTTTGCTTGCCGTTTTACTGCTTCCAGTAATAGTCACATTAAGGCCCTTTATCCCTCATACAACATGGTAGGCGGTATGTTAGTAATTATGATCAAAACATCTTTTTAAAAGATGCATTTTTTCTTCTTTATTTTAAATGATTCAACCACTTATTTTGGTCTAAATGACCGGGTGAGGGTCATCTAACTTAGTAAATGCGGCTTTATTCATTTTTCATAGAAAAAACCATTCACTTATTATTCGTCGACCAACCTACTTAGTGACTACATATGGTGCCTGACTGGATATAAAAACTACTTTGGGGATTTTTCAACAATGGGAAGCTTAAGACTAAAATTCAATCGGGATTTAAACTGACATACATAATTGGGAGGCTTGAGGTGTTAGGGAAACACTTATTTTGTACGGTTTTCCCAAGTCTCCTCGACCTAACATCTCCTCTTTTCACAACCTATATACTTTGGCATCAAACTATGCCTCCCTAGTGTTTTCAAAATTTTTGGTAGGGCTCAAGATATCAAGAATTTCAAGACATAGCTTAAAACCATGCATAAATGACCCGACAACCCATGCATAGACTCGATAACACTAATTAAAATTAAATGTCCTAAACTTGAAAGCATGGAAATCTTAAGCAGAAAATAAAAAAATGTAACTAAAAAGCAAGTAAATCTAAACTAATGAAAGCAAGAAATTCATCCCCCACAAATAAATCTTACATTGTCTGTAATGTAATAACAAAAACATGAGAAAGGAAGGGTAGAACCTGGAGATTCACGTCTGCATGCAGTTGATAGGTGTCAAGCGATCAATATCTTTATTTTCTGTAAATTCAAACAAAAGCAAAAATATTAAATTAAAAACCCGTGGGTTGACTCCCACATAGCGCTTCTTTTAACACAGGTAGCTCGATAGATTATGAGTGTAAGCACTCATGGTGGTTCTTTCAAGAATGATTCCTCGGTCAAAATTTAATAATCTGCGGTTTCCATGGCCACTTATCAAGACATCTCTCATTTCCATCACCTTTTCTTTTCATCCTTTTGTAGGGTGATTCATACTTTTGAATTAGTGGGGGTTGTTCTAGTTCTATTCTGAGTATCAGCTTTTAATGTTTGGGTTTAATTCTTTCATCCACCACCACAAAGGTTAAATTTCCCTTCTTAACACTATTGATTTCCCTAGTTTCATGGTAATCTGATTTTCCCTTTTTATGTAGAACTTCATACAAAAATGCATTGGTGTGGATATTTTCCAATTCCTCAACATAACATTTGGATTGGGAGTATACCTTAACTCCCAGAAACCTCTGTGGGAATATAGTAGGTGGGTTGTAGAGAGAAGGAAAAAATATAGTGTTTCCTTCTCTATCTCTTTGATAACCTCCCTTTCAGATGGTGTTGGTGGATTTTCTCAATATCTACTCCTTTCTCACCAGATCTCTCCTCAACCTTATTATCACTATCCTTAGGATATTCGATTTGTTTTTCACTGCTGGTTGTTACAAGATCCGTATGTCTCCCAGGGAAGGATCCTAGAGGTGTCTGTGCAAGCAGGGAGATTTGAGTCTCCAATGCCTTGTTGCTAGTCGCGAGAGACTCGACCATAGTGTTCAGCTGTCTAAGGGTTTCATTATTATGGAAACTTTTTTTCTAAGATCTCCATTCGCGAGAGTTTGTGTCACCACAAACCTCTCCATCATAGATTATAGCCTCCCCGTCCACCACCAACATGACCAAACTTTAAGGGTATGGGTAACCGACTGTACCAAAGCGGATCTTATAGATATGGAGATCTGACCAATTTCATGGATCCGGAATGCATTGACTTCACTGGGCCATCGATCCTGCCACAATAGGAAACGCGATGAAACCCAACACGAGAAAGGCAAGGACTGGGATGCGGAACCGGGGGTCATTACCGGGTTCCGGGGGACCACTGATTAATCTGTATTTTTTATGTAATCGTTATATGTATAATCATCTTGTGTAAATAAAAAGTCAATTTTCTTGATCCTATATCGTTTATGTAACGTACCACATTTAAAATAAAAAACGCGTAAAATTGCCTGCCATTTGCCCTAAGGCGCCATCTCACTTGGCTTAGGGCAAGCCTTTTCACACATAGGCGCCAAGTGAGATGGCGCCTCCCCTTTAAAATAAGGTGTATGCGCCAACTGGGTTGGCTCCTCTCTTGTGGGGTTTTCTGAAACATGGTTATTTGCGTAATTTTCTCTGAAACATGGTTATTTGCAACCAAAAAAATTAATACATGGTTAATACAAAAAAAGAATCACAAATTCAAAATATAATTAAATAACATAAATACCTATTCTTCAATCTCCTTCAACTTCTTGTACAACCCTTTTGTTGAATCTTCTTTCTAATCTCTTCAATTTCTTGACAAAAAAAAACATAAATCAACATATCACAAAACAATATTAACCTAAAATGAAAATATTAAAAATAAATTGAAGAAATATTATACCTTTGTTACCAAAGAAATTTGGAATTGATTATGGATGCTATTATGGGATTGAATCGGAATGGAAGAAGACAGAAGAGAGAAAGAAGAAAAGAAGGTTGAAGAAATACAAATGGTTTCTGAAAAGAGAGGGCGTATATGTTTATTAACCAATCAACGACGTGAATTTCACGTCGCGACCTTGCCACGTGAGATTCACGTCGCAACCCCCAACTGTATAATATAAATATTAACCAATCAGCGACGTGAATATCACGTCGCAACCTTGACTCGTGATATTCACGTCCAAACCCCTACAACGATTATATTTTTATTCAGTCAACATGCACGTTTCAGAAGAACATCTTGTCAAAGATATGGTTTTTCCCTCTTATATATTTGCAACGTATTTAACACGTCATAATAATTTTTTTTGAAATGTTAAAAATCCCCCCTTCAAAACGCCTGGTGCCTAATATTTTTTTGTTCTACTTTTTATGTTGTGACGTTTTTCCCACATCGCAAATTTTTTATACAAAAAAAAATTTTGATTGGCACAGACCAAACCTTACTTTTATTATTCAAATGTTAAAATAATTTAGTGACGTCATTATCATGTCGCAACTATTAAATTTTAGTGACATGATAATTACGTCACTAAAACACGTCGCTAGAGAGCATATTGCTTGTAGTATTTATTATGGTTTTTATAAATACGGTTATCATAGCCACCCTTAACAAGCCTCTATTAATTTATTTACAATGAGAAATATTTTTAATTTATTAGTAGGATATGACCTTTAACATGAAATATATAGATAAAAATATGATAGAATATATATAAAGTTCATAGTTTTAAAGAAAATATGTTTGTAAACCTAACTTCCATAATTTTAAATGAGTATTTTTTACTCTAAATAAATACATTCTATCTCTAGAATGTTTCCCAAATGAAATTTGAATTTCCTAAAAAATATCCCCAATAAGTTTTTTTCATATGTAAATTTAAAAATAAATATATTAATTAATTTCGTATTAAAGGAAAATAAAATAATAATACATATAGTCACACTTAACAAATTTCTATTAATTTATTTATGATGAGATGTATCTTTAATCTATTATGAGGATATGACATTTATCATAAAATAGATAGAAAAAATATGATAGAATATAGAAAAAGTAAACACATCTTTCATAATGTGTTTTGAAGTAATTTTTCCTATCACCATCTCCTATAATTCAATTATGTGTGTAACAAATCTTAAGAAAATGGTACTTTGCTTTGTCCTTTTTGGATACATTTATGATTTTCTAGATGAATGATATTTTTGCTATCTTAATGTATCCTCCACATTCATAGATAATTCATAGATCACGGATCATATCTTTCAAGCATATGTTCACATTTTCAACATAATATGCATGTATATACCCCTTCAAATTCTCTTCTTATTAAGATATTCTTGTGCATTTAAATGTGCCTCTCTTCTATTATCCAAATTAGGATAAGAATATTTCACATGTTCCCAGTTTCTCACTATATCCATTTCATGTTACTCTTAAAAACACCAAGAAACTTCACCTCAAATTCACCATGAAGATTCTTCATAAGCACACCAATCTCATCTTTGATATAACTATCTATTAGAATATCGTCCATATATAGAAGCAACTAAAGAATAAATTTCTCATTCTTCTTCTATATGTAAATACAACTGTCATATTTGCTTCTTACATAACCATATTTAAAAGTGATTCATTAAACCGGTGATACCATTGTTTAGGAATTTATTTCATCCCATACAAATATTTCTTTACAAAACAAACCATAGACTTAGCCTTTACAGTATTCTTAGATTGTTCCATGTATGTTTTTTCTTTAACGTTTCCATGTAAAAAAAATTAGTCTTCATATCTATCTTCTTTAACTTAAGATAATATTGATTCACCATAGCCTTAAGAACTCCTCATGGAACAATGGTTTTCCACTACAAAGATAGTATCATTAAAATAACTTCCCTTTGTATGAGTAAAATCCGTTTCCACAAGTTTTTATTTGTTCCTACTTCTTCAATTCCTATAATAGTTTCCTTATTCTTGAAGATCAATTTTTTTCCAAATACCTTTATGTTAGGTATTTTCACAAATTTTCAAGTATTGTTGTTCTTCAATGAATGTATTTCCTCATTTAGTTCCCTCAACCACTTATTGATTTATTTTCTATGAAATGCTTCCCATGTGTTCTTCAGTTTTTAGATCATAAAAAGTAAGATCACTATAGCCATATATCTTTAGTCAGAAATATTCATCCTCACCCTATCTCTGGCGAATTCATAGCCATGAGCAATCGTAGGATGACTTCCACTTGGTCTAGAAGCCAAACTGTGATCCTTCTAATCATCTCAAGTCATACTTGTGAAAGGCTCTACCTTAAGTTTAGTTGTCTCCACCTTTGTTCTTTATTCCATATTCTCCAATTCTTTGTACTTCATCCTCGTGATAGTCTCATAAAAAGAAACATGCCTTCTTATCATGCATCTTGATCTTCATTTAGGTTTTATCCTAGCTGACTTTAAAGCATTCACATTCTCTATATAAACACTAAAGACACATTTAAAATATCTATATAAAAACTTCTTTAGAAGAATAGAACACGTACATTAGCTCTAATAAGTTTTATTAGTTTTGAAGAAAATGACCCCCACCTTCTTTTAAGTCTATGGTCTTAAATCATTTCTACCTAAGACATATGTGCTAAGAGCATCCAGAGTCTGTGGCAAAACTCGTTTTTAGTTTTCCAACTAGTCACCGTTAGTGCACTCATACTTTTATAACCCTTATTAGAGTAAGTCATAATGTGAATGTAACTCATTTCTATCCTTGTTTGAACGATTCTTCTTAAATTAACTGGTCTTGTGAAAATTAAAGCACTTATACTTTGATTTGTCAACTCTTGTCAACTTGTATGTTGACCTAGATTTCTTTCCTTTATGGTTTCCTCATCTCTCATTTATTCCTCTTGAAACTTTCAAGCATTTACTACTATCATCAACACACCTTGTTTAACTATTTGGTTATTATTTTCGATTTGATCTCCTAGAAGATGATAATTATTTACTTGCCATAAAGAACAATATACTTGAATTTTCATAGTGTTATTAACTCAACAAGATTAGATCATTTCCCTCATCATTAAACATCAACTCAAAACTTTGCAAGTAATCAATAATTTCATTTAAATATTTCCATTACTCCAGAATGGACATTAGTTCAATGGTTCTAAATGAGTAAAGTTATTTCCTTAAGAATTACTATAAGTTGCTCAATTAGTCTTATAAAACGATTTGAGATTTAACCATATTTATAATGCAATCTTCTCCCTTGCGATCATCCTCGATACTTTATCTTCACTGCATATAATGAAACTCATTGCCTTATCCATCATCCATGTGTTCTATACTTGTTTAAGGTTGATCGACATCAATGTCTCACCTTTCAACGCATCCACACACATTTGTTGAATTAAAGTTGTTTAAATCTTTACTTTCTAAATCCCAAAGTCATTTCGAGAGAAAAATTGATTCCCCATTTAGTACTCATGGTGTTTACTTTATATTTTTGTCCCTATTTCCCCATGGTGAACACCCCTTGTTGATGGGTCATTTGAAAAACCACTTTGTAATATGTTTTCAAGCAATAATAATAACCTTTATGCAGAGAAAACACCCAATAACTAAAGAACTAGATAAATAGAAAATAGGAATAAACAAAATGATATTTGTTTATTCAGTTCTATCCAAATTGATCTAGGTTTAAAAGGAGATAATAATTATGTGATCCATTAGGTAAAAATTATTACAGGAGTTATAAAGAAGTTAAAAGAAATTAGTTTGTCTTTTTGGCCAAGAACAATCCATAATATCTACTCCTTGTTCTTTTTACTTAAGCCATTAAAATCTTCTATGAGAAACAAGAGAGAAAACTTAAATATTTCCTATAATAAAAATTCACTTAAGAATCCAACATTTTAATCACATCTTAAGGTAGCAAGGATCCCACTTAGGGACCCAGTGTTTTGATCAACTTTAATCCCACTTATGAACCAGTTTCGATTGCACCATACATAATGTCACCAATGGAATTAAGGGAATTGAAGGCACAACTGGAAGAATTGTTTGAGAAACACTTCATTCAATCAAGTGTGTCTTTATTGGGTTCTCTGATGTTGTTAGTAAACAAAAGGATGATAGTATGCGGTTCTGCGTTGATTATCATCAATTTAACAAGGTTACAATCAAGGATAAGTACATGTTTCCTCAGATTGATTATCTCACGGATCAATTGAAAGGAGCCACCTTGTTCTCGAAGATTGATCTACAATTCGGTTACCACCAAATTTGAGTGAAAAGTTCAAACACACCAAACAACACTTTTAGGACTTGGTATGGACACTACGAGTTCTTTCTAATGTCTTTTGGAGTAACTAATGCCTCGATTGTCTTCATGGATTACATGAATTGCGTGTTCCAACCGTACATGGACAATTTTGTAGTGATTTTCATTGATGACATCCTGATCTACTCTCACACTTGATAAGAGCACGAGGAACACCTGAGGATTGTACTTTCAAGATTATGAGAAAATAAACTCTTTGCAAAGTTTAGAAAATGAAGATTCTGGATGTCGAAAGTGAAATTTCTTGGGCATGTGATTTTTTAAAGAAGTGTAGTGGTATACCCCACAATGGTGGAAGCACTGTTAAATTAGGAGAGGATCACATGCGTCGAAAGTGAGAACATTGTTGGGTTTATCTGGTTATTATCGAACGTTTATCATGTGATTTTGTTAGTTACCCTTACCTTTTGTTAGACTCACTCGCAAATAAATTTCTTTCTATTGGGATTCAGAATGTAAGCAATGTTTCCGAAAGTTAAAGAAAAGTTGACCAATTCTCCTGTCATAATCATTCTCAATTCTACCTAGTAGAAATATGAAGTTTTCTGTGACGCTTCGAAGAAGGGCTTAGGATGTGTTTTAATTTAGAATGGCTAAGTAATAGCCTATACATCCCGTCAATTGAAGACACATGTAAATAATTAATCGCAAATGAGTTGGAGTTAGTTGCGATCATCTTTGCACTCAAAGTGTGAAGACACTATATGTATGAAATATACTTTGAGATGTTTAGCAACCTAAAGTTTAGTGTTATATATATATGACTATAGAAGACTTTCTCTTTTTTTAGTATAAGTAATTTGTAATGAAATTACAATTTTAGTTCATGCAATTGATTTAATGGATAGATAGCTAATAACTTATACTTGATAAGTTTTTGCCACCTAAAAAGATTGACGCAGATTATTGTTCGATTGCTTTTATTGTCATTGTATAATCATTATTTATTAATAAAAGAGCACGCTTCAAAAATACATTTACACTAAAAAAACAAAGCACACCAAATGATGTCTCATATTTAGAGGCACAAATATGTTATGGTGGTACTACCAGTCGACAAGACTTCTTTTCTCTCAATTAATGATTGTTAATGATTTTGCTCACCATGAGTTCATTGTCACCAGAATAACACACTTATTCCATTTATTTCGCCACTGTCTCTTGGATTGGATGCCAGAGAGAATAGTTTAGTGTTAATCCTTCCATTTACGTCCATTCTGATCATTCTGTTTACAAAGATATTACAGAATAGTCTTCAAAATTTTTAAAACAAACTTTCTTTTCTACAAATTCTTTTCTAACGTGTTTAAATTGTTTCTTAAACCCCTTTCATATCTTCAAAAGCTGTCAAACTCCAACTTATTAAGATTTTATTATAGAAATTTCAACTCGTACTTTTTATTAAGATTTTTACACTTTATGCGACTCCTACTTAAACAAGTAAGAGCGAATCCTATTTAAAAGTCTTGAATATACCAAAAATAAAAATCACATCCGACTCAAATAGAATCTATCATCGAATGAATCCAACCTAATATTCACGAACTAGAGCATGATCATTGTGTTTCCGATTTACCTAGGCACTTCACGTTGTACAGCTCGCCCAAAAAATATGATCTTTCTATCTGTTTCTCATTTGAAAATAAATGAGCATATTTATAAAAAATATATATAAATATTTAAAGAAAAAGTTTAAAATGATAAGATATTTTTTTCAAAAATAATATCAATAATAATAACAACTTTAGTACAATCAATGAAAAGTAAAAACCAAAAAATTAATGAAAATTAAATCAAAAATTATTTTTTAATTAAATAAATTATTAATATTAATTTTAAGAATAAAAATTAATATAAAATTTAGAATTTATTTTATGTATATGTGTAAGATAAATTGTAAATTATAAAAAAAGTTAAATAGATTAAATAGAATAAAATTATACCAAATAAATGTTATATAATTAACTATCTATTTTAATGGAGACTATTATTATTCGTTGAATTATTGATAATATATTTCATATTCTTTCCATTTTAAATTATTATTTTCTATTATAGGTCTCACAAATTTTTATTCCGTTCCACCGAGTTAAAATTTTATGTCCGCTGCCTTAATTTTATCCGCTTTGTTCCACTTTATTTTTTAATAGATATTTATGTGGCAGACAATACCCGTTTATTATCTCCTAAATACACATGTTCTACATTCATAAAGTTTTTTAAAAATACAATTCATCTGTTAACATTTCACGGGTTGAGCTGAAAACTCACCGAAAGAGAACTACTCCTCATAACCATCTCACCACCAATCCCAAATATTTTACAAACAGTCCAACATTTTTTATGAAACATAGAGAGAAATAAAGAAATTAATCATAACACTTTAGGAACATAATGAAGCATGACAGTGTTTTTTATAATTATCAATGGGGTTATATATTTCAACCCTAGTTGTACACATCCACTTTAAAGAATGAACAAACAACAAGTTTAACTTAACACACATTAAGAATAACGAAAATAAACGAAACTAACATAAACCAATGTTAAATACAAAAACACAATAGTTTTGCAAATATCATAAAATAGTTTTTGAGGTTCAAGAGCATTTTTCAAAACTAACTATTCTCCACTGCTGCACATTTCCCTTCACACTTTTAGACCTAAAATATACAAAACAAAACTATTGTCAAACAATGTATTTTAGTAAATTTTTACCATATGTTATCATGTCATGTTTCTACTTACCATCAAATGCAGTTCTTTTTTTGGTTCATCAAGTTGATGCTTTTCAAATGTCAGTCATTTTTTTTTCTTATCAGTTTTCTTCTTTGAACCGCTGCATCAATTGTACATAGTTAATGAAAAGTCAACTTCTAGTGTGTTGTAATAAGTAACTTATGTCTATGTATTTTGATTATACCTTGCACTTGGTGATGGCATAATATCTGCATGTTTTGCCATACTACGCAAAGTTTCCAATTGGGTCATATACTCCATCCTATCATCACTTTGGTATTGAATCTGCATCCATAAGATTGTCAAATAACTACTTAGTTAACTCAATCTGACATTGACACGTATGATTATATGATTATATTAAATTATGTTATTTTCTAAAATTATTATAAATGTCAAACATGTTTGTATATGTATTATGTCAGGTGTGTGTATGTGTGAATGTTGTTTAAGAGTATAATCAATATTTCGAATAATAGTTTTATTAACTAGAAGTTAAAGAAAAACATACTATGAGCTTGTTCTTTTCAGGACAATAACCAATAACAGTTCCAAGGGATCTGATTCCATTAAGTTCTTTACAGATATAGAATCCTCTAAATTGATAAGGCTCATAAGGTTCTTCTTTAGTCGCATTTTCCCGCTTAGCATGCCATGGTCTGCGCTTTGTTTTCAATTCTTTTTTGGTCTGTCAAAAAATATATAACACTTTTCATCAAAATTCAAATAAAAAATATACTAATTTTATTTTAAACCAATGCTAAAAATTAAAAATATACTAATTGAAATCAAGAGGATGCAATGACATACAGATTTGCGAGTAGATTTTAAATTTTCATTCTTTTTGCTCTTAGCACTCTCCTTTGGTTGTGAGATTACTTCAGTTTGTTTAATGTTGATATCTTTGCTTGAAGAATGACTATCTTTAAAAATAAAAAACCAAATTTAGAAATTAGTATAATTTACTTTACATTGTATAAATTTCAAAATCTACACTAATAATGTAAAATAAATAATTATCCAAAATTGTCACTTAAGTCTATAATATGTCTTTACACTAATAAGGCATGTTTTTACTATAATTCATAAATTGTTCAAAACTAAATTCCGTCCAATCTAATAGTCAGATGGATATATATATATATATATATATATATATATATATATATATATATATGTGTTTTTTTTTTGACAAGATTTTTTATTTAAATAAATAATTTTGAAATTGTGAAAGGTTTCTTAAAAGCAATTTCACTATGCTATGTCATATAAAATATTCGAAGGTCCAGAACGAATCAAAGTTTCTCTTACCTGAAGTTTTTTCTTTCTTGCTTGAGCTTTTTCCCCCAATTCTTAAACTATCTTCCATCTTTCTTTTTGAAGTGATTTTCTTTTCATTTGCAGCTAGTTTCCTAGCTAATTCCCTTTTCCTTTCAAACTCAATTCTCACCTCTAACGGATTTCTGCAATCATAAATATTTCATATATAATTAATATAGATATCGGTAAAGATTTCAAAATTATAATTATAACTAAATTGGTAGACATTCAATATGAAAAGAGGTATGTGCTTATATATTTTACTATACCTTTTCGGTTTTGTTAGTTGAACCTCGTAAGTCTTATCCTTTTCTGCCAAATGACTGAAAACTTCATTATAGTTCAAATACTCCAGGCGGCTATCATTTTGGTACATAACCTAAATATCAAAATAATCAATGTTAATTAACAAGTTAATTAATAATGATATTATAGAAAAACCAGCATTTTGTAGAAGTTTACATTTTTTTTATAAAGGATTATAGCTTATCAAGGTTAAAGAGATCATACTTCAAACAATTTGAGGGAAGTCATGTAAGTAATAACAGTTCCAAGAGATTTTACTCCTTCAAATTCTTTGTAGATATCACACCCTATAAATTTTCTACAATCTATCATAACCTTCTTTTCTTCAATGATTTCATACTCGTTTGGGTTGACTTCTTTTGAACTCTGTGCAAATAAAACATGAAAATATAAGATTTAAGTCATTATAATAAAAATTTCTTACAAGAAAATTAAGTTTTTGTATAGTTTAGGTCTAACCTCTATTTTTCCAATAATGTCATTTGTTTTTTCAGTTGAATTAATGTTTTGGACTACTCCAGAAGAAGAAGAAGATCCATCTTCATCTATGATTTATATAAAATTTAGAAATTATTAGAACGAAATTTACACTCTATTATAAAAATAGGGATAAGACTGTGTACATCTGATATCCAGAACTTATACAATAGGTTACTCATTTATAAACACCCACGCCATATTTGTTTATATACATAGACCAACAGTATATTTTTTAAACAATGATAACCTTAAGTTAAATCATACAATTTAAAGGAGATAATAATGTCTTATTATTTTTCTTTACATCTTTGTATTGTGGAGATTGTTTCGCTTGTAACTAATAAAATTAACTAGTTTTGTCTAGTTTCTAAAACATCAAAATATTTTAGTAATATTAAAAAAATAACTAGTTTTATCTATTTCACAATCATTATAAAAACATTATGCTTGTCCTTTCTGAAGCTGTTGACTCAGTAGGTGTAGATATTTTCTAGTTAGAAAATTGATAGAATCACAAAGTTAAGAAATAAAAAAATTTCAACACGATGTAATGCATTGTAGAAACTACATATATTTGACTTCAACGTTTTTAATAGTCTTAAAGACACGTTTTTTTTTTAGGTTTAGTGAATTTAGATAGATTAGTTTACATCTAAATAATAATTCTACTGTTTATACTTTCTTATCTCTTTGTCACATTTTTAAATTATTTCTCTTCTTATTTTTTTTTTTTTTTGTTGAAACTATCCAAAAACAATTTGACAAAATTTAATGGTATGATAATTCAGTACAATAGATTCGATCATTCGTTAATACATTTGATTTATCTACTTTGCCTCCAACATAATAAAATAAAATAAAAATATTTTTTAATTTGTAATATAAATATTTACGGTTTAATCATACACAAGAATCATATCAACAAATATAAATTGTAGATTTTTATGAGAAATAATGAAATTTATAAACTATATATCGATTAAAGTGTATAAATCAAACATAAATATTGTATAAATCTTAATTGAAACAAATTAATTTACCTTCAATAGTGAAGTTTTGAGCGTAATCACTGTCCCCCATTTTGAAGTGATGTTTTTCAAATCCCTAAAATTTCACCCGAAGATTAAAAAAATCAAATTAATTTCTTTGTGGTTAGAAGATTAAGAAGCTAACCAAACAATAAATCTATAAAACTTAATCAAGAGAAATATGCTATTGTGATGAAATCAAGCAATACCTCTTTACACCCTTAAGAATTGAGAAATAAATTTTACCGTCGCCAAATGAATCTTTAAGAAAAAATATATGTAACCCTAATTTTCATAATTTTATGAGTTTATATAGATACATTATGTCTCTAGAATGTCCCCCTAATGAAATTTGAATTTCGTAAATTTTTTTCCCGGTTAATTTTTTTACCATATGTAAGTTTACTAAAAATATAAATATTTATTAATTTAATATTCAAACCAAATAAAAATAATAGTACATATAATAATGAATTATATTTTTCTTTTCATTTAAAAAAACATTTCCATATATAATACTATTATTATATTTGATTATATATATATATATATATATATATATATATATATATATATTGTTCTGGACTGGGTCCGACAGGCCCAATAGCATTGCTAAGGCCCAATCCAAATGGATTTGCTGAGGACCACGCCGACCAAAGGGGTCACAGTCGTGCCCGACGTACTCCCTGAGGTCACGTGCTCGACCTCTACATCTCCAGCTCGACATCCTGCTGTCCAGCTCGACATCACCTCGAGCACCCCCAACTAGGGCAGACTCAGTCCACTGCACTCCCAACGAGACCCCGAAAAGACCGCGTCTCCGTCCGCCCGCACTTCACGCAGAACATCCAGGAAGGGGACCACGTGCGGGTCCCCACTACGCACGTAGAACCTGGCAGTTCCTCCATTGGGCCAAACCTGCCCGGCCCAAGGGAGGAATCTTGGCCCAGCGCTGGGGGCTATAAATACCCTCTGCTTCCAGAGGGTCAGGTATTCATCATTCTACCCATACACTTATTATTGTCTGCTCGTGCTTCTACTTACTTCAGCATCGGAGTGCCTTACAGGTACCCCCCCCCCCCCCCCCCCCACCTCGTTCAAAAAGCTTTCAGCTCGGAGCCAGCCGTGACGGTCCATTTCTGATCAGGTCATATCAGTGGCGCCGTCTGTGGGAACCTAGCTTCCCCGTCTTACAAACAACTCAAAAGACCAAAGCTCAAAATTCAACTACCTGTCATGGCTGATCCAGCTCGCGATGAGCAGAACGTCTGTGTCGCCGACACCAATAACGGCACGGCGGACAAAAACGGACATCTCGACAACGTCGGCAATCCCGGCCACAACACTGCTCCTGCAACAACCGTCCTCGGAACTTCCTCGCACAGGGACGGAGCCACTGCGTCATCCTCCTCGCTCCCACCACCACTCGAGGAAGACCCGGCGGCCCTCGCCCACTACAGAGCCGTCTGGTTTCAGGAAGTCCCCGTCCCCCCCGGGGTGGATGCCACCACACAAGCGCTGTTCGCAGCAATTAACCAAACGAATTATCTCATCTTCGCCCAAGGAGAGAGATTAAAGGCGCTTGAAGACGAACGAAGACCCTCGAGGAGGCATCGGAGACCACATACTCCCCCTCCTCGGGTGACTGAAGTTCGACACCCTTCTCCCGCGCGGAGACACTACAGGGAAAACTCCAGAAGCCCTTCTCCCCGACCAAAGTAGAGGCGACCATATCTAGAGAGAGATCCCATCATCCCCGCCGGAGAACCCAGTCGCGACCCGGCGAGGCACGACAAGAGACATGCCGGGGATGGGCGTGTAACATTCAACCAGCGAGCATCATGCTCGAGGGAGACTCAGCACGACCACCGTGCCAGACAATACTACAGGTCCCCATCTCTGTCTCCGGAGAGGAGCGACGAGGACGACCCCCGCGGTCCCCTGTCGCAGGCCATCATGGATGCACCCATCCCCCCGGGCATGGAGAAGCCCCAACATCTGAAGGAGTATGACGGAGTTGCGGACCCAGTCGACCACATTGACGGGTTCGAGGCCATGCTCCATTATCATAATGTCGGGGGGCCCATCAAGTGCCGTCTTTTCCCCATGACTCTCAGGAAGGCGGCCATGGACTGGTACAAAGGGCTCGCCCCGGGCTCAATCACTTCGTGGCGGAACCTGAAGAACCAGTTCATCAGTTCCTTCACCGCTTCTCGACGCCATCCAAAGACCGAGGCGGCGCTCGAGGCCATCATCCAAAGACAGGATGAGACCTTGAGGGAGTTCATCAACCGCTTCGACCGAGAAGCGATACAGGTCCCCTGCACGGACCACATGAAGAGATATCTGCTGGAGAGGGGGCTCCTCCCCGGCACAGAATTCAGAAAAGCCGTGGGAATCGAGCCGCCCAGGTGTTTCGACGCCCTCCTCGATAAAGCTTGAGCATACATGGATTACGAGGAGAGGGAAGCTGCCAATAGGGCCTGAGACTCCAGGGCTCGGGGACCCAACAACAGCAACAGTTCACGCCAAGAGGCTTCTCCCCGACGAACCGGGGAGAAAAGGAAAGAAGACAGACCCCGGGAAGTCCGGGAACAAAGGGGCCCCTCGGGCCGTTTCACCGAGTACACTCCGCTCACAGCTTCCTGCGAGCGTATCCTGGCGGAGTGTGCCAGTACAGACTTCAAGGACGGCGGCATCAAGCGTCCCCGACCTGCTCCCGCCAAGCCAGGGGCGGACAAAAATAAATACTGTCAATACCATAGGAGTCATGGTCATCTGACAGAGGACTGCGTCCACCTCAAGGACGCCATTGAAACCCTCATCAAGGGAGGGAGGCTCGCGCAGTACAGGCGAAACGACGCTCCTCGTCGTGACGCCCATGAAGCCAAGGAGCCAGAAGAAGACGCCCGACCATCAGACGAGTCGGTGCCTATCCAGACCGCCTTCTCGGTGACCAGGCCCGAGGATTTCGACATTCCTGAGCACCTGCAGGAGCCGCTGACAACGCACAGCAGGTGGGAATACTTTCCCTCCGCCATGGTCATTAATGGGGGCGGGTTCAACGACCTCACCATCAATTCAGCTAAGAGGAAGTTGGACGAGCTGGTCGACGTGGCTCCCCCGCAAACAGTAACGTTCGAAAGGGTGAAGGGCAGGTCAGAGCCCATCACCTTCTACCTAGAAGAACTCCCCGGCGGAGCCCCAAACGCGGTCATCCCCTTACTGATAAGGGCAAGAATGGCCAATTTTGACGTGCATCGCATCCTGGTCGACGAAGGGAGTTCCGTCGACGTGATGCACAGCCAGCTGTTCCGAACCCTGCAGCTGGACGACTAACATCTCTCTCCGTATGTGGGGTCAGATCTACAAGGCTTCAATGGCTCGACTTCTAAACCTTGGGATTATGTCGAGCTCCTGGTTACGTTCGGTGAAGGAACGACTACGAGACAAGTTAAAGTCTGTTTCCTCGTCATTGACTGCCCGTCTCTATACAATTGCATCTTAGGGAGACCGACACTGGCAGAGCTAACAGTGGTGCCCTCGACCGTCCATCTGAAGATGAAGTTCTACACCAGGATGGCACGGGTAGCCACCATCCAAGGAAACCTAGCCGCTGCCCGTAGGTGCTTCAACGCTGCTTCTAAGGGACGGGATACCGTCGACATAGGGACCAGACCCGCTAAAAGGACCAAACAGGAGCCCAACAGGAAAGCATCCCCCGAGGAAGAAGTCCAGAAAGCTCCACCAAAGGTCGACTCCATAGCCCTCGACACCCGCTTCGATCAGGACGAGCCATCCAGCAGCGAGCAAATCCCACTCCGACCAATACCGGACGGGGATTTTGAACTCGTTCCCCTCAGCACAGACCCGACCAAGGGAGTGAAGATTGGCAAAGATCTCCCCGACTTGGCCAGAAAGCAAATCAAGGCCTGTCTGCGCGAGAATGCTGATCTCTTCGCCTGGAGCGCGGCGGAGATGCCCAGACTCGACCCTGAGGTCGCCTGTCACCACCTCGCCATTGATCCTGCCGCCAAGGCCGTAGTACAACGTAGGCGTAGGCAGTCTCCAGAAAAAACGGAGGTTGCTGAAAAAGCTGTAAAAGACCTCCTAGAGGCAAATTTTATTTCTGAAGCCCGGTATTCCACCTGGCTGTCAAATGTTGTACTCGTGAAAAAGAATAATGGAGAATGTGCGTTGATTACACTGATCTCAACCGGGCTTGCCCGAAAGATGCTTTTCCCTTGCCTAACATAGATATGCTGGTCGACAACTCGGCCGGCTACAAAACTTTGTCGTTCATGGACGCCTATTCGGGATATAACCAAATCCCAATGGCCCTGGGCGACAAACACTGCACGACGTTCATGACCAGCTCGGGCAACTATTACTACAACGTAATGCCCTTCGGACTGAAAAATGCCGGAGTAACTTACCAACGCATGATGAACAGAGTTTTCAACAAACAGATCGGCGACATGCTCGAGGTATACATGGACGACATGATCGTCAAATCCCACGCAGACACCGACCATGCAGCTCATCTCAAGACAGTCTTTGCCCGAGCAAGGCAATGTAAAATGAGGTTCAACCCCGAGAAATGTACGTTCGGGGTTAAGGCAGGAAAATTCCTTGGATTCTATCTAACAGAACGGGGAATCGAAGCCAACCCCGACAAATGCCGGGCATTCTCCGACCTCCCAACACCGACGTCGAAGAAGTCGATACAAATCATGAACGGCATGCTCACGTCGCTGTCCCGCTTCATCGCGAAGTCCGCTCAGCACGCCCTTCCCTTCTTTAAACTCCTTCGAAAGGAAGCAGCCTTCGAAAGGAAGCAGCCTTCGAATGGAATGAGGAATGCCAGCAGGCACTACGCCACCTAAAGCAAAGTCTGTCTCAGCCGCCCGTGCTATCTCGACCAGACGACGGGGAACCGCTGTACTTATACTTGGCCGTTTCAAACGAAGCCATCAGCGCAGCTCTTGTCCGCGAGACCCCCGACAGGCAGAAACCCGTCTACTTCACGAGCAAGGCCTTACAGGGGCCCGAAAGCAGATACCAGCAGATAGAAAAGGTTGCTCTGGCCCTCGTCAACGCTGCGAGGAGGCTCAGACACTACTTTCTAGCCCACACCATCATTGTGCGAACCGACCAACCGGTGAGGCAACTCCTGGGTCGGCCAGATATGGCGGGCAGGATGCTGAAGTGGTCCTTGGAACTCTCCGAATTCGACATTCAGTACGAAAGAAGGAAAGCCCTGAAAGCACAGGCCTTGGCCGACTTTGTCGCGGAAATGACCACTCACGACCCTCCCCCGGGGAAAGAACACAAGTGGACCATCTTCGTCGACGGAGCATCCAGCTCGTCCAGAAGCGGCGCAGGAATCCTCCTGGAAAACGAAGAAGGCGTAGTAATCGAGCACTCCTTAGCTCTCTCCTTCCCGACGTCAAACAACCAGGCAGAATACGAAGCCCTGCTCGCAGGACTGAGACTGGCCGAGGACCTGGGAGCCCGCGAGGTACAGATCTACACCGACTCCCAGCTCGTCGCCTCTCAAGTACAGGGGAGCTACCAGGCCAAAAACGACAACTTCATCGAGTATTTGAACTTAGTCAAAAAATACATGACAAAGTTCGTACGAGCAGAAATTTCACATGTTCCCCGCGAGCAAAACACGAGGGCGGACATATTGTCCAAACTCGCGAGCACAAGAAAGAAGGGCGGGAACAAATCCGTCATCCAGGAATCTCTAGCGCGTCCAAGTATCGAACGATCCTCGACTACAGTCGAGATCCATGCCATCGGGGATGCGACGTCCTGGATGACCCCGGTTTATAATTTCCTGACAAAAGGAGAACTCCCGTCGAACCAGGCCAAAGCTACCGTCACCAAGCGACGAGCATGTTCCTACGTGGTTCTCGAGCAGAAAATGTACCGAAGAGGATTCTCCATCCCCCTCCTGAAATGCATCGACGAGTCCACCGTCCCCGAAATACTGCGGGAGATACACGAAGGGATCAACGCCCAACACATGGGCGGTAAATCCTTAGCAAGGAAAGCCCCTCGAGCAGGATACTACTGGCCGACGATGCAGCAGGATGCCAAGGAACACGTCAAAAAATTTGATAAGTGCCAGAAGCACGGGGACATGCACCTCGCCCCTCCGCACGAGCTGAGTATACTTTCGTCCCCGTGGCCGTTCGCCTGGTGGGGTATGGACATCCTCGGGCCCTTAGTGCAAGGAACCTATCAGAACAAATTCCTCATCGTCGCCGTGGATTACTTCACGAAGTGGATCGAGGCCGAGACCCTCGCAAAAATCACCTCGCACAATATCCTCCGTTTCTACAAAAGAAACATCCTCGCCAGATTCGGAATTCCGCGGGCCCTGGTGACCGACAACGGTACCCAGTTCACCGACCACGGGTTACAAGACTTCGTCACCAAACTAGGTACAAAACAACATTTCACGTCGGTCGAGCACCCTCAGACAAACGGGCAAGCCGAAGCCGCGAACAGAGTCATCCTCCGAGGACTCAAACTCCGACTCGGCGAAGCCAAGAGGGGATGGGTCGAGGAGCTCCACAGTGTCTTGTGGGCATACCGCACCACGCCCCACTCAACAACGGGCGAGACGCCATTTCGACTGACATATGGCACCGAGGCCGTCATCCCGGTCGAAATCATGGAACCATCCAGACAAACAGAGAACCCCCTCGACGAAGAAATGAACGACGAGGCTCTAAGGGACAAACTCGACCTAGTCGAGGAAATCCGATCGGGTGCAGCCCTGCGCGAAGCCACCCTAAAACAACGAGTGGCTCTACGCCACAACGACAAGGTCATCAAGCGCGAGTTCGAGATCGGCAGCCTGGTATTACGTAGGAACCAGAAGGATTCCCGCGAAGGGAAGCTGGCCGCGAACTGGGAAGGACCTTATCGCGTCCACGACACCACTGGTACCGGCGCGTACTATCTCGAGCAATTAGACGGAGAGCCATTACCACGACCCTAGAATGCTGCTAAGCTAAAGCAGTACTACAGTTGAAAACTACCAACACCTGGGACCCTCGACCAACGGCACCCACGCTCGGTCAACGAGGAAAAACGTCTGACCCCGTATAGAGGCTGAGGTACAAGCCCGACATATGGCTAAATCGCACAACATCGCTCAACAAACGAGACCGATCAACAGTGCCCGACGTGGACAGCTACACCGAGCACCACCGTCGTAGTACCTGTAAGGCAGAACACTCAGCTCGCGATGGGCAGTTCACGCCAAGGGCGAATAGCCCCTACCGGACTTCGCGCCCGACTGAGCAACTTCGCTTCATATGCCCGACAAGTCGTCAAGAATGACGGGCCATCTAAAAGGGTCAAAGGGAAGTCTCTCCCCTCGAGTGCAACACTTAGGTGACTCTGGCCAGCGAAAGAAGGCCGGGCACATATACAAACGGAAGACGGGCAGACTCTCCCGCTAAATCACATCCACTTACGGGCACTCCTCGGGCCCATAACTTAGGTTAAATTTTATGCAAAAATATAAGATTTAAAGCACGGGCAACAATCAAATGTAAAACAGCATTCATTCGAAATAAATGCCCGAAGGCAGCAAAGCAAAAAATTATAAACCGACCAAGAAGGCCGGCGATGTTCATAAAGTACAACCAACGGGCACGCAGGCCCAAAAAATACAAAACATCAAAGGCACGCAGGCCCGCTATCCTACAATCAGGCTTCCCCGGAACCATCGTTGTCGACAATTGGAGAGTCGGGCGGGGGCACGATCACGCCATCCACGATTTGATGTGTGTGGCCCATCCCCTCAGTAACCAAACCAGGGTTTAACAAGGAAAGCTGGCCGACTGCAGAGTCGAACCCCTCCTCCAGAGCACCGACGCAATCTGCCTCGAGTAGCCGGATATGGGCGACCAGCTCCGATCGACTCTTCAAAGCCGCTATGTCCTCCGGCTCGTCCTCGGCAAGAAGCATGGCGACTTTCATGTCCTCGATCTGTTGGGTCAAGCACCCGATGTCGGTCTCCAGACGATCCCTGTCCGCACGGAGAAGCTCTCCCTCCTCGTCCAGCTTCCCCGACTTTTCTTTTTCCAGGACCAGCATCTCCCTCTCAGCATCCAGCAGCGATGCCTGCTCGCGGAACATCTCCTCGGAGCGTTCCAGGGCAGTCCTTAACTTCTGTGAGCTCGAAGTGAGAGCCGCTTTCTCCAGCTCAAGTTCTTCAATACGGAAAGCATCCCCCCCTTCCTCGGACAACACCAGGGCCATTTCGGCCATTTTCACCAGCCCGTCCATGCTGGCCTCCAGATGCCTCTTCCGATCCTCCTTACTCATCCTCTTGATGGTCTCAGCCTCGTCAGCAACCACGGACAGAGGAAATCTCTCGAAGAAACCCTCCTCTTTGAAGTAAGGGGGGAACCCGAAAGATCTGACGGCGCTGGTGTCCTCGCTGACAGCCGGGCCGCTCTCCACCCGGGTCCTCTTTCTTTGTATCAGGTCGGCATTAGGATCGACCTCTTGAACCTCTGGGATCTCGTCTGACGCGGCCCCCGAGCTGGGCGACGAATCCACCCTCACCACCTGAGGAGCGCCCGGACTATGTGGCGGGCCCATCCTCGTTGCCTGGGGAGCCTTCACGACCCTCCTACCCCGCTTCTGATCGCAAGACAGCTTCAAGAGTCTTTCCCTCCGACCAGCCATCGAACCTGCACAAAATAAAAGACGGGTTAGTGTCGAGCAAGTTCATAAATAAATGACGAGCAAAGAAATTCAAGCAATAAACGACCTAGCAGACGAGCAGCCTGCCTGAACGTCTGACACTCCACGAGCGCCTTAGTATCAATCGGCCGGGACTCAAATGTCGGATAACCCTCTGCATCCAAGACATCTTCCCCTTCCCTCGTGGCCCACCGGGCGGGGTGGAAGTTGTCGACGAACCGACAAAGAGTGGCGTACGCCTCCTCGTCCTCCGAACACATGTCGCCCGCAGCGGTATGATAGTATCCAGTCCCGTGCTCGTAGTGCCTGAACATCCAATGCACATGGAACTTGGCTGTACGGGCCATCACGGGATACCCATCGTTGTCTAAGACCGCCTCCCCGTCATCATCACTTATGGGCGCCTCCTCCTCGTACAAGGATCCTAAAGCAGACGTGGTAACCGGCCTCACGATGTACCACTTGTCTTTAAAACCCCTTACGGAGTCCATGTACATTTTGAATAGTCTCCTCGACTGTTTTAAGGAGACCCAGCTGTGTTTCCCTCCTCGGGACTGGCGCCGCAGATGAAAAATTCTGAAGAAGAGTGGTATGGTCGCCCCGATCCTCAAAAAGCGACATGTCAGCTCAAACGCCCGGATAAAGGCGAGTGAGTTCGGGTGTAGCTGCGACGGGGCCAGCTCCAGATGGGCGAAGACCCCGGTCTGAAAGTCACTGAAGGGCAGCTGCAGCCCAAGATCTTTGAACGCGATCTCGTACATCGGGAAGCTATACTCTGGGTACACCGAGCAGATCCGGGCACGGGGGGTCGGACGCGTGACAACGAAATTCTTTTGGAAATCAGGCTGGCCCTGGCCGGCTTCGAGGACAGCATATGGCTTTCGGTCACGCCGGCTATATATCGAAGCGATTCCTCGGGGCTTGGCGCCCACCCAATCCAGCAAAGGGTTGTCGACAGTATCAATCAAGCTCACCGCCTCGTCGACACTTTGTTCCTCATGTTCGTGGCGTCTAGATGAGCACGGCTCGTCCGCCATGGTTACCTGCAGAGCACGGGAAACCATTCAATTGGGCACGAAACCATACGCTCGACATAGGGGACCAGGTGTAGTGTACGACAAACCACGTCGTTCCATGCACGGCCACAAAAGTTAGTTTTCAACAAGACAGCAGTCGCCTCCCCGACGTCCAGATAACTCGATGGGCCCTTCTCCAAATCGACAACGCGGCCACTCTCCAACATGTCGACCCAAGGTATGAACATGGCGAGCAACATCATGAAACCTACGGCCAGAACCATGAACATACCGGGCACGATCATGAATCAGGCGCCCTGGATCATGAAGACCCCGGGCAGCACTGCAGATTATTACCTAAAACTATGAATCTACCAGCCACGAGCATGTGTTTTCCGGTCCTAAGCATGAATATGTCGAGCTAAGCATGACTTTACCGGGCTAATCCTACGCGCACAGTCCCTAAAAACGTCTACAACACTGTGAATCATGCATTACAACAGGAAAATGAAGAAGATAAGTCACTTACTTGGAATCAAAAAGTGGATTCGGCTACGGAGGAAAAGAATCTGTAACAGAAGATCGCAGCTATGAAAAATCTGGAAGAACAGCAGCAGTAGGAGCGCAAAGAGTAGAAACGTGTTATGGGGCCCAAGGTTCCTATTTATAGTGATGACGTGGAATACCAAACGTCACCTCGGGCAACCACGAAGTTTCTATCCTCGACGCACTGCTCCCAACGCAATGATGACCCTATCTTCATAAGGTGGCGGCACAGTTCCCAAAAGATACCTCGTATGCTCGACAGACACGCGCCGACAAGGATCCTCCGAGCATCCACCGCGAAAGATTTGTCCCCGAGCACGACACGGAGAGGCCCTCGAGGGCCTGCATCTCTGACCCGGGCGCGAGACCCCGAAACGGAAACGACCTGAGATCAAGCCATGGCTCCTAACAAAGGAACCACGACTTGGGGGGCTCCTGTTCTGGACTGGGCCCGACAGGCCCAATAGAATTGCTAAGGCCCAATCCAAATGGACTTGCTGAGGACCACGCCGACCAAAGGGGTCACAGTCGTGCCTGACGTACTCCCTGAGGTCACGTGCTCGACCTCTACATCTCCAGCTCGACATCCTGCTGTCCAGCTCGACATCACCTCGAGCACCCCCAACTAGGGCAGACTCAGTCCACTGCACTCCCAACGAGACCCCGAAAAGACCGCGTCTCCGTCCGCCCGCACTTCACGCAGAACATCCAGGAAGGGGACCACATGCGGGTCCCCACTACGCACGTAGAACCTGGCAGTTCCTCCATTGGGCCAAACCTGCCCGGCCCAAGGGAGGAACCTTGGCCCAGCGCTGGGGGCTATAAATACCCTCTGCTTCCAGAGGGTCAGGTATTCATCATTCTACCCAAACACTTATTATTGCCTGCTCGTGCTTCTACTTACTTCAGCATCGGAGTGCCTTGCAGATACCCCCCCCCCCCACCTCGTTCAAAAAGCTTTCAGCTCGGAGCCAGTCGTGACGGTCCATTTCTGATCAGGTCAGATCATATATATATATATATATACATGTCTAGAAGAGTACATACACGGCATTAAATATTGATATTGAATTTTGAATCATAAGTGTCTACATGATATCAGATTAAAGTATAATACAAAATATATGTACGATACATGGAAATACTACATGATGTCAAAATACAGCAGAAACTAAGACATCTGAAACATCATCAAATCCTTGCTCATGCTATCTTACACTTGTCTTTGTTTTTCCTCGAGGTACCTGAAACAACAATATGAGTGAGATAAGATTATTAAATCTAAGTAAGTTCTAGACTGCACCATTGAGTCTGCTCGACTCTATAGGGTTTACAAGTTCACTAACTCAAAGACTAAGCTAACTTGCACACCACATGGTTATACAAGTAACAGGTATGAGATGCAGGCTATCCCATCACAAGCGTAATTTCGGCCTAACGGTCTTACACTACGCTTCGGGTAATTAGAGCGTCTCATAGTAAATTGAATGTATTTCCCCTAGCAATACTCATCATTCGAGTGGGATTTGGGTCACGAGACATTCACATATTGAGGTGAAATATTTACCCCGACCAATACTCATCATTTGAGTGGGATTCGGGACACATATTTCCCTCACGAAGTGGAAAGTCTTTCCCTGGCCAATAACTCCCCTTTCAAGTCGGGATTCAGTTCATGGACTCACTTCACGAAGTGTATTATCTTTCACCAACCAATATTTGTCACTTGAGTGGGATTCGAGTCACATACACACTTCATCACACTTGAATATTTTTCCCCAACCATTAACTCCATGTTTGAGTTGGGATTCGGTTCACACATTTTTTAATAGGCTATTCAGGATGACTTTCTTCAAAATCTAAATTTTTACTTAAGTCGGATACAAGTTCCTTTCTTTTGATGCGGAACCAGTATCTCTAAAATAACACTTTCACGATAAATTTTTTAGTTAAAAACAGCGTAAAAAATCAACCCCCAAAAACGAATCCAATTAAATCAATAATTTCCAACTTAGACGCGAGCATCGTCGAAATAAAGGTCCTCACATTCCAGACTCTAAATAGCTTAGCCGGACATATTATTTATGAAACAAATATTGTAAATTAATTTTAAACATAAACAAAAAATACTCATTATAATACTTGTAATAACAATTTTATGTATATAAAGTAGTACTATCAACAAACTAACAGTAGGTAAAACAATAACAATGTAATTAAGAAAATATTACACACTGATATTAAAAAGCTGCACTAACAGGTATAGGAAAAACTTCATGAAAAATTCCGAGAAAATAAATCTGGCAAGGTAAAGTAGCGAATGATCCAAGCACATACTGGAAATTTGCAGAACCTAAATCTATGGTGCACTTATTTCTCAATGGGAAAAATAAGTGCTTTACAAATAAGTGATTTCTTCCTAAAATTCAATTTAAAAAACTTTGATGATTAAAAACTATGACTTAGGCCTATTTATAGAGTTAAGAACTAGTAGAAACGTCTCAAAATTGTGTTGGAGTTGTTGGAGAAAAACCTGCTAAAGTGGGAGGAAATTGGTCTTAATGTTACTATATTTTAGGCTACAAAGCCCATGGCAAGGGCCATGGCCTCATGGTGAAGGTCATGAGTGCAAAATGAGGAACATGGTTGATCTAGGTGTCATGGCCATGGCCATGGCCTCATGGTGAGGGCGATGAGTGCAAAAATGGGAAATGTGGCTGATCTGGTGGTCATGGCCATGGCCTATGTGTGCTGCATTTTTGCTTCCTTTGATTTCTCTCATGGGCCTCATGGATGCCAAGTCATGGCCAACACCATGGTGAATGCCATGGAGGTCGCCACCATTGCCTTTTCTTTATATTTCCTTCGTTTTTTTTCGTTTTCATCTCGTTTTGTCGTGTACTGACTTTTATCTGTATAGTAACTGAAATCCAGACAAAATACCATTATTACATAATAAAAACATATAAAATCGACACTAAAATGCATGTGAATTGAGCTAAATATACTATGTATTTTCATGTTATCAAACTCCCTTACATTTGAACCATTGCTTGTCCTCAAGCAAGTTAGCTAGCATATAATAGATGAATGAAACAACATAATTATAAAGAAGTATGGAATAGCAAAGCATCGAAACTACTCATACATTGCTGATGAAAATTAGTTCGGCTAGGACCAACTCAATAGGTACTAATACAACACTAAGGGTATTGTAACAACACAAATCACACTCATGGATACAAGTCTCCCTCCTATGCATACTGGTTCCAATCATGCCATTGAAAAAAATTATAAATTCCTTATTTGTTTTAATCTTCTTTTATTTGTGATAGTTGATAAGTGCAAATTGTAGCTATTTTTGTATATACTTTTTGTTGTACTTATCGACTTTTTATTGTTAATATCATTGAACAAACTCAACTTTTGTGTAAATACGTTTAGTTTGTGTTTATTTATGTTTTTATATACATAGTGTACCATTTTATGTTTATCCATTCATTTTATAGGTATTGATGCGTAATTGGAGCACGAACAATAAATTGTCGAAGACACGACTTCGAGTGTGCGATTTTGAGCAACTCGTCAACGAATAAGGCTCAAAGTCAAAGAATAAGAAATCATCAATTTGGTTGATATTTAGGAATTTTTAGATAGATAATTGAATAAGCTTTCCAACACTTTGAACCAGGCGTAAATCAGAGTTACAGTTCTCAAGTTATGGCGAAAACAAAAGCTGATTTTTTCTCATGACAGTAGAGTGCGCTTAGTGGGATTGTGCCTCTTAGCGCGGTCCCCTAGACAGAATTGAGTTAAAAGGGCCAAAATACACATTTTTTAGGTTATATTTTAGGGTATTTATTCCCAACTCATCAAACCTTCATTTTTTGATAGATTAGCTTAGAAAACAATATTAGGGCCTTGCATACGGATGATCTGGAGTGGATTGCTCTTTGACCGACATTGACAAACTGGTAGATTTGCGATTCATTTCTCTTTTTCTTTGTGTTTTCTCTATTGGTTGGGTTTGTATGTATATTTTCTTTGAACTCGTGTATATTTTTCTCCCTTGGCGTTATATAAAACTTGCTTTGCGAATCTTTGTGGATTATTGTCTTGGATTTTTACTCTATGTTAGGAATTTGAGTTGTTATAGACATATGCTGCTTAGATTCTTAGCTAGGACGATTATATGTTAGTTTCTGAACTCTGGAGATAGATTTAAAGCAGATATCTACTTGGGTATCAGAGCTTAATGCCTCTGTGTTGTTTGTGTCGCTCTGAGAGATCATCGATGCAAGCGAGTACGGTTGACTTCTGTGTTGTTGAGGTGATTGAGAGATTTCTACTGAGGTATGTACTCGAACCCTTAATTTGGGTTATAAATGACTTAGGTTGTGAGTGATACATAGTGACATTGATGAATATTGTAGGTTGAGTATAACAGGTCGATAGGTTTAAGTCTGTGAGAAGTAGTATATATGTATGCTTGATAAGTTATTTCTTTTTCCTTTTTATACATTTATTTTTTGTTAATACATTTTCTTTCAACCCTGTGATACGGTGGCCAGAAATGGGACTGTTTTTTGGTAATATTGGTTTGTGTTTTGCGTCTGTGTTCTCAAAATGTCGCGGTAAGCAAGAGTCGCCACCGTCTTTTATTTTATCCAACAAGGAAAGGAAAAAAGCACAGAAAAATTCCTTTTTTGAGATATTTCTGAGTACGGGGGGTAGATTATAGAAAGGGAAGGTATTAGCACCCTTTCTATCCGTAGTTATCTACGGGCTCTTAGGTACTTGCTCATCATTTTCAAAATTGCTTTTTTGTGTTTGTGGGCTTTGAAAAGTTTTTGTTTTGACTTCGATTTAACTCTTGCTTCTTTCATCAAGAGTGTAATGAAGTGTTTTTGAAAACTTGTTTGTAAAGGAGTGTAGATGTGAAAAATTTGTTTGTATTGAGCAAGTACTTAAGAACTAATCTACTTACTCGAAAAAAGAATCGTTCTATGCTTGTTTCCTTTAAAAAACGCTATCCCACTATTAGTGAGTAGGTAGCATCATCGTTGGAGTTTGAGGGTCAATTCGAAAGGGACGTATGGTCACTAAAGCAATGTTAGGACGTCTTAGTAGTAACCCTAGTGTCTTAGATCAATTATCCGAGGCAACAATATCCGAGGCAACCTTTCCGAGGCAACATTGATATTTGGACAAAAGGACGACCACTAAAGCATCATATACTCAATGACCGTTTACCGAAGGAAACCAAGTGGGAGTGTACCCTAGGAGTGCGCATGTGCGAGTGGTTCAATTTCAGATTATTTATCTTTGCACATTTTATGGTTATCTAACTGTTTTAAAGTTAATCATACATTCTTGTCATGCATCCTAATATCATACATCTAACAGTTTAATATTTTATGGAATTTAAATGTGGAAATTAAACTAAGCTATTACAAGGCTTCGGGTATTTACATAGCCAAAAACAAACCCTTTGAAAATAAAGCGATAAATGAAAAGCAAAAGTCCTAATTAACTATTACAACTTGTGAACAGTTACATTAATAGGATAAAAATAATAATAAAACGCGCGATGAAATTAAGATCGGAAAGAAATTAGGGTTTTGACCCTTCTAACCTAATCAAAAGAAAAATTGTTTTTGTTGTTTTTAATATTTTTTTAAAGAAAATAATTTAGGTTTTAAAATTAAATATACAATTAATTAGTTAATTAAATTAATTAATGAAATAATTACATGGCCTATTTTGTGTTTTGGTTATTTTAGGAAAAATAAAATATAATTAAATTTAGACAAAACCCTAACTTTCTAATTATTTTTAATTATTTGCAAAAAGAAATTAAAGTTTGCCTAAAATTGAAGTCTAATTAAATTAATTAATTTTTGATAAAAAATAAAATCTAAACCTAATTTGTGAAAAGTATTATTTTTATGATTTTTTTGATAAAAATAAAATAATTAATTGGTTAGTAAAATAAATAAATATAAACTAAATAAAAAAAAAATAGAGAAAGAAGTTTGGGCCTGAGCAATATGAGGGGTGTAAATATCCAAATCTGGGCCCAAAAAGAGAGATCCACGCTTGACTTTTTTGGATCCAATGCATTTTCTTTGACCAGGCGTTTGGTGCTCCTCCATTGGTGGCCCTTGGATTTGGCCATCTGGCTATCTGGCAGGCTGGATGATGAGGGCGTATGATAGGCCTTTGACTTGGGTATGTGCTGGATTATCTGAAACAAAAATACATGAAGAAAGTGGGGGACCTGGGATTCGAACCCAGGCCCCAAGGCAATTTCCAACGCTTGGCAACCAGCTGAGCTATTTGTTTTTGTTGTACATAAAATAAGCAATAATAATAATATACAAAATAAAAGAAGTTAGTGGAGAACAAAGAAAACGCGCGCCAGAGTTTGAATGTCCCAATAGGAAGATGCCATGCAGGTTATCCCTAACCTTGCTCCGTTGGTAAAAGTTGGAAACTTTTACCTACAGACGTTTGTCCGTCACTATATCCCTGTCATTCTTCAAAATTAATCATGAGAAAGATAAATGAAAACTAGGGCCACCAATCAATTCGTCTGAACCTCCTGAGTATAATGGTGGCCCTTTCATGGCCTAATTTTACCTGTAAAAGAAAATCCCAAAACGAAGCAAGAAACCCTAATAATGGTGAAATCCAATATAGGCCATGAAAATGCAATTAACAATTACAGAAAGCTTGCAATTCAAATTCAAGAAAATTGCAATACCGTGACTGACTTACAGTGCGTTATAGGGCTTGGAAATGTTTGCTTTTGATTGCTTTTGCTTGCTAAGGATCCAAGGAATCGATTGAGATGGTCCAAGGGTCTTGAATTGGCCTCTAAGTACGAATTCGATTCACCACTTTTTCTTGATTTTTCCAAGTTTGATTCTTGATGCTTCCCCTCTTTCTCTAGCCTCTTTTGGTCTGCATTCCTTCTATATGTATTGAGGAATAGATTAGGGTTAAAAACCTGGCCTCAATCTTCCTCCATCAATGTCTTGATTCTTGATTTGATTCACTTTGAATATCATTCCAAAAATGGCCTAATTCAATCTTTTTGTGCACCTCATGCTTTTACACGAATTTGATTTGATGCTAGCTGGATATTAAGACCTGAATCATCTAAAAAATCTTTGAATATCAATGTTTTTGGATTTTATATGATTTGTTTTGATTTAAAATGATTTAATTCAAATAAAAATCAAAATAAATAATATAAATAAGATAATGACAAGTGGCAAAGGCTAGGGCTCATGGACCATGTTTCCAACTCAAAACAAGTGAAAAATATTGGGTCCATTTGGCAAAAATTGAAGTTTTAGGCATAGTTGACTTTTGGCAATTTTGCAAAAAGGGTCAACTTCACCAATGCATAACTTCCTCAATTTTGACTCTTTGGAAGTGTTCTTGGACTTTTTAGAAAGCTTGAGATGTCCTCTAAGCAAACCTTTTTGTCTCATCTCAATTTGATATTCCATTCTCATGTATGAAGCTTTGACAAAAAAGGTGTTTTTGTTGACTTTTCAAAATGACCTATAATATCCAAATTCATAACTTCTTGTGAGTACATATTTTGAACTTGGGAGATGAATATGGATTGTAGGTAATTGCATCCTATTCAAAATGAGCTTTGGATGGGTCATTTCTCATAAAGTATGAGAAAGTTATGCTTGGTCAAAGTTGAGTTGACTTTTCCTACAAAACCCTAATTTAGCAACTTTTGATTCTTGATAAATTATGAGCAATACTTGATGAATCATGATCAAACCTTGATCAAATTATGAAATATACTTCAAATTGAGGATGTTGACCAAAAATCTTGAAGTTTGACTGTATGTAGGCCACAATTGACTTTTGCCATAGCACAGTCGATTTTAGGCCTTTAAGCAATTGACTGAGCAAACCTTCTCTGCAAGGCTTGAAACTTGACATGGATGATCTTGAGAACATATTAGGACAATGGTGAGCATTTGGGATCCCTTGGACTCAAGCATATTGATGCAACATGAAACCCTAATTTGAGGTAGACTGCCTTAGGAGGGAGCTTGTCTGGTCAACCCTTGGACTACCTTGAGCAACTTGAAGATCTTTCTTGAAATGTTTTGAGAAATATGGGAGGGAAAATTTTGGGTTACAACAAACCCATTTATCCCCAAACTCATTAACCAGAAATCTGTTGAATGGCGAATCAATAACCAATCTCTATGGACATCATATGATATAACTTAAATATCACCTGGTAAATTAATAACTTACTTTTTGCTTGTCGCTTTACTGCTCCCAACAAAATGGCGTCATTTCTTGGAATTTGTGTTTATTGTTTTTCATTGCGATAATTTATTTGTTTTTGAGTTTTGTAATTAATGTATATGTTGTATAGAATGTGTACATAAACTTGTCTATTTTTACTTGTACATGTTTTGCGTTTACTTTCCATACTTGTGCATATATGTGTTTTTCTTTGTTTTCATGTATTGTTGTGAATTGTCTCGTTTTCATAACATTTGTTGTGTGGATGTTAGGACACTTTCTTTAGGTTTGTGCGGTGTGACAATACCAAGGCATGACGAGAGGAGGTTACTAGCTCTCACAATAAAGGCGTCGAGCTTATGACGTAAAAAAATCATGTTTTGTTTGTATTCGTTTATGTGTATGTTGACTTGTGTTTTAACAAGTTAAAATTGGACTTGTTTTAAATTCTCAAATTTTCACTTTTCAACTTGTTAATTTACTTTCACATGTTAGTTTTGTTATGTCAATTTTTGTTTTTCGCAAGATTGTCGTGTTTAGCTTGTGGAAGTGTGTTTGTATGTTGTAAATATTGAATGTTGAGATTGTATAGGTGAATGTGGACGCTGCATTGCTGTGTGTTGGACTGGTTTTTTCTATTCTAGTGTAGCGCGCTTGACCGCGCTTAGCGCGCTTGACCGCGCTTAGCGCGCTTGACCGTGTTTAGCGCTCTCTCTTGTGTTATACCAGTGAAGTTTTTTTTTTAGTTTTCGCTTGGCTTTCCTTTTTCCAACTTCCACCTAGGCTTTAAATAGTAAATAATATTAGTATAATTAATTCTTTTGTTATTGTTTGGACTCAATTTTGGTTCGATAACTTGAGGTCGCTTTTGGTGATTTTCCAAGTTTGAATGTTTCAACTTGCGAATGCGTTGTAATGATTTTGTTAAAGTTTTGTACACGTTTGAGGTATGTGTTTATCGCTTTCTATAATTTAGCATATTCATGATACTTCGACTTTTTACAATTTTTGTGTCATTCATTCTTGTGTATACTTGTTCATTTGTGAATTACTTTAGTTCCTACCCTTTTTGTGAGGTAGCTTTCCATTGTTCACATATGCTAGAGACCACAACTCTTATTTTAACTAGATTTTATTATGCTTAATCTTTTGTTTGTATTGTTTGTATGAAAGTATGAACATGATTAAGGAATTTTTTGTTCCATTTTGAGAACAACTATGTTGGCCAAATAGTCAATTCACCTTGTGAGTGTGTGATCATTAGTAACCCCTTTTGACTCTTTTTATCGATATCCATGTTATTTTTACTAAATGCTTGTCTATGAGTGTTTGGATTATTTTTGTATGGATATTGATTCTTTGTTTTCTCGAACCTTTAACTATGAGTTGTAGTTTGAATTTTTACCTTGCTTAAAAAGTAGAGAGTATTCACATTATGATATGGTTGAATTCAAGTTGGAAAGAGATTTGTTTGCTCACTTATGTTGTTGGTTGCTATTAGGTTGTAAAAGAAAAAAAGAATTTTTTTTTGAAAAATAAGTGAAAAGAAATAGAAATAAAAAATGAAGAAAAAAATTGTAAAAAATCTTTGAAAAAGAAAAACAAAAAGAGTTTGAATAATAGTGCTAATAAGTTATGTGTGTTAGTTTGAAATTTGTAATGAAGAAGAAGTTTGATTGAAACTATTTTGCTTGAGTCTTTGTGAGTTGATCACTCCCTTAGGTTAAGGAAAGTTTTTGTTTCGATTAGCTTTAAGACTTATCCCTTGTTTGTTAACCAAGCCACATTACAACCTTGAAAAGCCCTTGATGTTCTTGCCTTTGTATTTTCAATATGAGTTTTTGGATGAATGCATAATTTAGTCTTTTGTTTGCAAAATTATGGATGAGTGAAAATACCTTATTTTGTGTGTTTTTCATCTACCGATGATTATTTTTGCTAGGTGTGATTTATTTGTGAACTAGTATTGTTTTAGAGTGTTTGGCATGTTCTTTTTATTTAACATTTGTTTCGTGTTTATGTTATCGTTGTAGTTTAGTGGTAAGTATATTTCTTCGTGTGTACCGTTTTTCCTTTGAGCCATTGCATTTGTTTTCCGTTTTCGAAACTTGTTTATTCATGATTATTTGGTTGATTACTTTTGATTCTTTGATTTGTTTGGCTTTGTTTGAGGATAAACAAGTTCAAGTTGGGGAGAGTTTGATAAGTGCAAATTGTAGCTATTTTTGTATATACTTGTATTGCACTTATCGACTTTTTATTGTTAATATCATTGAATAAACCCGACTTTTGTGTAAATACGTTTCATTTGTGTTTATTTGTGTTTTTATGTACATAGTGTATTGTTTGATGTTTTTCCATTCATTTTATAGGTATTGATGCGCAATCGGAGCATGAGCAATAAAGTGTGGAAGACACGGCTTCAAACATGCGATTTTGAGCAAATCGTCAATGAATAAGGCTCAAAGTCAAAGAATAATAAATCATCAATTTGGTTGATATTTAGTCATTGTTAGATAGATAATTGAATAACCTTTCCAACTCTTTGAACCTTGCGTAAATCAAAGTTATGGTTCTGAAGTTATGGCGAAAACAAAAAGCTGATTTTTTTCTCATGACAATAGAGCGCGCTTAGCGGGATTGTGCCGCTTAGCATGGTCCCATGGACAGAATTCCGTTAAAAGGGACAACATACACATTTTTAGGTTATGTTTTGGGGTATTTGTTCCCAACTCATCAAACCTTCATTTTTTGATAGATTAACTTAGAAAACAACATTAGGGCCTTGCATACGGATGATGCAGGGTGGATTGCTCTTTGATCGATGCTGACAAACCGGTAGATTTGCGGTTCATTTCTACTTTTATTTGTGTATTCTATATTGGTTGGTTTTGTATGTATATGTTCTTTAAAATAATGTATATTAGTCACCCTTGGCATTATATAAAACTTGCTTTACGAATCTTTGTGAATTGTTGTCCTGGATTTTTACTCTGTGTTAGGGATTTGAGTTGTTATAGACATATACTAATTAGATTCTTATATAGGATGATTATTTGTTAGTTTATGAACTCTAGATATAGATTTAGAGTTGACATCTACTTGGGTATCAGAGCTTAATGCCTCTGTGTTGTTTGTGTCGCTCTGAGAGATCGTCGATGCAAGCGAGCACGATCGACTTCTATGTTGTTGAGGTGGTTGAGAGATTGCTACCGAGGTGATACAGTTGGCCTCTCAATTTGGGTTAGAAATGACTTAGGTTGTAAGTGATATGTAGTGACATTGATGAATATTATAGGTTGAGTATAACAGGTCGATAGGTTTAAGTCTATGAGAAGTAGTATATATGCATGCTTGATAAGTTATTCCTTTTTCCTTTTTATACATTTATTTTCTGTTAATACATTTTCTTTTAACCCATTTATCCCTAAACTCATTAACAAGAAATTTGTCGAACGACGAATCAATAACCAATATTTGTGGATACGATATGATATAACCTAAATATCATTCAGTAAATTAATAACTTACTTTTTTTACCGCTTTACTGCTTCCAGTAATAGTCACATTAAGGCCATTTATCCCTCATACAACATGGTAGGCAGTATGTTAGTGATTATAATCAAAACATCTATTTCAAAGATGCATTTTTAATTCTTTATTTTAAAGGATTCAACCACTTATTTTGGGCTAAATGACCGGGCGAGGGTCATCTAACTTAGTAAATGCGGATTTATTCATTTTTCATAGCAAAAAATCATTCACTTATTATTCGTCGACCAACCTACTTAGTGACTACATATGGTGCCTGACTGGATATAAAAACTACTTTGGGGATTTTTCAATAATTAGAAGCTTAAGACTAAAATTCAATCGGGATTTAAACCAACATACATCATTGGGAGGCTTGAGGTGTTAGGGCAACACTAATTCTGTAGGGTTTTCCCAAGTCTCCTCGACCTAACATCTCCTCTTTTCACAACCTATATACTTTGGCATCAAACTAAGCCTCCCTGGTCGTTTAAATTTTTTTGGTAGGGCTCAAGAAATCAGGAAATTCAAGACATAGCATAAAACCATGCATAAATGACCCGAGAACCCATGCATAGACTAGATAACACTAATTAAAATTAAATGTCCAAAACTTGAAAGAATGGAAATCTTAAGAAGAAAACAAAAAATCTAACTAAAAATCAAGTAAATCTAAACTAATGAAAGCGAGAAATTCATCCCTCACACTTAAATCGTACATTGTCTGTAATGTAATGACAAAAACGTGAGAAAGAAACGGTAGAACCTGGAGCTTCACGTTTGCATGCAGCTGATAGGTGTCAAGAGATCAATATGTTTATTTTCTGCAAATTCAAACAAAAGCAAAAACATTAAATTAAAAACTTATGGGTTCACTACCACACAACACTTCTTTTAACACGAGTAGCTCGATAGATCAGGAGTGTAAGCACTCATGGTGGTTATTTCAAGAATGATTCCTCGATCAAAATTTAATAATATGCGGTTTCCGTGGCCACTTATCAAGCCATCTCTCATATTTCTCACCTTTTCTTTTCATCCTTTTGTGGGGTGATTCATACGTTTGAATTATTGGGGGTTGTTATGGCTCTATTCTAAGTATCAACTTTTCATGTTTGGGTTTAATTCTTTCATCCACTGCCACAAAGGTTAACTTTCCCTTCTTAACACTATTGAGTTCCCTAGTTTCATGGTCATCTTATTTCCCCTTTTTATGTAGAACTTCAGAAAAAAGTGCATTGGTGTGGATATTTTCCAATTCCTCAAATACCTTTTTGATTGGGAGTCTACCTTAACTCCTACTAATCTTTGTGGGAAGAGAATAGGTGGGTTGTAGAGAGAAGTAAAAAATATAGTGCTTCCTTCTCTATCTCTTCGAAAACCTCCCTTTCGAATGATGTTGGTGGATTTTCTCAATATCTACTCCTTTCTCACCAGATCTCTCCTCAACCTTATTATCACTCTCCTTAGGATTTTCTATGTTTTTTGCTGCTGGTTGTTACAACATCCGTATGTCTCTCAGGGAAGGATCCTAGAGGTGTCTGTGCAAGTAGAAAGATTTGAGTCTCCAACGCCTTATTGCTAGTCGCGAGAGACTCGACCACAGTTCTCAACTGTCTATGGGTTTCATTATTATGGAGACTTTGTTTTCTAAGATCTTCATTCACGAGAGTTTGTGTCGCCACTAACCTCTCCATCATACATTATAGCCTAGAGAGAGCTTGCGTCGAAATGAAATTCTCCAATAACATTTTGAGGTCGGGTTTATGGGAATCTTATGGTTCCTCAAAATACTGGGAATGGTGATTGTAGATAAAATTTGGGTGATCCATCCACCTAGGATTATAGTAATTGAAACAAGAGTGCCTTAGTCTACACGACTTAACAACAAAGTTATGATATTGACTATATTGGTCCTCGACAATGGCACCAAAAACATGATGCAATCTGCAAGTGCACAAAATTATCGGATTAATATAAAAGATTGTCGAACCCATAAATACAATTAATAAATCTACCGTTATCTATCGTTTATTTGTAAGTCTAAGGCAATGGTAATTAATGGGAAGGAAATTTAAAACAAGAACTAAAATAAATTGGTTTTGATGATTTTATAAAATCGATACCAGAACGTGGACCGCGTCGATATGCAAGACTCACAGCTAAGTTGGATTGATTAATTAAATCAGGATAATATTTTTCTTTAATAGAAAGAAACTTAATTTAAATCGACTGTTTGCATTTGCTAAACCAGAACCGTACTTTGGAAGGTGTGAAGAAAATGCAAGAAAGGGGGGGGGGGTGAATTGGGTTTTCCTTTCTTAAATAACTTTCACTTTTAAGCATTATTCGTTGAACAATGCTTCTGAATGTTACTTCTAAGTAATGCTTCTAATTGAGTTAAGAAAACATAAACTCTAAAGCATAAGCAAAAGTAAAGAACACATGATATATCCTAGTTCACTTGAGAAACCCCCAAGCTAGTCCAGTCCACCCTTTCGAGGTGATTTCGCCTTGACCTTAAAGACTTAATCCATTATAATCAATCTGACTACAATCGCGCAGGAAACCGCCAGTGACTAACATCCAATAACGCGTTCAGGGATCCAAACTGGATATAACGTTCATTGATCCAATAGAATCCCATTCACCAGAATCTCCTACCATGATTTCCTTCCAATCATATCCATCAGTGATCTCACAATGTTGACCTTCACTCAATCCCCTTTGAGATTTGACTACCATTGACTCAATAGAATCCACTACCAGGATTTCATCTACGATGGCCGCAACCAAAGTCTTCTTGAGAATTCTGACTTAGCCAAGTCTCTCAAAGAACCATCAAACAACTGTTTGATTTACATTTGTTTAGAATAATAATGCTTCTACACAAGCTGGATGTAAACAACATTAAGTACATCAAAAGAACCTAATACACACTAAAATATATTACATTTTATTATAGCTTTAATGTGTGGTCTTCTTTTCTTCAAGTAGCTTCTTCATGGACAACAATCCAAAGCACTTGAATAGTTGAAGTCTTCTTCTTCTTCGTAAGTTTATAAAAGCTTTGTTGATCTTGATGTAGTAGAGAGAAGAACTTCTTCATCTTGATTCACTTTAGAACATTCTGGATAGAAGCCCTTGTTCCATTTTCTTATATGATCACTTTAGAGCACAACATATGTATTGTGGATTTGTAACTGGAGCTTTCATGATTAACTTCATTATCTTCTGCGGCTTAGCGAGCTTTGTGCAACATATAAAATTAAGCACATTGTGAATCAATGATTTCATTGTAATTAGTATCAACATGATTAAAGAATCATTTTGATAACAATTGTTTGGTTGTTGTTATAGTGGTTGATAGCTATTTGGTTGTGTTCCAATAATGACGGTTTTCATTTTTAACATCGAACACCAACAATGTTACAACTGGCTATGAGCAACTTGCAACTTGCAACTAGCATCTTCCAGCATTATGTGAAAATCAGTCAATGTAACGCCCATTAATTTAATTAATTAATTATTTAATTTTTTTTGATTATTTGTGAAATTTAGAGATGTTGAGAATTATTGGTAAAAGTTGTGGGATTATTACTAATTAATTAATTAGTTGATTAATAATAATTCTTATGTTGGGATTAATGAAATATTATTTAAGTGATAGATTGATTAAGTGGTAGAAATATTATAGTATTAATTTATTAGAAATAAGAATAGAATTAGTAATGGACTTATGTTATGGCGTCAAGAAGTAAAAGTGGAGTGTAGAATTTAGGCCCAATTGGATTTATTTGGCCTAATAGAATAATACTATATTATTATTAGAAATAAGAGAGGAATAGAAGTTAGTTATCAATAAGAAGAGGAAGAGGAAGATAGGGTTTTTGGAGAAGAAGAGGGTTACGTGAAATTGGACCAAGAGGTCAAAAGGAGATTCAATCAGAGACCCATACAGTAGCCTTCAAACCAAACCAGGTAAGGGTGAGGTTTCTTATCCTATAATAGGGCTTTTGAGAAATTGTATGTGAGAATTGGGTATGTAGAATTATTGTGTTGCTTATGTTTTATTGTTGCTGGATATTAATTAGTGATGAATGTTAGTGAATTTTTCATATTCCCGTGTTGTGGGTGATTATTCTGTTGGAAATTTGTGAATCGGACGAAATTGGAACGAAATTGGGAAAATACCAGAAAAGTGGTGTTGATCGGCACAATGATGAAAGGAGGGGTGTGCCGTGAATCACACCTGCATGTGATGGAAGGCACTTGATTTCTTTTTTTTTCGATAGCATAAACTTATTATATATGTATGTATCCTCTAGATATATAATTTAAGACCAGAGTAGTGTTTTAACAGCAGTAGCATAATTAGTGATATGATAACTTAATAGTTTAATATAATTTAATAGAGCAGTAGTATATACGGTAGAGTAGTATAATTAATCAAGATAGCAGGTTATAAAATTAGTCGCATAATTTGGTAGTTGGCAGAGTAGTAAAATTAGTAGCATAATTTGGTAGTTGGCAGAGTAGTAAAATTTAGTAGGATTTGAGATTTAATAGCAGTAAATTAAAATAATAACATGTTAAGTAGAAGCAATGATAACATAGTAGTATGTTTATTAACAAGGAAATAATTTAGTAGCCTTTGAGAATTAATAGTAGTGAATTAAATAAATACAAACAATGGGAGTTAGTAGTGTTAATTAGAGGTGGATGAGAATAGTAATGAATATGAATATTAGTGGTTTTAACCGGTATGATCGTGTAACCAAAAAAAAATAGTAACTGATAAAGAGTAGAAATCTGTCCGAATAACCGATTTGAGTTATTTTTGTGTTGTTAATAAATTGGTAGTATAATTAGAGAATTTCCATAATAACGATATTAGTAGCAGAAAGAAAATTATAGTCATAACTAGTATATAGCGATTTATGGGACTGTTTTGGAATGAATTAATATGTTGTTATTTGTCATGATATACGGTGATGTTGCAATGATTGTGATGGTTTATTATTATACGAAGGCGAAAGATTATTTGTGATGTTTAATTACCTCTAATAATTGGTAATAACTGTGATATAGGCGTATGCCTCGCGATGATATTTGTTGATGATATTTATGTTATGTGATGTCATGTTCATTGAGTCACATATATTTGTATACTCTGTGATGGCCTGGATTGGAAAACTACAAAGAAGTCTTATGCCTTGTTGATGCCTCTATTTATTGGCAGATTCTTAAGATGGGAGTTCTGTTCCAATGGTACCACATGCATTCGCATAATATTGAGTCGCATTCTAAGTTGTACGATTGAGTTGTTGTGTTGATGAATTAATTGTTGTATTTGATGATATCCTGTTGTGATTGTTGTTGTGAAGTGGTGAATTGCAAGAACTGATTCTAATATATTATTTATCATATGTTCTATTATAGCGTTTGATATCTCACCCCTTATGTTTGAATGTTACCCTGGTGTCGGTAACATGCAGGTAATCCAGAGCGAAGACGGTTTACCTTCAGTAGATCGAGTCGGTGTCATTGCTCTGATACGTAACACTCGGGGGGGGGGGGGGGGGGGTTGAACGCTTGCTGTTTTATTATTTTTATTATTTTTGTTGATTGAGATTTAAGATGTTGTTATTTAAATGATTGTTAATTGAAGTTGTTTTAGCTGGACAAAGATGTTACATTCCTTTAAGTTGAATATTATGACTCCGCTGCGTAGTTATGAAAGTTGCTATTTCTTTTTATGATTGAATTATGTTTTTTGTTGGTTCCTCCAAGGTTGATGTGTTATGTATCGGTAATGAATGTCGTTGTTTTAAGTTGAATTTGTAGCATTGACTTCTCTAGACCATTTCAGCCATCCATTGTTCAAGCTAATCATTGCATTAGCTTCCTAAGACCTCAAGGAAGCTAACTTGATCATCGCCATCACTTGAAATAAGCTCAAACTCAAAACACGATTTCCAGTTTTGAGGTAAGTTTTCTCAACTTAGAACTCTTCATACAGGCATTATCGATGATTTATTTGTGAACAAAACATGTAGATATCATTGCCCTAAAGGTAACCATGTCCATAGTTTCCATTAATTTTTCTTGAGCTTAGAGAATTTTGAAACTGAAATTTCTGAGATTTTTAGGGTTCAGATTACGGCCATTAAAATTCATGCTTATCTTTGATCTTTTGTTTTAATGCTTTACATTTTTGAAATCGTGAGGAAATTTGCTACAAGTTTCATGTTTACAGTTTTCATTTTTGATGAGAAATGAGCAAGTTACAGTTGGTCTGGCTGGAGGTTGAAGATGAAGTCTTCAAGGCGCATTTTTCCTTGTATAATTATTGATTTTCCCGTGTTAACGGATGTATAGCTACCCCACTGGTAGAAACGCGCGCCTGTGACCTTTGGGACCAGGGTTCGAGCCTCAGTGGTACCCTTTTGGTTTTTCACATTTTTTTATTTTCTGATTTGGCTTTTTTTTGGCAGGCGCTGGGCCTCTTTGGGTCTGGCTTGTTTTTATTTTTGCTAACTAACCCCCTGCAGGCTGTTTGCGCCCCCTGGCCCAAGTTTATTTATTTTTATTTTTATTTATATTTATTTTATTTATATTTTCTTAATTATTTTTCCTAATATTAAAAAATACAAAAAAAAAATAGATTTTCATTTTAACTTAGTTTATTTTATTTTTCTCATAAAAAATATTTTATTTAACTATACATTATTTATTTTTATTAACTAGTCTTATAAATTTAATTAAAACTAGGTTAGTATTTATTTTTCTTTCACACTAATTAAAATGTATTGTTTTTGATATAAAAAAGACTAAAAATATTTTATAGTGCTATAAATATTTCTAAGACAAAAATACCAAAAATACTTTTTTCTAAATTTATTTTATTTTTAATCAACCAAATAGAATTAGGGTTTTATTTAAAATCTTTTCTTAATAAATTTAAGTTTAATTAATTATTTTCTTTATTCAATTAGGTTAAATACAATTTCCCTTTTTCTTATGAAAACCAAACAAAGATCCATTTTCTTTACATTTTGTATTTTTGTATATTTATTCTTTTGGCACATTGTATTCATTTAATTCCTTGTACATTGATACCAATTCAATATGGTTGTAATAGACTAACTAGGTTTACATTCTTACAATCCCCATTCAATTTGTATACCCCCCTCCCCACGAAAATTGTAATAGCATAGTATCTTTAAATTCTGCAATTTATTGCTTTATATACAAATGCTAGTAATTAGGGTTTGTATGAAAAGATTAAAAACAATACTTAGAAAACCCTAATCCAAGACAAAAACAAGCATGAAAACAATACGCTTGTACACAAGCACCCCCTAGGGTTATTCCACTTGGTTGCCTTATACAAAATGGTCATATTACACATGTAAGGTATCTTAGCAAAAACAAGCAAATACAAGATCATAGTCCCTCGATGACGCTATCTAAGTTGCCTTTCAAATTATCTTAGTACCTAAAAAAGAATGCTAAGATACCTTGCAACATTGCTAATCATGGTTATACGATGACCCACGCCCGTCCCATTTACATTCAAAGATAGGGTTACTTACCAAATCAATGGCAAGATAACAATGTCAAAGGAAAAGGAAATGAACAAGAAATACTTTTGAGTAGGTAGAATGCTCCTAATTACTTGCTCAATTTCAAACAAACATCCTTGCTATTTTCAAAACAAGCACCTACACTTTCAAAACATCTTACAAACTTGAAAACATTTTCAAAAGATCAACATCTTTGTATACATTCTTACGAACGAAAATCATTACAAATATATCCTAAACAATGGCCTCTTTACAAAATACTTTCAAAACCACACAAAGCCCAATTACAAACAAAAGCAAGTGATCTAGCAAGTAACTAAGAGCCCATGGAAAACCATGGATGAAAAGGGTGATAATACCTTCCCTTTTCATAATCTACCCCCCGAACTCAAGAAATAATCTCAAAGGTCTTTCTTGTGCTTTTCCACCTTTCCTTTTTGGATAAAAGAAAAGTCGGTGGCGACTCTTGCTAACCGCAAAATTTTCGATAAAACGCAAAACCCTCAAGTCAGTTCTTCCACCGTATCACAGATTCCCTCTTTGATATTGACATAGTAAACAATATCATGGTTGGTTCCTTCCATAAAAATCATTTTATGATCTCCAACGGAATGTCCATTCACCCTACATACCTCGTTGAAGGGTCATGCAGGGGTGGTGAGAGTTAGAGTAGAAACCAGTGCTGGTGTTAATAAGGATACAACCATAGTTTTAAGCTTTTGGTATAAGGAGTCTACTTTTGCATTCATATGATCAAACTAGCTAACCTCATGCAGCCCACCCTTTTGAGGGGCCTTAGCACTTTTCTAATGGGAATTCCCCCGTGAATGGTGATTCTTTGCCATATCTTCAATCAAATTGTAAGGCAAGTTATGCAGGTTGTTCATAAGAGCACCACTGGCAGCTGCATCGAGAGCCATCCTCATAGAATAGAGGAGACTATTATAAAAGGCGTGTATCACTAACCATTTATCCAACCTGTGAAACGGGCAAAGTCTCAATAAGTCTTTGAAATATTCCTATGCATCAAAGAGTGACTCCCCATATTCTTTCCCAAAGTTATAGATCTCGCATGTTACATGTGCCTATTTTATTGACGGAAAGTACCGCACAAGGAAAGCATTCTTGAGTTATGTCCATAATGTTATTGAATTTACAGGAAGAGACTAGAGCAAAGCTTAGGCTTGATCTCAGAGCGATAATGGGAACAACCTAAGGCAGATTGAAATCTGATCAATGCCATTGGCTTTTAAACTTCCAATGTGTCAACAAAAATAGACAGATGAAGATTTGGATTTTCTATAGGAAACTCTGAGAACTTATCATGCTGGATCATGCCTATCAATGAAGGCATAATTTCAAAATTATTGGCTGTTATGGGAGTATGTATAATGTTTCTATGTGGTTCCTCGTTTGTCGGAACCGCGTAGTCCTTGAGCGATTTAGTATCTTCCTCCTCATCCATTTGTTGTAAAGATAAGATTCAACATCTTTTATGTAGAAAAAAATCTATCTCGTCAACCCATTTAACAAAGTATTTGGTCGAACACGTTCTTCATATACAAAATGGAACAAAATAAAAATATAAAAACAAGAGTGTTTTAGTCTATACTTTGTTGGAATAAAATTTCGGTATCAAAACTATCTCTTTGGCAAGGGTGCCAAAAACTTGATGTTGCTCAACCGTAAGTGCACGACTATGTCAAATAGTATTATAAGATCGAACCCACATTGAGATGAGAATGTGTATCAATTTTTATCCTAACGATGTTTAGCTAATACAGTTGTTTTAGTGCAAAGTGAAATGCAATTAAAAAATAAATAAAAGATGGACATGAGGTTGTGATCATCTTCTGAACTTACCCTTTTGATTATCCATAAATGAATACAATAATTTCTAAGTAATTTATAGAAAAGTAGATAAATATGTGTGACATCCACTTTAGTGGCATGCACATCTAGATGTGTTTTTCAGCATGGCTATGTGGCTTTCTTAATAGAGAGCAAGTTACATTGTCATTGGGGTGACTCGCTGCTCTATTGTCTAGAAATTTTCGGTACGATATCAAAATATATCCTTTTGGACTATGATCGTATATGGGTTTCCTTTGCTTTTGCAACCGACACAAATATTTTAAGAACTCAGATTCTTAAAATAAAAACATTAAGATTCTTGTAATTCATATTCAGATAATCATTTATGGATCTTCATAAGATAGACTCTCACGACCCCTTATCCTTATGGAACTACTCACTCATGGTGAGATAACCAATAATTAACTCTACTACAAATAACCATATTTCACCTCAGACGCGAAATGGATAAAGTATCGGTTACACAGGTGATGTAACGATGAGAGACATGAAAAACTGCCATTTTAACCCTCATTTTTTAAATAATCGAGGGAAAAAATGGTACTGATGATGGATTCGATCCCCATCAACTCCATTTTTTATATTTTCAAAATTGTGTTACTTTTTACCTTGATTTACAACAAAAATTGAGGGGTAAAGTCGTGTTTACATAATTTTAATTTTAAATTATTTTTTTAATTAATTTTAATCTGTAAAGCATCAATTTTTTTAGACAAAGGTTAAATCTTCCTCATCATCGTCACCAACAACACCAATAACAAAAACAAAAACAAAATCAATAGAATCCTTAGACAATTAATCTCAACAATAATAACAACAACAAAATCCATGGAATCTTTAAACGTTAAATCTCAATAATAATAACAACAACAACAACAAATAAATAAAATTAATAGAATACATAAAAATTAAATCTCAAAAACAGAAATAACAACAACAATAACAACAACAAAATCCAAGAAATCTTTAAATATTAAATATTAACAACAATAACAACAACAATAAATAAACAAAATCAATATAATCGTTAAATACTAAATTTCTACAACAACAACAATATTAAACATTTTACTTGATACAACTATAACTAACATTAAATATTTTTAACAAGGAATTACTAGATAAAATATTACATTATGAAACTAACCTTGAAATATTTTTCCGCTTTTGCTTTCATTATCATTGTTTTCAATATGTTAAGTTTAAATTTTAGCACTTTGCATCTAAGATGGATAGTTGTGGCATTCACGTTTTCATTTGCTAGTGAGAGTTTCATGCGGATCACTAATGTTTCATGTGGATTGATGAGTTGACAATGTCTTGACCATCGTTACTTTATAAATCGTCAGCAAGGATTTGTTACTTAATTTATTCATCAAATTAGTCATAAATTAAAAAATAGAAATCAAATAAAAATACGCTACTTTACACCTCAGTTTTTAGCAAAACTGAGATAAAAGGTCATAAAAAAAATATTTAAAAAACTATTAAAATGGGATATTAGTCATGGGTTCGATCCCTAGTAACTGCAATTATGGTTAAGCAACATCAAGTTTTAGGCACCCTTAATTTTAGAAAAAAATGAGGTAATAAGTCATTAAAAAAATTTTAAAAATTAAAAGGTGTTAAAATGTAGTTATTGGGATTTGAAGGCGTGTCCTCTAAATACTTTATCTCTCGGTCGCCAACTCTACCGAGGGAATATATGGTTTTTTTATAACAAAATAATTAAAATATGATGCATCTTTAGTTTACACCTTGGTTTTTATTTGTGTGACGTAAAAGTTCCGTCATAAAATGTATTATTTATAGTAGTGTAAACAATTGAAAGACATAACATGCATGTAAATAAAGCAATATAAATAACCTTAATTGAAGAAAACTTGATTAAATAAAAGAAAACTAGAGAACTACAACAATGTTTTAGAGAAATTACAGAGGAGAGCAAAATACTAAAGCTAAAATTACAAAGTAGAAGAAACAAGTGAAGAGTGATCATTTGCTTGAAGATCAAGTGAATATTTATACTAAAACTAGTCATAAATCACCCATAATCACCATTTATTTCGTGGTAAGTCATAGTCACAAAAACACAATGAATTCGTAACTTCCTAGGAAGCAACACGACATGTGTAAGGGGACAAGGTCGACCTGTATTGCCCCGACTTACTTATATGGGCATTACAACAAATGCCAACATTGTCCGTGTCAGGTGACACATCCATGTTGTGTTAGCCACTGGTATTTTGTATGGTGAGGGCTCTTTTTCGCGCGATCTTTGGCCGTTTTGCTCCAATTTTGTCCATTACTCTCTTATTTCCAAAAAAAATATCAAAAGAACACAAAAACGTATAAAATCGAACTAAAATGATGGAAACATACAAGAAAATGAAAAGAAAATAAGCTATAGATATGATGCATAGGAAGTACTATCCATTTATTCGTTTTGTTCCTCATAATGAATACATTGCTTATCCAAAAGCCTTGTGTGATAATCCAATTGAATGCTAACAATTTTGGCATAACCGAATCTAAAATGATCCTTTCTTTCTTCAATTATTCATTGGGATAAAAACATTCCATCCTTTTTCCTAGTTTCTCACAATATTAATTGCTCGATCCTCTTAGAAACACAAAGTAACTTCATCTCAAATTCATTATAAGGCTTTTTCTTGAGTACATCAATCTCACCATTGCTAGATCTTTCCATCAAGATATCGTCCAAATATAGAGTTAGGAAACAAATGAATTTATCATTTCTATTCTATATCTAAACACAACTACTTCCTCCGTCTCATAAAAAGTGTCTCATTTGCAATTTTTCTTTGTCTCGAAATAATTGTCCCTTTACAATACCAGTGCATCATTTATTATTATTTTTCCACTACTATATCTCTACTTATTAACTTTCACTTTATTCAACTACTCTATTAACTATAATTAATAAGGTTATTCTAGTAAATAATATTAATTTTATAATTAAAATCAACACATATAATCATTTTCTTAAGAACCACACATTGCTCAATAAGACACTTTTTATGAGACGGGGGGAGTATCATATTTTCTTCTCACATAATGATTTTTCGGAATAAATTCATCAAATTAATAATACAATTGCTTAGGAATTTGTTTCATCCCATACAATTATTTCTTCAAAAGACACACTTTAGACTTACCCTTTACAAAATCCTATGATTGTTCCATGTATATAATATCTTCAATTTGTAAGAAATCAATAAAGCTATGCCTCCTCGTTTACCGATCAACTCAGGTTCAACAACAAAACATTGTCGTCGTTTATGGGAATCTAAATCTAATTTTTGCTTCTATCAAAGTCTAGATCGCCTATGTAAGAAGATAACTTCCCCTTTGATCGAGGTTCAAATCTTCTCCCTTCAAAGTACATATCTTTATTTCCTAGACACTTTCCTCAAATTCCAACTTTCTTCCATTAAATCCTCTCTCATATCCATCAACTATAGTAGAATCCAAAGCCACTCGCTCCGCCAATTAATGGAAAATTGTTGTCGTTAGTGCTGAAGTTCCCAAAGTTCCATTACCTATTCCTTAAAGAGTATATGATCTAGTATTAGTAAAATCTTTGTATAGTGGAAACCATCAAAGACATCACACTCTTTACCCCGGTCGTGAAGAAGGAAGCGATAATCATACTCCCCTGAAGGTATGTCATCCTTGTAGAAGGGAGATATATGAAGAAGATACTCCAATCCAAAAGCAGAAGAGAAATCCCTTGTCCACCTTTATCCTTGAGAGAATAATTCCAAGGTCTTTTATAGAAATATCCCAAGCTTCAAACCTATGATGGAATTAGAGATCAAGAAGAGCATGTCGAGCATGTGAATGATTGATTGAACTAGTACCACATATACATGGTCGTACAATGTAAGCTCTTTGCACTAAAACTAATTGGATCATCAACAACCTAGTATAAAAACCTCCCAGAGTAGAGAATATATTTATTGAGAGAACTCATCGAATAATTTACCCCTCATTTCATAACCTAGAAGAATCAACCCATTATGAAAGCCATTCTAAGGCTTATAAGATCCACAAAATAAGAAGCGCTTCCCTAGGAGGGGTAGTTCTCGAAGAAAAATATTGAAATGGTTGCAAAGTCAAGGGAAAAGATAACAACATTGGAGAAAAAAGAACACAATGGGAAATGACATTACATCACTTTCACTAATGATGTTTCCAAGAGGGTGATGAATCCCTCCAAATAGAAATTGAATAGGTATATCATTGAGTTAATGGTCGTTTACAAGAAATATGGAAGCCCTTCGACCAAAGGCCCGGTAAGTCGAATCTTCAAATTTTGCGACATCGAGAAAATATAGGGGTCCCGAACAAATATGAATATATATATATATATATATATATATATATATATATATATATATATATATATATATATATATATATATATATATATATATATCTGTGTGTGTGTGTGTGTGTGTGTGTGTTGGTCAAAAAGTACAAGGTGTGTATGTTTCCCCTATAAGGGAAGGGAGACTCAAAAGCCTTTATAGGTATATTACACGTTTGGATAGTAAGGGCTTGTTCACGGTGGAAAATAGCCATGTACGATGGTTTTTGAGGATGTTTAATGGATCTAGTCACGTGAGGTGAAAGTTCCTGCAGGTGATCAACAATGCTTGATCACAGGCGGGAATTTAGGTTAATCGTGTGTTATGTTTACAAGGAGCGTGGTGCTCTTTTAAGTAGTGGAAAATGTGTATAACTTAGAGTCTGTCTTTATCTCCTTGAGGGGTGATGAATTTATAGGAGTTTCTAGTACCTAGGTTTTTTCGGGAAAGGCCACCACCCACCTATTCAAACGGTGGATATTTGTATCCCTATTTCTAAGGGAGACTTGAGTCAGTAGTGACTCTGACTTTCAATTTCTCCAAGACATGTCTAACCACACATTTTTTCCTACATGGACGAGGAAGACTTAAGGGCGAGGCGATACCTCCATTTCGGTGACCTTGTGTCATCGCCTTCGTCTAAGGCACCCATGGGGTATCTCCCTAAGCAATGGGTTTTGCAAATATAACACTACATAGTCCCTTATACACAAGACCTTCTTTCGAAGGAGAAGTGTTTTTTACTGTGCCTAATGGAAGTATCCCGAGAACTGGTGTTTCTCCTTGTGAGGTTTCAATTAGCCTTTAAGAATCCATAACTTTTTAGACTTACTAATGCATAACTTGGATGATATGGCACTAAGTCCCTCATATGAGGTACGTTTAACCTTTCAGGCGGGACTTTCATCGAGCCCTTTAGAAAGACTTGCCACAAAGTCTCTGAGGCTTGATATAGGTAGTGCTTCTTATGCGTGATATTTTGTAAGTAACCCCACCCGAGGAGATACTAAGTCCCTCATGTGAGACTTTAATCATTTTTTAGGATTCTAAGTGCCTAAGACGTTGTATCATGTAGCCCGAATGGTGAGACGTTGAGTCCCTCAGGCGGGGCGTTTAACCTTTTAGGTGAGACTTTCATCAAGCCATCTAGTATGATTTGACACCAAGTTTCTGGGGCTCGATATAGGTGTCTCCTCTTATGCTTGATATTTTTTAAGTAACCCCATCTGAGGGGATACTATGTCCCTTAGGCGAGAGTTTAATCTTTTTTTAGGATTATAATTTCCTCAGTTGTTGTATCACGTATCCCGGCTGGTGAGACACTGAGTCCCTTAGGCGGGAAACTTAACCTTTCAGGCGGGACTTCCATTGATCCTTCTAGTAATACTTGACACCAAGTCGTTTGGGCTTTATATAGGTCACATCTCTTAGGCGTGATATTTTGTAAGTAATATCGCCCAAGGAGATACTAAGTTCCTCAGGCGAGATTTTAATAATTTTTTAGGATTTTATGTTCTTCAGGCATTGTATCGCGTAGCCTAGGTGGCGTGACACCAAGTCTCTCAACAAGGAATTCAACCTTTCCGGTGGGACTTCCATCAAACTCTCTAGTAAGATTTGACACCAATCCTATATGGCTTGATATAGCTCACGCCTATTAGGCATGATATTTTGTAATTAATCTCACCTGAAGAGATACTAAGTCCCTCAGGAGAGATTTTAATCATTTTTTAGGATTCTAAGTTCCTCAGATGTTGTATCGCGTAGCCCGGTTGGCAAGATGCCGAGTCTCTTTGGCGAGGCGTTTAACCTTTCAGGCGTGACTTCAATTAATCCCTCTAGTAAGACTTGACACCAAGTCTCTGGGGCTTGATATAGATCATGCCTCTTAGGTGTGATATTTTGTAAGTAATGTCGCCCAAGGAGATACTAAGTCCCTCAGGCTAGAGTTTAATCATTTTTTAGGATTCTAAGTTCCGCTGGCGTTGTATCGTGTAGCCCAACTGGTGAGACGCTAAGTCTTTTGGGTGGGGTGTTTAACCTTTCAGGAAGGATTTCCATAGAGATCCATAACAATACTTGACACTATGTCTTTGGGGCTTGATATTGGTCGTGCCTCTTAAGCGTGATATTTTGTAAGTAATCCCACCCGAGGAGATACTAAGTCCCTCATGAGAAATTTTAATCTTGGACAACTTGGCATAGCCCATGAGGGAAGCAGGGATTCTATGTAACACCTTCTAAAACCCTTTTTAATAAATAAAAAATAGGTCATAGTAATTCACCATTCAAGAGTGTCACATCTTCATATAAAACATCATAATAAAACATCCTGCTCCGTAACACTGGTTTTCATGATTTTAAACACATGTTCCTTTAAGAATATCATTTTTAACTTAACACATTGCAGCGGAAATAATATTTCAAAACATCTTTATTAGTGCTTCACAATCAAATACCATCTCTCAACATGGTTCGTGAGTTTATACTCCAAAACATATTAAAACAAAATGAACGTTCTCAAACAACATAACATAAAGAACATATATTTCAAATCAATCAATCCCAAAACCACGATGTTACATATCAGAGTAAGACCCTCTTATTCAATGGAAAGTAAATAAATGCACTATGAAGATATCCTCTAAGCTTCAATGTACTATTCCTGATCACCGACAAGTTACCCAGAGATAGAGGCAACATTTACAAGCAGAAAGGGTGAGTAATTATAATCATTATAAACGACATTAGGAATAAATAAAGTAGATATACACATAGGCAAGACATCACATGTCATCAGAACCTCATGATATACTCACACTTTCACAACATCATCAACACACAACAACACTTATCATCAACATCACTTAGTCAAATCATTATGCAATGTCACGTATAATGTAATGCAACTTCATAGACTAATGCATATGGTACCAAAACTTCACTGATGACTCAATCATCATTTTCTCCAAAGATCCTCAGTAATAGGATTGATTCCCACTTAGAACCAAAGCTCATAATAAAATTGCACTCAATCCACACTATGGGACTGATGCCTTCACTGGAATATCTCCCTATCATCATCATTGGACCTAAGTCCTAACATCACAGGACCAAAGTACAAACAACATCACTGGACCGAAGTCCTAAAATATGCCATGAATGCATGATTCACAACAACATAATTAACACAACCACAACTAGTCAAAACACACCATCATCCATGAATTAATCACATACATCATAATATATAAATCATCATCAAAACATTATAATATCATCATAGCAAAAATATAGTATCATCACAATATCAACAACTCACCACATAACACGCATTAATGTAACCCAACACAGGGAAACCTAAATTTATCATGATTTAGGTACTAGAAATATATATCATATTACTCATTTTATTCCACCTAATTAAGGTTCATCATGTTAGCTATTCAACGCTTCAAACGACACCTCAAACCGAGTTCTAAAGCTCAAGTTATGGCCCTTTGAAAATCCTACTGCTGTTCATCACCTAAAGCTTTTCCAGACGACATGAGAGAGACTACCCACCAATTCTTCTCTAGCCTGCATCGCTCAGTGACGCATCTTTCTCTCCTGGAGACACACCTTTTACTCTTGCATCACTCGGTGATGACGCGAGCGACACACTCTAGTAGCTCCACTTTTCTTCCCATTCCTTCGCTTCCAATCTCGCATGACGATGTCATCATCGCCCGATGACGCGTCCTATCGCTCGGCTATACACACCAGTATACGATTCCCTTCCGAGATCTTTGCACTAGACCAGTCTAATTTTTGCACGATTTCACACCAATACATACCCAAAACTCATCAAAATTATCATGGTTTCACAACATCACAAGAGTACATCATAGTAAACATCATATACATCATTCCTCGTCATTATAACATCAATTTATCACTAATTTCATCAAAATCATCATGATATCAAATTCAAACAAAACCTAACATAACCTATAATTATCTAAACCTTAGATCAATTATAATAACAATGATAGACACCCCCCTTACCTTAGATTTTAGTAGAAAATTTATTCCTCTTGGTGTTCTATCACAAATCCTCTTGCCCTAGCTCTCTCTTCTTTTCACTGCTTCCTCCAAATCTTACGATTGCATAGAATGATCATTCAAAACTCCCAAACCTTCCTTATACCAAACATACTCCTTAGACCCCTAATATGGTCTTTCACTATTGTCCGTACTTATTCTTCCCCAATGACTACTTTGTCCTTATCACCTTTTAATGCCAATATTACTCTATTTTACTAATTAAAATAATTCTAACCAATAATTCTAAATTATCCAAAAACATCTTAATTCCAAATAATCTGTATAACACATGAACATCACATAACCATCATAATCATCAAAAAAACAATGATCATAACAATTACTCATCATAACAAATTAAGAATTTAAATAAATAACTAAATTAATTTGGGGTGTTACAACTCTCCCCCACTTGAAAGAATTTTCACCCTCGAAAATTACCCGACGAAAACAAGATTGGATAAGACTCTCTCATATGATCCTCATATTCCCAAGTCCAACTTTCACCAGCTGGTTCACCCCACAATACCTTCACTAAGGTGATGTCCTTGCCTCACAATTTCTCCACTTCTTGGCATTCTATTCGCGTGGGTGATGCTTCCATAGTCAGGTTATCTCTCACCTGTACATCATTCATTTGAATTACATGCGAAGGATCCGTAATGTATTTCCTCAGTTGGGACACGTGAGACACATCATGAAGATTCACAGGTGACAACGGCAAAGTAATCCAATAAGGTACCCGGTCTATCTTCTCTCATATTTGATAAGGACCAACAAAACACGATATAAGTTTTCTCGACTTTAAAGCTCTACCAACAGTGGTTACTAGAGTAACTCTCAGAAACATATGATTATCTTTTTGGTATTCAAGTGCCTTCCTCCTCTTATCATGATAACTCTTCTAACGACTATGATAAGCTTTCATCCTCTTTTGGATCATCTTGATCTTCTCGGTCGTTTCCTGCACAATCTCAGGTATGAGTACAACACTCTCGCCCGACTCATACCAACACAATGGAGTTCTACACCTACTTTCATACAATAATTCATATGGTGCCATTGAAATACTAGACTGATAACTGTTATTATAAGTAAACTCAATCAATGAAAAATGACTATCCCAAACTTCTCCTTGTTCTAGCACATAAGCCTTTAGCAAATCCTCCAAAGACTAGATTGTCCTCTCTGTCTGACCGTCCATCTACGAATTATACGTGAAACTCAAACTCAACTTTGTACTGAAAGAATTATGTAAACCTATCCAAAATTTCAATGTAAACCTCAGATCTCTATCTGACACGATACTTGACGGTATCCCATGCAATTTCACAATCTAATCGATATACATCTCAACTAGCTTCTCCATAGGATGATTAATCTTCATCCGTATGAAATGAGCCAACTTAGTCAACCTATCTACTATCACCCAAATCGAATCATTACCTTTAATAGTCTTCGGCAAACCCAACACAAAATCCATAGAGACACTATTTTATTTCCACTCTTGAATAGCTAAAGGTTTCATAAGACCTACAAGACTCTGATGTTCAATCATTAACTTCTGACAAGTCAAATAAGCATAAATAAACTTAGTGATCTCCTTCTTCATACCAGGCCACCAAAATAACTTCTTCAAGTCTTGATACATCTTCGTAGCACTAGGATGAATACTCGTTGTACCCCAAAATTTACCCTCTTCATTCCAACCCTATTTTACATATAGTTCATTATCATATGCATACATACATATCATGAATTCTATGGTCATGGGGTCAAGGCCCTTCTCGTAAGCTTCGTCAAGCTACATAAGATGTTTGTTTCGTCAATCAAGGCAGCGAAGCATGGAATCAGGGTTTCAAAATTGAAATAAACTCAACATATTCTCCCAAGATATTTAACCAAGTCCTTATCATGCCAAGCTCCCATGTGTTCCAGCATGCCTTGGATTGCAAAGAAAGTCAAGCGTTTCAGTTGATTTGAAACAGTTTGGGTTCAGAAATTCATAACTTTTTTCCGTGAAACATTTTTAAGTGTGTCTTTGGGCATAATAATTTCCTTGACATCCTTTATGTTTCATATGTTCGAGTCGAGAGCCAATTTTGTATGGACGATCTCTGAAAATGCAAATACTTTGAAAATTACATGGTGAAGCGGATTTCCAGTCAATTGTTTCTCAAATATTGGAAAAATCATAACTTTCTCAATTTTCAACATTTCGGGATAGTTATCACGGTACGATATCACAAATTTCATCATCTACAAATTTTATTTAAGATTCGAGTTCGAATTATGCTCAGAAAGTTTAGGTTTATGGCTCGCTTCTCAACTTTAACACGAAAATATGATGAAAAAGCTGCACAACCAAATTTAACATGGAAAAGAGAGGGAAATTTGGCTCCAAAAATCATTTTTTCTAATTCCAAATCCCAAACATGACTTAAGCCTCTCTCTATATATTGTTTTTCTCACAAATTTAAAAGAGATTCCATCATTATTACACATTCACTCTTAAATCTTCAAGAAGCTCTCAAGTGAAGAACTCTCTCTCTCTCTCTCGCTCTCTCTCTCTCTCTCTCTCTCTCTCTCTCTCTCTCAAGTTATGATCTACTTTCCGTAAAAGCTCTGACGCACCACCGTCGATGCTCTAACGTGCAGCCGAAGCTTCGACCGACCTCCCTCCGTGCACGGACCGCCGGACCCCCGTAAGCCACGACCGCGCCTCTCCTCCGCTGCAAAAACTGTTGCACCACCCTCCCCTCTGTCGCGAACTTGTGCGATCTCCCTCTGTGCTTATCTGATGAGCTCCTCTTCATCTCTTTCAGTAGGTTAATTCTTAATCTCACTTGGATTAATTGTTATGTTGAGTTTAGTTGGTGAATTAATTGAGATTATGTTGATTTAGCATGAATTAATTTTTGGATTGTGGAAATCATGTGATTATTGAAAATATTCATGTCGATGATGTTGATAATTGTTGGAATCAGATGATTACTTGATTTATTTGTTTGGATCTTATGGATTCCAAATTGATAATTGTTAATAATTGTTGAAATTCATGTGTCGGTGTTTGATTTCGAGTTAGTTAATTGTTGTTAACACCTGAATAACATTTGTTTATATGCATGGATATCATCGTATCAGTGTGGTTTTAATTGTATCAATTTATTTGTGAATTCTAAGTGAATTTTCAAGTGTCGGTGTTCAATTTTACGCGTTTGAACGTTGATTTTAAATTTATTTTTTGGTGAATACTTGTAGTGGTAGAAATGTTGAGATTAAGCCATTGGATTGACTGAACTCATATAAATCTAATAAAAAATCGCCACCATGCTTTATTGTTTCCAAGGGAAATGGGAAAAGAGAGAATAAACCCAAAAAAAGGGAAAGAATCTAGGTAGGGGGTTGGTTATGAAAAGGGAAGGTATTAACACCATAAACATCTACAATACTCCTAAGGAACCTCTTTGAAAATCTCTGTACTTTGGCTATTAAAGGTCTATACAAAATAATATGGTGGAGATGAGAATATAAGTATTTTTTACAATTTTTACACCCGCCACGATTGCGAACCTTTAGTGCCTATGTACCACCTTCAATGCAATAGGGGATCAGGGTACTCGTAGTTCACCTTAAAAATTTTAAAACACATGTGTGTTGGTTAATTTTAAGAGAAGAGACATCATCGTTGCATCCGAGCGGAAAGCGTACTTACTACCCACAGTTATGAGAAAGGCATCATCTCAAAGTGGATGATATAACTTGGATTTAAAATCCATCACTCAACACCCAAGTGGAAAATAACTCTCTTCACTACATATTTTAGAAGTATAGTAGCTTGCGTCACTACAAGAATCAACAAGAGTCTAATATTTTGAGAAAAGTTTTAAGGTAAAAAGGTAAAGTTTCAAAATGGTTTGAATGAGGTTAATGACTTTTAGTCTTTCAAAAAAAATGTAAAAAGTATGGTTAAATTGATTAAAGTTTTATTAGGAAAAGATTTTTGAAAATGCATGGACCTAAGTCCAAGTTTATTATGAAAAAGGTTCAAGTTAGAAAATAAGAAGCGTTTTGAAAATGAGGGAGACGATTTTTGAAATTAAAGAAAATGGGAGGAGATGAAGGGACTATCCTAAAGCATAAAGTAAAAGATAAGGAAAATAATGACCTAATAAAAAAGAAGCCAATACTTGACATAATGATTCAATGTAGAATTCTCATCCTTTGGATTAAAACAAGCAAGCAAACATACTAAACCTCTGAGGAATTCCAAGCTTCAGGTGAATTAAGAACCAAGAAAAGTCTTCACTGACAAAAATTGGCCAGAGTAACAATTGTATACAGAGGAATTCTAAATCACAAACAAAGTATGAAAATTAGAATAACCTGCACATAGAAAAAAATTCAAACCAATGTTTTGGAGTAAACCCCAAAGACTTTAGGGAAGTTCAAGGATGAAGAATGAACAAATAAATTGGATTGAAAAATAAGGAAAGGATGAGCGATTTGTCACACCTTTGCTCGCATTTAATCGATTAATTAATTCTTGATTATACGATTAAAGCCTTTATCCCACTCCGTTTTTGGTTTAGATTTATTTCTGACGTGTTTGACCTTAGAATCTCATTTCATGAGACTTGTGGATTATCGTAGTTTGTCTAGACTTATATATTATGCAAGACTATTATTTGGTATTTGGATATGCTTGATTCACTTTCCGCTTATGATTTATGTTCACATTGATAATGCTTCAACACTTATCTTGTGCATTTGATTTATGACTATTTTGTTTGTTAATGAAGCTTTCACGAAGATCTTCGGGTTTCTTACGCTTTGTTAGCCAAAGGAAACAAACCTTCTTCTGTTTGGTACCTTTCTTCATTTATCTTATTCCCGCTTTTTCTTTCAATTTCTTTGCCATGAGAAGTAGGGATAAAGATGCATGACTGGAAGTCCTATTGTGAAGGCAATGTTTGATCTGGAAGTCCTACTTTGTAGGAAATATTTATGTGATTATTATCTTGTTTTCTCTTTTTACTTTGTTTTTGCAATCGAGTCAGTAAAGTGGAAGAATAAATCGCAATCGGCCCCTTGCATTACAAGTCCCTTGGTCAATATTAGCTCATGTTTCATGTTGATGCTTTGAATCGTACTTCTCTTGTTATCGATTTAATAAAGTGGAAGGAGGGCTCGCAACCGGCCCACACATTTTGTCTTTGTTTCGATGATACTTAGCTCACGTTTCTTAAATGTTGATGCTTCGAGTTTTTACTTGATTTGGGCTTGATCTATTCTAGTGGAAGAAGATTATTTCAACTCCAATGCCAAAATCCGCCTTGAATTCTAGTTTTTCTAGCTCATGCTTAGTGCTTAGGTGTTCACCTAATAGTATGGGTATTTGTTGCCTTGATACTTGCTTGATTAAGTAGGTATTTTTTAGGTATCTTGGTTAAGTTACTATTTTGTGAGTAATTGGTTACTTCTCATATGTTGTGTGCTTGCTTTAATATCTTGTTTAAGTTCTTGATTGCTTGCATTCTTATCTTTCTTTCTCTTCTTGTGTGATCACATGTTCCCCGTAGGATCTTTAGTTCATTCCTGTCAGGATTGAACTAAGTAAACCTTAGAATTGATATCCATGCATGACAATATTAGGTAGAATTCCCTTGATCCCAACTTTAGGTCCACAAGCATGACAATAAGTAGGATTGATATTCCCCTTTTGTTAGTGTTTTCTTTTTGCATCCATACTAAAACTATTTTTTCTTAATCAAATTCCTAAAACACTAACATTAGTTAAACCCTTTCGTAATTAAGAGGTAAGTACTCAGATACCCCCACCTTTTGAGGGAATATTTAGTATACTCTCTTAACAAAATCACTCAACAAATGCAAACCATTTTTGTCTACAGACTTTTTCTTTCAAAACCTTTTCATAATAAGGATGTGTTATTTCCTCTCCGTGCATAATACTCGTAAAGTCCCCAGAGGTTGGGAAACCATATGTCTATTGCTAGATATTGTACCCCAAATTTTTCCCTCCCGTTTTCTTCAAGACATTCTTTCAAGGGTTTTCAAAATGCTTAAGAATCTCAAGGGTTGGCCAATCAAACCTCCTCATAAGCAAAGGGTTTACAACTAGGGTTTTGTGCTTCTAAAAGAAGATTGGGTTTCAAGGGTCTCAAATGATTTCCATGGTTCTCCATAGGTCATAAAAATATTCATGTCAATTTTCATGTCTTGCGTCACAAGTTTGCTCAGTCAATGGCTCAGATGATTGAAAATAAACTATATTGGGTAAAAAAAAGTAATCTATGGTAACCATATAGTCAAAATTCAAGATTTCTTGTCAACATCAACATTTTGAAGTGATATTAATCATTTGTTCAAGGGTTTATTATGATTCCTCAAGGAAAGTCCTCAAACCATCAAAAGTCAAAATTTACCAAATTAGGGTTTCCTTAGGAGAATTCAACTGAAATTTGACCAAGCATAATTTTCACATGATTCATAAACTTTTCCCCAACCAAAGCCAATTTTGAAGGAAATTCAATTCTCTACAACTTTGTATATCTATGCTCAAGTCCAAAAAGTGCTTCATTTGAGAGATATGAGCCCATACATTATAGGTCATTTCAAAAGTCAATAAAAAGACACTTTTTGTCAAGGCAACTTACATCAAGATAAAATGTCCAAATGCAAAAATGATCAAAAGGGAAATTGAATAAGACATCTTGATATTTTCAAAATGTCAAATATCATCTTCAAATTATGAAATTTGATAGAGTTATGATTGGTGCAAGTTGGGAAGTTTTTGAGAAAATGCATGAAATCTTAATTGAGCAAATTTGTGATTTTGAGCTATTGGGCATAAGTTTTGGAATTCAAATGTGTTCATGACATATTTAAAGACCCTTAATTGTATTCATGCATTATTTTAGTTTTTATTTTATTTATTTAAAATCAAAATTAAATCAAATAAAATGCAAGCTTAATGGACAAGGCATGTAAGGCTTATGGTCTAAACTCTTGGAGGCCCAAACAACTCGTGCAAGTCTGTCACAAATCTATCAAAACCGTGTGGATTTCAAAAGGGAAAGATATCTCAAATTTGGAAGTCTTTAAAAGTGTTTAATTTTTTGTCTAGCTAGGCTTTGATGGTAGGATCCTTCCCTTATTTGTTGCTCCATTTTACTCCTCTATTTAAGAATAACAAAGTCAGGAACAAAAGACACGCGCAACTGCTTCCAAAGCCAAGGTTCTTGTTCACGAAAATTCAAAAGAGAAGTGCAAATAGGATCTCACGTTCTCAGCCATTTTCCATCAAAACAAAAACCAACAATACATTCCTGAAGTCCCCAGGAGTTCTCAGGGTCCAAGATCAAGCCAAGGCACAGCCAGAACGAGACACTTGATCTCACCGATCTTGGAAAAATTCTCAAAATCGAATCTTTCAATTTATGCCTTATTAACTAATTTCACGTGTTCATATATTTTTGTATGCATCATTAGAATAGATTTAACACATAACATGTGAGATGTAGCGCAGGAACAAGTTTGTGTCATTTCTAGGGCAACTCAAACTGAAACCTTCGAATCTTTGCATATAGATATTTTCAGATCAAGAGAACCCCACCAATGGATTCGCAGTTTCTGATTTAGTAGGATAGGATAATTTTGGCCTTTCAAATTTGACGTTTTTGCAGGTTTGGTGGTTTGGAATGGCCGGAGAAGATGACCGAAGGTTGACTCCGATAATCCTAAGTTTTATTTGATTCTGGAAAGGCTGGTGTGGCATAACGAAGCATCCTGAATGGCTGATCCAAACAACAGGGGCCCACCTGTTTTGACTGCGTTTTTAAAATTAAAAATTTAAATTGTTTTTACTATATATTTATTCGTTTGTGTTTAGAATACCGGATGTAATGGCCTCCCCAGCGGTAAGCGTGTGTGTGTTAAGTTATTAGTGTGCCAACGCATGGGTTCGATCCCTGCTCATGGCATGTTATTTTTCCAACTTTTCCCTTGCAGATCCAATGTAGGTCATGTCCAGCGCGTAATGATGCACCCTTCTCATCAATACCATCAAACCTTAATGGATGCAGATCAAATGTTCCATATTCGTTCACTTATGATAGACCACACTAGAGAGCCATACAGGTTTATGAGGATACTCCCTCCAATGCCTAGGTCTAAGATATTTGGACTTAGAAATTTTCTGATTTTTGCACCCCCCAATTTACTTGTTCTCAGCAGGCCTATTTTCATTTCTTTTTTGTGTTTTAATTAACTATTTTCTTTTTTTAATCAATTTTATTTAAATAAAAAAAATCACAAAATCATTAAAAAAATTCGATTTAGGTTTTTCATTAATTAATTTAATTTTTAATAAATAAAAATTGATTTAATTTACTCACACTTTGATTTTATTTTTATTAAGTTATAAATTATTTAGAATTAGGGTTAATCACTTAGAGAATATTTCTCTAAAAAACAAAACACCGAAAATATTTTCTTAAATGCTTAGAATTTTTTTTTTAGGTTTTAATATTTTCCCTTTTCCAATCTTCGCGCGCTTATTTATTTTTGCATTGTTATTTTTATAATTATGTAACTTTTAAGGGATGTAATAGATGAATTAGGGTTTACTGTACTTTCTCCCCGTTTTATGGTTTGTACTCCCCATCCCCGAAGCATTGTAATAGCGTAGGTTTTATCTTCTCACATTTTACTTTCTGCACTTATATATATATATATATATATATATATATATATATATATATATATATATATATATATATATATATATATATATATATATATATATATATAACTGCTGGTTTAATAGGATTGTATGGCAAAGACTAAAAGCAAACGCTAGATATCCATAAATCCAAGACAAATTAACTGAATCTCAACACACTTCGCACACGCGCACCTCTAGGGTAACCCTCACTCGTTGCCTTGGATAAAAACAGTCACGTCCCTCAAATGTGGGACGCTTTAGCAAAGACCCTCGGTTAAAAGATCGTAGTCTCTCGATGCTGCCTCGGTAATCAATTTTAGTCCCTTACGACAATTGCTAAAGCGTCCTACGAGTTGCCTTTGTGACTGTATGATGACCCTCGCCTGTCCCTCGTACATCCAACAATAGGGCTTCCTACTAACTAATGGTAGGGTAGCACTATCTAAAGGAAGAGGAAAATAATGCAAAAGACTTTTTGAGTAGGTAGATAGCTCATAGTCGCTTGCTCACAAATTAAAAACATTTTCACACCTACACTCTTTTCTAAAATATTTTCAAAACAAATACTTTGTATGCGTTCTCAATTGATACGAGAATCATTATAAAGTTGCGTAACATAGGCATTTTAAAAATATTTTTCAAACACACAAACACAAAGCATTTTCAAAGTGAGCTAGTGATTAAGAGCCCGTAGATAACTACCGATGAAAAGGGTGCTAATACCTTCCCTTTTCATAACCTACCCCCTTACTCAGAAAATTCTCAAAAGGTATTTCCTGTTCTTATCACCCTTTCCTTTATTGTATAAAATAAAATTCGGTGGCGACTCTTGCTTACCGCAACATTTGCGATAAAAACGCAAAACCAAAAGTCATTTGTCCCACCGTATTACAGAACTGGAGACTCTATTGGGGATTATAAAAAGTGGGGTTACCTTAAGAGTTAGATCACATTGTAAATTCTTTACTTGATTTGTATGCTTTTTGATTTTGGAGTTTCGCTAGGGTTATTTCTGTAAAGATCCTATACCTGGATCTGTGGCATTTTAGATAAGTAGCAATAGATCGTGGAAACTGTATGGTGTATACCGATACGGTTGAAGCGATGGCTACATTAGTTTGAGACATTGATTGGTGCCAGTGTCCCTTGAGTTAAGTCAAGGAGAATGTTGGGTTGTCGCATGGTGTTGTAAAGTACTAATTGACCGCAGAACTTTAGTTGACACAACTTCGCCATTAGAAAGTAGTGAGATAGCCACCTTTGGTGCAGACTAAAGTTGGTTGATACTCGATGCTACACTCATTGGGATGAGACTCTTGGGATATTTCGGTCACAAATCAGATGCTTGTGCTAAAACAATTCCCAGGAGAAAGATCTGTGATATTGAGACTCCTAGAACCCGATTACTTCTTTTAGGACAGGTTGAGCCAACTAAAAACTTCAAGAGGGTACTTACCTACAAACTCCATGCAAGCTTAAACGGAAGACCTTGTGTTCTTTGTTTGTGTATGATTAATTGTTCAAACATGACATCATAACATCATGACATTATACCATACCATTTTCACTAACCATTTCAAGGACCAATGAATTTATCTTTGTTCTGTTTTACAGGCTATGGGCTACGCTCGCAGAAACACTATCCGGATCAACTTCGTAAGGTTTCCTCCTCAACTTAAGGAGTTAGTCTCAAGGGTTTTCACAAGTTCTCCATTTATCAAAAGGCATGGTCAACTACTCAGTCTGGTTACCCCAGGTTTTGATGAAGACATGATGAGTGTCCTATTTCAGTTCTTTGACCTTGCACATCACTGCTTCACTTTCCCAGATTATCAACTAGTACCCACAATGAAGGAGTTCTCCCAATTACTGGGCGTACATGTTCTTGATCAGATACCTTTCACCGGTTTAAAGGAAGTTTTGAAACTAGAAGTTATTGCAGCAACCTTACATCTGAAGCGGTCTGATATTGTATCCAATTGGGAAACGAGAAGTGGAGTCAAAGGTTTTCTGGCTAAATTTATGATAGAAAAGGCTCAACTATTTATGGATGCTATGAGTTTTCAGGCTTTCGAGGAAATCTTGGCTCATCTAATATATGGGTTGGCACTATTCCCTAATCCATACCAACTCATAGATGTAAACTCCATCAAAAAAATTCTTGCTCGTAATCCTTTGCCTACCTTGCTCGGATACATTATGCATTCTCTTCACACTCGTACTATGAAGAGGCGAGAAAGTCTCATGTGTTGTATACCTCTTCTATCCAGGTGGTTTATTTCTCACCTTCCCCACTCGGTAATGAAGAACGAATAAGGTTTGAGGTGGTCGCAAAGAATAATGTCACTTTCTCATACAGACATCTAGTTGTATTACCGATCTCATAAGGATATCACTATCATTAACCGCTGTGGGGATTTCCCTAATGTTCCACTCCTTGGCATTGGGGGAGGTATTACTTACAACCCTTCTATGTCCCTACATCAATTTGGTTATGCTCGAAGAGATGGTCCTCATGACGCACTTATCCTAGGTATTGTGTTCAATTAGGAAAATGATCCTCAAGGTTATCGTTAAAGGTTTATACATAGTTGGGGCATGGTAAGTAAGATTGATAGTAACACTTTAGGACAGAAGAACTCCATCCCTCTAGAGCCCTGCCTCAAATGGATACGAGCTTGCACTCAAAACCTCATGATGCCATATCCAATTGTCCTACAAGTGATCATGGAGCCTGTTGTCGAAGGACACATTTCTCGCACCATTCTCCATGCAGACATGCCCACCGAAGTTAAAGAATTGCAGAAGTTTTGGATTTAACTCAAGGAAGAATGAGACACCTTTGAGACTCAATTCTATGCAAGTGAAAAGAAAGTGTTAGAGCTCACAAAGAAACTTCACGAGGAGCAGAGTCTTAATAGAGACATCAACACAAAGAACAAGCTTCTGTGGGAGACTTGAGTCTTAGGTTTTAGGAGTTCATATTGTTGTCTCTTTGAGACCCTTTTGTTTTCATTGTAAGCCTAAAAGGAAATTGTAATTTGAACTTACTAATAAAATCTTTATTTTTGTTTCCTCTTGGTTGGAAAATTTAAAAATCCTAAGGTACTTGAAAACATTGCATTTACATATCATGCATCATTACATAACAAGTTTTTCATACATGTTTTCTCATCTACTTACTATTTATTTTAGTATAAGATGGCCCTCGAACAAACTGTTAAGGACCTCCAGGCTCATCATGCACAATTTCAAGAGACTCTTCTGAATATGGCCTAGGGACAGAAAGATCTCATGGAGATCGTTGCCAAGAAAAAGAAAACTAAGAAGCCGGTTGATGTCCTCCACATGGGGAGAAGATTCAAAGGTCTTGCTCATCCGGTTCAAGTGGATGATGTTTCCTCTGAGGAAGGCGACAATCAGGAAGAAGATGGTAGAAGCATCAAGCATGAAGGAAGGAATAACAAGGGTTATGAGAATGTTCATGAAGATGAAGACTACTCCGAAAAACAATATCCTCCTGTAGATGACAAGTACAAGCAGTTGGAAGACCGATTCAAGGCTATGGAAATCCAGAAGGTTCCTGGATTGGATTTTGGAGAACTAGGTCTGATCCTGTGTATGGTCATCCCTCATAAGGTCAAGGTCCCCGTCTTTTCTAAATATGATGAGGTCTCTTGTCCCAAGCTCCATTTGAGGTCGTATGTTTGAAAGATCCAACCTCATACTGCTGACAGGAAGTTATGGTTCCATTTCTTCCAAGAAAGCTTGTTCAGAACTAAACTTGAACGGTTCTATCAGCTTGAAGGAATCAATTTTCACACATAGGAAGACTTGGTTACAGCTTTATACAAGAAGTATAAATATAAAGTTGACCTGGCACCGACTCGAGTGCAACTGCAAAACATGTCCATGGGCTCTAATGAAGGGTTCAAGGAATATGCACAAAAATGGAGGGATCTAGCTGGAAGGGTGCAACCTCCTTTGACGGACCGGGAATTAGTGGATATGTTCATGGGAACTTTGACATGCCCATTCTTTAATCTGTTGATTGGAAGCTCGTCGTCTAGTTTTACGGAGCTGATTCTGTCTGGGGAAAGAGTTGAGAGTGGTATTAAAAGTGGGAATATTCTTATGGCTACGTGTTCTAATGTTGTGAATAAGACATTAGGTGGTAAAAAAGGAACCAATGATTTCTATGGCCAGATGAGCCGTAGTAAAATTGACCGCCATCAGTCTGTGGGAGCGATGTTGATCTCTAATCTAGAGCATGTTCAACAACAACAACAGGGTAACCTACGAAGGCTAGACACTCTGTTAAGACAATTCACCAAGATCGGCATGCCTTAATCTCAGGCATTATAAAATTTGTTAAAGGCTGAACTCATTTCACTTCGGGATCCTCCTCAGAATCTCTACACATCCTCTCCAAAGTACAATCCAAACGCGAAGTGTTTCTATCATTCGAACAGTCCTGGGCACGACACCAACAACTGATGGACTCTGAAAAGCAAGATTCAAGATATGATTGATAATAATGAAATTGAGTTCGATCCTCCGGAGACTCCAAATGTGATTACTGCACTTATTCCCAAGCATGACAAGGGCATAAGTGCTATTGAAGATGTTTTGCAGGTTACCTCTGTAAGTGATGTGGTTACTCCTCTCTCGACAATAAAAAAGAATCTGTTACAGGCCAATTTATTTTTGGGCTATTTTAAATAATGTTATTGTTGTGTAGTCCAACCCAATGACTGCGGGTTACTGAAGGAAGGCATTCAGCGCCCGATGGATGAACATTTAATTTTGATTGAGAAAGTTCAGTATGCAGAGAATTTGTGCCAAGATTTGTCTGTTGTATTCGGTACTACTTTCAGGATCACTTCCAAGGGTCTTGTAAGGATTACCGCCAATTCAAAAGCTGCTCCTTTGATCATTAAAACACCTGGAATCCCTTATTCCTCAGAAAAATCTATTCCGTGGAATTATGGATCTGACGTCTACTACCATGGTGTTAAACAAGAATTATTTGATGAAGATGATGAAGAGGATGATCCTAACATTGACAATATTTTGGGGACCAGCAAAATTACTAGAAGTGGGAGGATTTTCTCCTCAGAAATCTCTCCTCATGTTCAAGTCACAGTTACCAAGTCAACTTCTGAGGCTCGGGGTAAAGAGCCAATGATAGAGCCTGCCCAGACGGTGGCACCAAAAGAAATTGCGGTCAAGGACACCTCCGGGAAAGAATTGGAAGAAGTTATTAAGATCATCTTCAAGAGAGACTATAAAATTATTGAACAGTTGGGGAAGAACTTGTCCAAAATATCCATGCTATCTTTACTGCTGTGTTTTGAAGCCCATGCCTAGGCTTTAGTAAAATTCTTGAAGACTGCTCATGTGCAGCAAGAAATTTCGGCTGATCAATTTGGAAGTTACATGGCTAGTTTGACAATTGATAATGGATTAGGCTTCTCTAATACTGACCTGACTCTGGAGGGGAGAAATCATAATAAGGCCTTGTATGTCTCCATTGAATGCAGGGGCACTACGTTGGCTCATGTGTTAATTGATACTGGCTCTTCTCTAAATGTTCTTCCAAAAGGCGTTCTTGATAGAATGGATTGTGAAGGGGTCGTTATGAAGCCCAATAATATCATATTTTGAGCCTTTGACGAATCCAAATGAATGGTGCATGGAGAAGTGGACTTCCCAATCAACGTGGGCTCACAGATATTTGATTCCACCTTCAATATAATTGACATTCGGCCAACTTATTCTTGTTTCTTGGGACGCCCCTGGATCCATGGGGCAGGTGCTGTCACCTCCACCTTGTAGCTGAAATTAAAGTATCCAGTAAAAAGGAAAGGTTGTTACTGTCTATGGAGAAAAGGAGTACATGGTCAGCCACCTGAATTCGTTTCGGTACGTAAAGATGGATGTAGAATTTATCGAGACTCCCTGCCAGACATTTGAAGTGGTTTCTCCTGCTACTGTTAAAGATATTTCTGCCATTCCAAAGACCACCAAGACTCCGCACAAGATGGCTTCCTTGAAAGATGCCAATGCTACTATAGAAGAAGGTGATTGTACTATTTGGGGTCAACTTCCTGATATCCCTTACAAATCTGACAAGTTTGGTTTGGGATTTACTGCAGAGGGTCAAAGGGTTGTTCACCGCACTCGGGATAGAAGACCTCCATTCCGTATCAGCAACAACGGAATCAACACTATAGATGACGCTGACAGTGATTGTGATTTCGACAGCTGGATATTCCATACCATTGGTGATGGACTCAACAATTGGAAATCAGAAGATATTTTCCATATCTCCTTTAGTTAGGAGTAACACCTACATTCCTGTCTTATTGCTTTTAAAAGATTTTGGTTATGTAATAAATAATGACTTTAAACCTTGTGTCTTACCCGGGGCACAATGGTTCATTTGTTAAGGGTTGATAATTCATAAATATTGTTCATTCAATAAAAACAATGGATGTTTTGCATTTAAATTTTATGATCTCTGTCTATCTTTTATCTTATTGCATTTTCAAATAGCTATGTGTTCTTACACACACCCACACACTACATTGCAGATCCTCATCCACTTTGGATCTCGTTGATAACAATTTTGCTATTGCCGCTTATGACTTTGAAAATACGATCTACCAAGTCGAGGACAAAGGTGAGGAAGATTGTGAAGTACCTGGAAAACTTGCAAGACTCTTAATACAATAATAAAAGGCTATCCAACCACATGAAGAGCCGGTCGAAGTAGTAAACTTGGGTACCGAGGCAGACAGAAAAGAAGTCAAGATAGGCGCCAACTTAGAGAGCAGTGTTAAGAAAAAATTAATCCAGATGTTGCATGAATATGTTGAAATTTTTGTTTGGTTGTACAAAGACATGCCAGGGCTCGATATCAATATTGTGGTTCACTTCCTGCCATTGAAAGAGGGTTGTGCACCGATAAAGCAAAAGGTTCTTCGCATGCGTCCTGAAATGTCAGAAAAGATCAAAGTCGAGGTTATGAAATAATTCAATGCAGGTTTCCTAGAAGTGACATCATATCCTCAATGGGTTGCGAATGGGGTTTCGATACAAAAGAAAGACGACAAGGTACATATGTGCATAAACTACAGGGATCTGAACAGGGCGGGCCCCAAAGATGACTTCCCACTGCCACATATTGATGTTTTGGTCGACAACACCGCTTAACACAAGGTATTCTCTTTCATGGATGGTTTCTCGGGTTATAATCAGATCAATATGGAGCCTGAGGACATGGAGAAAGCTACCTTAGTCACACATTAGGGCATTTTCTATTACAAGGTTATGCCTTTTAGGTTGAATAACGCCGGGGCAACTTATCAGTGTGCCATGGTAGCATTATTTCATGACATGATTCACCATGAGATAGAGGTATACATCGACGACATGATAACAAAGTCATAAACTGAAGATGAGCATCTTGAGTATATGCACAAATTGTTTGAAAGATTGAAGAAGTACAAACTGAGGTTAAATCAGAACAAGTGCACTTTTGGGGTGAGATCTGGTAAACTCCTGGGTTTCATCGTCAGCGGTAAAGGTATTGAGGTTGATCCTGCAAAAGTTAAAGTTATTCAAGAAATGCTAACTCCCTATACCAAGAAGGAAGTTAGAGGTTTCTTGGGACGACTGAATTACATCGCTCATTTCATTTCTCATTTGACTGCTACTTTTGAGCCAATCTTCAAGTTGTTGAGAAAGATCAAGTTGTAAAGTGGAATGACGACTATCAAATAGCCTTCGATAAAATTAAGGAGTACCTACAAGAACCTCCAATTTTTGATGCCACTAGTTGAAGGAAGACCTCTAATCATGTACCTAACAGTGCTAGAGAACTCAATGGGGTGTTTACTGGGGAAGCATGACGAGTCTAGCCGAAAAGAGTATGCAATATACTACCTTAGCAAAAAGTTTACCGACTATAAAATAAGATATTCACTACTCGAGAAAACTTGTTGCACTTTGGAACGGGCCGCTCGCCGACTAAGACAATATATGCTAACCCATACTACCTTGTTGATTTCTAAAATAGATCCCATCAAGTACATATTCGAGAATCCAGCTCTCTCCGGAAGAATAGCCCGATGGAAAATGGTCTTAACAAAATACGACATTCAGCACACCACTCCAAAATCCATCAAAGGAAGTGTACTGGAAGATCATTTGGCGTATCAAGCTATAGATGACTATCAGTCTATGAATTTCGAATTCCAGAGCAAAAACATTATGCTAGTTACAGATTGTGAAGAACCTGGACCATATGAAGGACTTGAGCCAGGATCCCGATGGACTATGGTTTTCGATGGAGCTTCCAACGCACTTGGAAACAAAATTGGTGTTGTAATTATCTCTCCTTAGGGTTGTCATACACCCTTAACTACCAGACTTTGCTTTCACTATGGTTGAATATGAAGCGTGCATCATGGGTATTAAAGCTGTTATTGACCTGAGAATTAAGTTCTTGAGCGTATATGGGGACTTGGCCTTGGTAATCAGTCAGGTTAAGGGAGAATGGGATACAAAGCATTCGAATCTTATCCCTTACCGAGAACACGTGCTTACTTTGATTATGTATTTCGTGGAGATTACTTTTGAACATATACAAAGAGAAGAGAATCAGTTAGAAAACACATTGGCTACCATGTCATCCATGTTCAAGGTTAGATGGGACAATGAGGCTCCCAAAATTACCATTGAAAGATTCGATGAACCGGTACACTGTTATGAAATTGACACTGATGGAGTAGAGGAAAATCCTTGGTTTCTTGAAGTGAAAAGGTACCTTGAGGTTCAAGAATACCCTGAAGGGGAATCGATCAATGACAAGAAATTCCTACGGATGTTCTTGGATAAGTACTTCTTGAGCAATGGAGCTTTATACATACACAATCATGATTCAACCCTGCTTCGTTGTATGGATAAGAAGGAAGCAGAGGAAATTATGCAAGATATGTACGAAGGTGTCTTTTGCCCTCACTCTAGTGGGAACACTATGGCTAAAAATATCTTAAGGGCCGGTTACTATTGGTTGACTATGGAAATTGACTGTCACCAACACTCGAGTACTTGTCATAAGTGCCAAATCTACACTGATAAAGTTCATGTTCCTATGATACCTTTGAACATCATGACTGCTCCATGGCCATTCACAATGTGGGGCATTGATATGATTAGATAGATCAAGCCTATTTCTTCTAATGGACATCGCTTCATCCTCGTCGCCATTGATTAATTTACAAAATGGGTAGAAGCAGCCTTGTTCGCCTCTGTCACCAAGAATGTGGTTGCTCGGTTCATAAAACATAACCTTATCTGTCAATATGGCATCCCCGAGAGGATTATCATAGACAATGGTACCAATATGAACAACACTATGATCACTGAACTCTGCATGCATTTCAAGGTCAAGCACCATAACTCTTCTCCGTATCGACCAGAGATGAATGGCACAGTGGAAGCCGCCAACAAGAACATTAAGAAGATCATACAGAAGATGGTTGTGAGTTACAAAGATTGGCATGATATGTTACCGTTTTCTCTCCACGGTTATCACACTTCAGCTCGAACGTCAACTGGGGCAACCCCATTCTCTCTGGTTTACGGCATGGAAGTCGTCCTGCCTGTCGAAGTTCAGATTCCCTCTCTGAGAATTATGAAATATGCAGACTTAGGAGAAGATGAGTGGATTCAGACTAGGTTGGATCAGTTAAATCTAATCAATGAGAAAAGGGTTGCAGATGTCTGTCACAGTCAGATGTATCCGAAACGTATGATCAAGGCATTCAACAAGAAAATCAAGCATCGAGTATATTAGGATGGTGACTTGGTAATAAAGCACATCATTCTACCACAAGGTAATCCCAGATGCAAATGGACTCCCACCTACGAAGGGCCATTTATAGTCAAGAAGATATTCTCTGGAGGTGCCATGATATTAACCACAATGGATGGTGAAGAACTCCCGCACCATGTGAACACAGTCACAGTCAATAGAAACTATGCATGAAAACAACCCACTACGTTGACTAGCCTAGGAAAAAATAAGGGCATCCCGGCAAACCAAAAAGGTTCGGGAAAAAATTAGGGATATATATAAAAGATTGTACACCCGTTAAGTTGAAACCAAAAAAGGCGGCTTGGGAAAGAAAGGGTATCGCGGTGGACTGAAAACCCGAAAGGGTAGTCCAGGAAAAAGTTAAGGATTAAAGCATACGATTATGTCCCCATTGGATCACTTACAACAACCTTTATTACCAAAGTCAAATTTCAAATGGCACATATCAGTTCAATCAACTTCTTCCGACAGGAAGGGATGAGATGCTTGAAGACATAAGGGCAATAGCAGAGTTGTAATCCGACGAGATTATTTCCACATAGCTATATGTTTTAGTTTCACTTTGTACTCTTTTCATCTCGTGACAATTTCCTCTTACTTGGATTTCTGTCTCCTTGTACAATAATCGCCTGTTTATGGGCAAATTATCAATACAAATACACCCTAAAATTCAAAGTTTTTGTTTTTACTTTTTCTGTTTTGTTTGCAAAAACGTCCAATGACTAAAATTGAATGAACACATGCATATGAATACGATTAAATGTTAACAAATATATGCATAAAAACAGGAATAATCATTTACTTAAGACTCTAGGAGTTGGGATAAAGTTCAAGCTGTCCAAAAATCCCCACGGAGAAATCTTCATCGGGTTATCCCCACAGAGTAGCCTTATCATACTCACCAACTGATTCCCCCAGTAGATAAAGGAATATGATCTTTTTCCCAGTAATATTACCCACCTACAGAGTCCCAGTCAAGTACAGTATATGGAAATTCTCTTTCCCACCTGAGTTTTTTCCTTCAAAACTGTAAAACCCCTCGCATATTTCTTTCCTCCAACAAAGCTCATTTCCTCAGTAAGGGTGTTTCCTAAGCAGAATATTTCTCTGTCAGAGGGTTTACTTCCCCAACAAGGTTTATTCCCCAACAGGGTTTATTTCCCCAATAGGGTTTATTTCCCCAACGGAATTCAGTCTCCCAAGCTTTAGTCTATGTCTACCATAAATTGTCGGCAGGATTCCCATCTCCAGCAAAAGACAATCCGGGTTGTTATCCCCAGAGAGTTTCTACTGAATCTAAAACTGGATCAGATATCGTTCAAACCTTATTCTCTCCAGTTGAGTCAGTATCCATATTAGAAACTTGATCAGACATCACCTCAGAAGTTTATCCAACTCTTTTATCCCCAATCAGGGTATATAAGAACAAAAATCCCCAATAGAGCAACGAACGACCAATGTTCTCAGACTCTTCTCCCCAAATAGGAATTAACATTCTCCAACGCAGTTTCCTCAAGAAAAAAGCAGGAATACCCATCAAGATCGAAGATACACATACTCTTCATCCCCTGCAACAATCACAAATTGATTTTCCCTGACAAAGATATTGCACGGGTTTACAAAAAACACTTCAACAACATTTCACATCCATAAATCATTTGCAAACGTCATAGTACAATCATACAAAACACTTATAGCACAATCTCATTTATTTTGAAAACATCATTACACAATGCATTTCATACATCATGACATTGCATACATATAACTCTTTACCTTTTCAAGAAAGATCAATCAACAAACAAACATCATCAACTACTTATATGACCATACAGTCTTCTCAAAGGCTGCATCTAACAAATGGCTACTTAAGGAATTTTCTCAGAAGGTCATTCTCAAAGAGACATATTCCTTCCGTTGAAGTCAGGTGCAAACATTATCTGGCTCAGATTAAATCGAGTGTATATTTATTCTGATACTTCATAAAATTAAATACGGGCCTGAACCTCTTCTAGCTCATATTAAATCGAGCATAGATTTATTCTGATACTTCTTCCAGTTAAAGTTGAGCATAAACATATTTTGGCTCAAATTAAATCGAGCATAGATTTATTCTGATTCTTCCTCCTGTTGAAGACGGTCGTAATCGAGCATAAATTTATTCAGATACTTCTTCTAGTTAAATACGAGCATAGACATCTTCTGGCTTAGATTAAATCACGTGTATATTTATTTTTATACTTCTTTCAGTGGACATCTTCTGGATCAGATTAAATCGAGCGTAGATTTATTCTGATACTTCTTTCAGTTGAAGACGGTCATAGACATTTTCTTCCTTAGATTGAATCAAGCGTATATTTATTCTAATATTTCTTCTAGTCGAAGACGGTCGTAGATATTTTTTGGCTCAGATTAAATCGAGCATAGATTTATTCTGACACTTCTTCCAGTTAAAGTCAAGTGTAGACACCTTCTGGATCAGATTAAATCGAGCGTAGATTTATTCTGACACTTCTTTCAGTTTAAGTCAGGTGATCATCTTCTGGCTTAGATTAAATCAAGCGTAGATTTATTCTGATACTTCTTTCAGTTGAAGACTGTCGTAGACATTTTATGGCTCAGATTAAATCGAGCATAGGTTTATTTTGATACTTCTTCCAATTAAAGACGGGCATAGACATCTTCTGGGTCAGATTAAATCAAACATAGATTTATTTTGATACTTCTTTCAGTAGACATGTTCTGGCTCAGATTAAATCATGCGTAGATTTATTCTAATACTTCTTTCAGTTGAAGACGGTCATAGATAATTTCTGGCTCATATTGAATCAAGCGTAGATTTATTTTGATACTTCTTCCAGTCGAAGACGATCATATGCATTTTCTGGCTCAAATTAAATTGAGTATAGATTTATTCTGATACTTTTTCCAGTTAGATTCAGGTGTAGACACCTTCTGGCTCAGATTAAATCGAGCGTAGATTTATTATGATACTTCTTCCAGTTAAAGTCAGGTGAACATCTTCTAGATCAGATAAAATTAAGCATAGAGTTATTCTAATACTTCTTCCAATTGAAAATGTGCGTAGTCATCTTCTGGCTCAGATTAAATCGAGCGTATTTTTATTCCGATACTTCTTCCAGTTGAAGTCCGGCATAGACCTAGTCTAAGTTCTATCAACAGTTACTTTGGATGGCATTTATAAGCCCATCTCCGACGACTCTTTGTCCCCTCTCCAAATGGCATATTTAAGCCCATTCCCGGTATAATCAACCAACTGCGTCACTCCGTACACCAGTGAGTGCAAATTTTTTGGCACTTAAGTGTTCAATCATCTTCTACCATCAAGTCACGAATGGTGAGCATGTCAATCTAACTCTTCATGTTTAAGAAGATTGAACATGGGAAGTTGTTGTACCCCAAAATTTTCCATCCCATTTTCTTCAAGACATTCTTTCGAGGGTTTTTAAAAGGTGAGTGACTGTCATGTCCAAGAAATGTCGGTAATTGCTCAACCATTATGAACTCCTCTTGAGAGATGAGAGCTCGTTTCAAGTTATATGAATTTAAGACTGGAGAACATCATGGAGAATGGGTGGGCACCAAATAACTTTGAGCCTTAAATCCTTTTTTTCTAAAAATGTGAACCACGCCACGTTACAACCCTGAAAAGTCCTAACTGTAGCATGGGTTAATTCGAAAGAAAAGTTGTAACGAGAGTAGGTAACCCTTGACTCCTAGGAGGCTTGCTAAAAATTTTGAGTTGGTATCAATCCATCTTTTACTATCTTTTGTACATAAAAATTCGATGTTTCGACGTCTTTTCAATAAAAAATTTAACTTCAAGACAAGCATAGGATTTGTTAGAATTATCATTCTTAGAAAAAACCTTCTTTGCATATGAAAAAGTGCTTAAACATGAAGTGAGCTTGCATAATGAGCATCAAATGAAGAGTTTGATTATGCTGAGGGATAAATCTATCGAAAAGAAAATCATCTTAAAGAATGATCTTATTCTTGGGCAGACTTTCTAGTGACTCCATTAAGTAAAATAAGACCAATTTGAGAAATGATCAAAAGCATATCACTTGAGATCTTGATGTTTGTGTGGAAGCTTTGGTTGCTCGAAAGTCTTCATTGAGCAGTGGTGCATCACTTTCAATTGTCCCAAAGGGACAAATTATTTCAAGTTTTTGTTTGAGCACAAAGTTGCTCAAGTTGAGAAGTACGGTTGGGTATTAGCCTACTTTCATGACATAAGTCAACCATCCTAAGGGTATGTTGTCATCCAAGACTATGTTGAGCAGGGGTAACTATTTTGAATGGTAGTAATTCGTTGAACAGAAGTAAAGTATAAGAATATCATTACCCTAAGGGAAAGAAGCATGTGATAACTCTATTGCGTAAGAGTTTAATCAATATGAGGCTATCACGTTGATAAATATCTTTAATCTATAACCAATATGAGGTTATCATATCGATAAATATCTTCAAGTTATGCTTAATAAGGAGCAATCACATCAATAAATCTCTTCGAGCTTCAAATCAGGGTTGATCACGTCGAGAAATATTTCAGAATTCATTCAACTTGGAGCAATCACGTCAAGATTCGAAAAATGTCTCCAAGAAATATGTAATTAGAGACAATTTATTTTGTGACTCAAGACATTGGGGCAGGCCATCTCATATCATATTGTAACACGACTATTCTAGTTTTCTGTTCAGCATAGAATCTTTTAGAGATCCTACAAAAAGGGGCATTCCTTATCCTTGCTTGCAAAGCTACTTAAGCAAGTTCTGTCCTGCAAGGTAACCATCAAAGAAATCAAGCTAAAAGTGCCATAACATTCACCTCGACCCAACCAACATTAAAAAATTCATCCTGATCCCCAATAAATAGTCAAAGTATACTCTTAAGTAGTAGAGTAAACCGGAGCACCCGAGGTTTTTATGCAGCTCATTGCACATATTCAGCATGATTCCCTAGTCGTAGTGTAAACTTGGGGGCACTCAGAGTCTTTGTGTGATTCAGCACATGCATGGGAACTCAAGGAGTTCTATGTGGTTCAACATGTAATCCCCACAGATGATCGTCACCTAATCTCCAGCAGAGAAGGGATACCAGGATAGTCGAAGAGATCAATGTCCATCTCCTAATCACCAAACGGTTCAAAGATGTATTCCCCTAGTATAAGAAATACTTGGGGCATTCAAAGAGATCCAAATTATGTTCAACATGCAATTCCCCAGCATGTCCGTATCCATTCTACAATACCCAAGAAGTTCAGGATGTAGGGAAGTCATACCAAGTCACTTCCTCCCTAGCTAGTTACGATTCAAACCCCAATGACGTTACCAAGGATCTTTGGTATTGCAAACTTTCCAGCACCAATCCATATTGGTATCTCAAGACAATGAGTAACGGTTCCTGGTAAGCTTGTTCTTGTCCCCACAAAGTATAGTTATCTGCACTTTGCATATAGTTGTCACTGCATAACACGGCATCTCCAAAATACGCCCTAGAAAACCTCTGGTTCTCGGCCTGGAAAACCATTCAAAGTCAAGTTCTCTCCCTGGAAAACCACTCCAAAATCCAGTTCTCGCCCTGGAAAACCATTCAAAGTCAAGTTCTCGTCTAGTACTCAGTTCTCGTCTAACAATCAATTCTAATTCCAATTCTCGTCTGGTAGTCAGTTCTCATCTAAAAATCAATTCAATGCCTGGTTCTCGCCTAGAAGTATGTTCTCATCAGACCATTAATTCAAAGTCCAGTTCTCATCTGGTAGTTCAGTTCCCGTCTGACAATTAATTCAGATCCTAGTGCTCGCCTGGTAGTCAGTTCTTGTATGACAATTGATCTAAACCCAGTTCTCGTCTAATAGTTAGTTCTCATCTCATATTCAGTTTTTGATGGAACCCAGTTATCGTCTGGTAGTTAGTTCTCATCTTACAATTATTCCCACACCTAGTTCTCTTATGATATTCAGTTCTTGTATGATACCCAGTTCTTGTTTGACAATTAATCTTTTCCCTATTCTCGTCTGGTAGTCAGGTCTCATTTGTCATTCCTCTTTCTCGTCCTTTGGTTAGGTCGCGTTGTAATCGATATTTCAGTGGTTGTAGATCCTACATGAGTAGTGTCCACGCTGACATCAATCTTAACTTTGTCATTTTGTTGGTCGTAGATCCTATATGAGTAGTGTTCATGTTGTCATCGATCTTACATTCTTTCTTTCCTTGGTATTGGGTCCTACATGATATGTATTTTTGTTGTCATCAATCTTATCTTTCCTCAATCTTACATATACTTTCAATCACCATTTCATGTAACAACTATCTTCGTGAGAACATCATATTGGCACTGTGATACGGTGGGAGAACTGACTTGAGGTTTTGCATTTGTGTTCGCAAATGTTTCGATTTAGCAAGAGTCGCCACTGACTTTTTATTTTATCCTAAGGAAAGGTCAAAAAGCACAGGAAAGACCTTTGAGATATTTTCTTGGGTTCGGGGAGTAGATTATGAAAAGGGAAGGTGCAAGCACCCTTTTCATCCATGGTTATCCATGGGCTCTTAGTTACTTGTTTAGATCACTTGCTTTTTCTTTTCAATTATTTGAAATGGTGCTTTGTGTGTGGTTTTGAAAGATGTTTTGAAAAGAAGCCATCGTCGTGGCAACCTTTGTAATGATTCTTGTTTGCATGTATACAAAGATGTATTGTCTTTTGAAAAGATTTCAATGTTTGAAAGTTTTATTTGGGAAATATTTTGAAATTGTGTTGTGAAGTGTGTTTGAAAATAGCAAGGATGTTTTGCAAGCTTTGATCAAGTAACTAAGAGTTATCTACCCTATTTTACTCAAAGATCTTTCCTATATGTTTTTAACCCTTTTGACAGTGTTGTTTTACCATTGCATTTGGTAAACAACCTTGTATTAGGATGTTAAACGGGACAGGCGCGGATCATCGTATAGACCATGATAGCAATTGTGTTAAGTATCTTTAGCAAAATTTTGAGGGACTTGATCACTTTGTTTAGGCAACCAAGATAGCATCATCGAGGGACTATGATATTTTGTTTTGTTTTTATTTTTCCAAAGTACCCGACATGCATAACATGGCCTATTTTTAAGGCAACAAGTGGATGTAACCCTAGGGGTGTAAGTGTGCATCGTGTATTGATTTTCATGCATTTTTGTCATTGTATTAGGTCAAGCTACTTGTTAATTTTGGATTTTTGTATACAAACCCTAATCTCTAGTCATGGCATAATTGAAAGCGTAAATGTGTAAAATAATCTATACTATTACAACATTGGATTATGGGAAGGGGGATACAATTTTGAATGGGGATTATTTTACAAGAAATTAAAACCCTAGTTTTACTATTACATCCAAATTGAATCAAATGGCATAAATAACAAATGAATAATATTTAAATAAACAAATTAAATAAATATACAAAATAATATGCAAAAAAAGGTTTTGTTTATTTTTATGTATGTAAAAATATTCAATGTAAAAAGAAAGAAATAAATAAAAAGATTATCATTCTTTTTTTATTAAGGGTAAAACCCTAATTTTTAAGAATATAAATATATTGACTATATTATTTATATACAATAAAATAAAATCGTGTATATAAAAAAAATAAAATATATTTAGAAAAAATATTTTTTAAGTATAAATAATAATAAAAATAAAAGTATAGTAGTTTTTATGTTTTTATTCTAAAGTATCTATTAAATAAAATAAAAGTATATATATATATATATATATATATATATATATATATATATATATATATATATATATATATATATATATATATATATATATATATATATATATATATATATATATATATATATATATATATATATATATATATATATATATATATATATATATATATATATATATATATATATTATATTAGTTATGTAATAAAAATAAAATAAAATATATACAAAAATAAAAATATATTTAGAAAAATATTTTTTAGTGTGAATAAAAATAAAGAATAAAATAAAAGTATGATTTATATATTATTTTTAAGTTTTCAATAAATGAAGTATATACTAATTAAATTATTTTCATGTTAGAGAAAATAAAAATAAAATACAAAATAAATGTAAAAATTTATAAAAATATTTTTGGATATTTTTGTATTAAGGAAATATAAAATAAAAATCAGAAAATGAAAATAAATAAAAAATAACAAAGTATAAAGATATTGGGCCAGGGGGGTGCATTCAGCAAAAGGGGGGTATCAAAAACAAAAGAAGCAAAGCCCAGCCCAAGCCAGACTTCATCTTCAACCTTGGTTCAAAATTTCGCGCGCCCTATACCAAACTTGAACAACCTGCATACGAGCTCTAATGCTAAAACACATAACCTCAAAGTTGTAGGATTTTCCAAGACGAATTCAACCATATAAAAAACTTGTCTTAACTCTCAAAGACCAGAGAATTTCTCTGGCCCTAAAATCTAACCTAATTTTTTCAGGATGTTCATGGACCAAATTCTCTTAGCATGCTTAATTAAAATGAAAACTGAGCATATGTACAGCTTCATGGCTATGAATACTACATTTCTTATTCACAAACCTAATTCTAAATGTTCCTAAATAGAGAGATAGGAAGTTGATAAAACCTGTTTCAGCTGACTTCGTGTATGGCAATGTGGAGCTTTTCAACAAGGCTTGATATGTTTGGGAGCTTGCTTGAACTTCCCCTGACCTTCTCCAATGTCTAGCTTGCCTTTAATGTACTTGGACAAGCCTACATAACTCAACCTGCACAAGCTGAAATCAAAAATGGAAAACCCTGTAAATGGAGTTACAGTTAGTGTTTAAGGGTTGGGATAGCTTGGGTAGGTTGTATGGAAAGTGTTTGAACAAGTTTGGGGCAAAATGCACGAGCAAATTGTGTTATGGAAATAAAACTGCAGGTGTTGATCTGTTTTTCCAATGAGATGTGATTTTGTGCTATGGGAGTTTTGAAGGCTCAAAGGGTCGTGTTTCTGGTTCAAGGGGATATGAGAAAGTGTTTCAAAAGCTTGCACAAGTTAGTTTTAGCTGATGTTCAAGTTCTCATGTATTGGACAAATTTCTTGGTTATGAAGCAAAGTAGGAGAAGTGATGTGAAGCAGGCCTGTACAGGCTATCTGTGATCGGTGGAAATAGAACTGACTGTTTTGGAATGCTGGTTCGCAAAATGTCGCGGTAAGCAAGAGTCGCCACCGTCTTTAATTTTCTCCAACAAGGAAAGGACAAAAGCACAGCAAAATTCCTTTTCGAGATGTTTCTCGGGTTCGGGAGGTAGATTATAGAAAGGGAAGGTGTTAGCACCCTTTCTATCCGTGGTTATCCACGGGCTCTTAGGTACTTGCTCACTATGTTTTCAAAAATGTTTTGCTTTTCTTGTGTTTGTGGGTTTTGAAAAAAGTTTGTTTGAAAACTTTGATTTAACTCTTGCGTTTGTCCTCAAGAGTGTATGAAGTGTTGTTTGAAAACTTTTGTAAGAAAAGTGTAGGTGCGAAAAGTATTTTTGTTTTGAAAGAGCAAGTACCTGAGAATCTCTACCTACTCAAAAGAAATTAAGCTGTGTAAATGTCTTTTAGACAGTACTATCCCACTATTGAGAAGTAGGAAGCACCGTCGTTGGAGTTTCGGGTCAATTCGATTATATGGGACATGTGGTCATCAAAGCAATAGTAGGACGCCTTAGCGGTAACCCTAATGTCTTAGATCATTTTTTTATCGAGGCAATTGTTTCGAGGCAACTTTGATCTTTAGACAGGAGGGCGACCTCTAAAGCACCCTATACTTAATGACCACGTCGAGGCAACCAAGTGAGGCGTACCCTAAGAGTGGCATGTGCGAGTGTGTCAGGTTTCAATTATGTTATCTTTATACATGTTATGGTGAGCTACGATTTATTTTATTTTAAGAGAAATCCTGTCATGCATAGCCTAGTTAGCATACATCTAGCAGTTAATAGTTGCGGAAAATAAACTAAACTATTACAAGGCGTCGGGTATTTACATCGCCAAAAACAAACCCTTGAAAAATAAATTGCGGAAAATAAATAAAAGCGATAAAAAGGTCCTAATTAAAGCTATTACATCCTCGGAACAATTACATAATATGGATCAAAAAATAATATGAATCAAAAACCACACGCGCGAGAAAAATTGAATCGGAGAAGTTCTTTAGGGTTTTGACCCTTTTTTGAGAAAGAAGGAAGTTTTTATGATTTTTTGCATTTAATTAAATTAAACCTAAACTAATGAATTAATTAAAAAGAAATACTTTTTTTTTGTTTTTTGAATGTTTAAGAAAATAAAAATAAAAGGAAACATGATTAAAAGTCATCAAAAACCCTAATTCTATATTAATTTTATTTATTGTGAAAATATTAAAATTAACCTAATTAAAAAAACTAAATTAATTATGTTAGTATTTATTTACAAAAATAATAAATTAAGGGTGAAATTAATAAATAATAATAAAAAATATTATATTTTAGTTTTCTGATTTTATTATGAAAAATTAATTTGGGTTAATTAAGTAATAATAATAATAATAATAATAATAATAATAATAATAATTAAGTGAAAAATATAAAAGAGGAAAATAAAAGAAAATAACCCAGGGGGTGTTGGCCCAATTAGGAGGTGTGTTTGGAAATTTGTGGCCCAACAATATTCCAGTCCGTTTGACTTTTCTGGACTCCCTGCACGCTCATTGACTAAGGCGTATGGTGATCACTCACTAATGGCCACTGGATCTTAGCTTGGACACACATGGCGTGCTGAGAATGGAAGCATATGGTGGACCATCTCTTGAAAGATACACCTGAACGCCTGAAGAATAAAAATAACAACGTTTTGGGGGACCTGGGATTCGAACCCAGGTCCCCATGATCATATGCACGCGTCCCTGCCACTCAGCCAAGTTGTTCCAATTGTTATTATGACAAGAATCAATTATTATATTAGTAAATAAACAAATATGCTGGAAACAAAACAAAACGCGCGCTGATTCAAATTAACCAATCATATGTTAACACCTCATCATCTTCTTCGTTGTACCTGCAAAAACATAAACAAATAACAGGGGTTTTTAACCTCCACTATGTGCTTGCACGAAAAATAGCGATTAAAAATATAGCAAGCATAAATATTTCGCGATGGGTGGGTTAGGTTCGTCTGGGTCTAACGATTTCAGTCATATATCTTATGAGTCCCAATTTTTCTTGGTTCAGAAAGCCCTAATTCAAAGCTCAAGAACCCTAGAAAATTGATCATGGTATCTTATGATTCAGGGCATTATAATCCAATTAAACCATTCCATCAGCTTGGTATGACCTCTAGCAATGCAAAACAATCAAGAAAACATGTTAAATATACATGAATTAAGCAATACAATTTTGGATAAAAGCTGCAAACCGTGAAACTGTCTAGGACGATTCTTTGAGCTTTAAGGCCTGAATTTGATTGCAAAACGTTCCTGGGATCTCCTGCAATGTATTTGAATGGTTAAAATGCCTTGAATTAGCCTAGGTTGCAAAAATCAGTTTTCACTTTTCTTGAAAATTCTTGAAATTGTATGGGGTCTTTCTGCAGCTTTCTCACGTCCATTAGGTCAGGGTTTGCTTGCTTGTATATAAGGCAATTGAATTAGGTCAAAAGCTTGGGAAAAAATCCATTGTATTGATGATTAAATCTTTGATTGGAAATCAAATATTTTTGATTCTTCATGATTGAACAAACTTACCAATTTTGGATTTTTTTGTATCTTTGACTTTGTGCATGAATTTGCCAGCATTTTTAGGTCATATTTGCTTCACAAAAAGATTTAAAAACCAAATCTTGTATTTTCCTACAATTTAAATTGATTAAATGAATTAATATCAATTAAAAATCCAATTAATCAATAAAAATAAGCAAATAAATTCAATTAAGCTTGATGGGTCGTGCATAGGTCATGGGTGAAGTTTCAAGAAGAGATTTGAGGCCCATTAGCAAAAATATGGTGTTTTGAGCAAAGTAGACTTTTGCAAATTCATGAAAATTTCCCAACTTCTCCAATGCACAACTTGCTCAATTTTGATCATATGACCATGTTCTTGGACATTTTGGAAAGCTCTTGAAGTCCTCTAACCAATGCCGTTTGTCCCATGTCATTTGTATTTACCAATCTCAAGTTATGGCCTTTGACTCAAAGTGTACTTTTGTTGACTTTTGAAATAGACCTATAATGTAAAAATTGGTAACTTCTTGTGAGAGCATTTATTGAACTTGGAGTGTGAAGATGGATTGTAGGAAATTACATCCCATTCAAAATGAGCATTGGATGGAATTTTTCTGACAAACCATGAAAAAGTTATGCCCTGGTCAAGATACAATTGACTTTTCTGCTGTCCAAAAATAGTAACTTTTGCATCCTTGATGATTTTTGAGCTATCCTTGTGGAATCATGATCAAGACTTGATCAAATGATGATTGTGGACTCAAAATAAGATGTTGACCAAAAATTCTGACTTTTGACTGCAAAATGACCATTTTGCCCTTGCAGTTGATTGTAGGTCAAATGAGGCTTTTGACTGTGCAAATTGGCACTGTGAGTCTTGAAACTTGGCATGTAGGTGCTAGAGAATGTATATAGGCCTATGAGACTTTATTGAACCATTGAAAACCCCAAATTCCTTGAAAGAACCAAAACCCTAATTTCAGCTGTCTTAGGAGGTGGTTTGGCTGTACAATCCTTGAGCCATCTTGAGCAATTTGAAAATCAATCTTGACAAATCTTGAGGAATATGGGAGGGCAAATTTTGGGGTATAACAGTTGCCCCTGTTCAATCTTCTTAAACCTGAGGATGTAGATTGGCTTGCGTGCCTTTCGTGGTCCGAAGGTGGAAGATGATTGAACACTAAAGTGCCCAGAAATTTGCACTCACATGGTGTAGTATCAGCAGTGTGATGTCGGGAATGGGCTTACAGATGCCATTTGGAGAGAGGTGATGGATAGTAGGATGGGCTTATAGATGCCACCTGGAGATTGTTGATAGAAGGATGGGCTTATGGATGCCATCTGGAGGTAGTTTTGTCTTCGTTGACGGGTTGTCTTCATTGACAGGTTGTCTTCATTAACGAGTTGTCTTCATTGACGAGTTGTCTCTATTGACAGATTGTCTTCATTGACGGGTTGTCTTCATTGACGGGTTGTCTTCATTGACGGGTTTCAGAAAAATCTTTAGGAATCTATTTAACTGGTTTTGTATCCGTTGACTAGCTGGCCTCAGAAAAATCTTTAGGAATCGATTTAACTGGTTTTGTCTCCATTGACTGGCTTGGCCTCAGAAAAATCTTTAGGAATCGATTTAACTGATTTTGTCTCCATTGACTGGCTTTGCCTCAGAAAAATCTTTAGGAATCGATTTAACTGATTTTGTCTCCATTGACTGGCTTTGCCTCAGAAAAATCTTTAGGAATCGATTTAACTGATTTTGTCTCCATTGACTGGCTTTGCCTCAGAAAAATCTTTAGAAATCGATTTAACTGACTTTGTCTCCATTGACTGGCTTTGCCTCAGAAAAATATTTAGGAATCGATTTAACTGATTTTGTCTCCATTGACTGTATTGAGAATTTAACTGCATCTTTCCTGAAAGGTAAAGGTCAGTTGTATGCAATGCATGATATGGATCAAGCAATGATGTTCTCAACATAAATGAGATCGTATGATATGATGCGTATGTGCATGTATCATGATGTATGAAGATGTGATGTTTTAGCTGGGGAAAATAAATCCCGGAGCTGCTGGAGAATGATATTGAATTCTTCGTTTCCGTTGGGGATGATGAACGAAGATGATTGTGTGAATGAACCTGTAGGAGAAGATGACTCCGTTGGGAAATAAACTTGGTGAAGAGATTACTCTGCAGGGGAACACTCTGTGGGGAGGAGATGCTTGCTGAGATTTTAACGATAACTCCGCTGGGAATTCCGTTGATAAGCTCTGTTGGAGATTTTTGATGATGAACTTCGCTGGGGATAGAAAGAACTCCGTTGGGGATGATCTTTCCGTTGCAACTTGCTGAGGATAACCCAGTTAGACTCTGGTGGGGATAACCTCTGAATATGGCTGGGGAGATACATTTGTACTCTGCAGGGGACAAGCTTCCAGAATCTACTGAGGGAGATGATTCAACTCTGGCGGGGAAGCTTTTTTAGACTGCGCTGGGAAATGACTCCACTGGGGGTATCTTGTATTCCACCGGGGAACATTCTTATATTTCGCTGAGGAATATTAAGACTGCCGGGGATGCTTGCTGAGGAATATCCATATACTCCACTAGGAGATATTAAGATCTACTGGGGATACCTAACCTGTTCGGGACCGGTGGTGGACTAACTCTGCTTGGGGGGAGAGTATTGCTTATTCCTTCATGGTTGTAAGTCTTAGTGGGGAGAATTACCATTATTGTTTTATTCTTGGGGAGTGACGGTATCTTGATCATGTCCCTCAGCTGAACTTACCTTGGTACCTCGATGGACAAAGCAACTAGACCGTTTAGAAAATTCTTATTGCCCCTACTTCTGATATCACCCATAATTAGTCCTTTGTTTCGCATGCAAATATTTATGATCAGCAATTAATGTCGAATGCATATATCAAAAATGAACGTTGGACGTTCTTTGCAAAACAAAACAGATAAAGGAAAAAAAATTTGCAATTGGTCTAAAAATGAACTTGTATTGATTTTGAAATTTGCCTGTAAATAGGCGTTTTTGTACAAGAGGCTGACGTCCTAGTAAGAGAACGCCGCCGAGCAAATAGAGTTTATACAATTTGTGAAAAGAAAACAAAACAGCTATGTGAAAAATCCCATTGGGTTCCAACTCTGCTATCGCCTTTATGTCTTCAAGCGTCTCATCACTTTGCTGCTTAGTTGAAGATGAATCTGATTGATTGGTGCCGTCTGAGCCTGATAGTTGATACCGAAGTCTGGATGCAAGGTGATCCAATGAGACATAGTATTACGCTTATCCCTAAATTTTGCCTGGACCGCCCTTTCGGGTTTTCAGTCCACCGGGATACCCATTTTTGCCCAAGCCGCCTTTTCAGGTTTGTCGACTTGCCGGGTGTACAGATTTTTTTATATATTTTCATCCCTTATTTTTGCCCGAACCCTTTTGGTTCGCCGGGAAGCCCTTATTTTTGCCTAGGTCAGTCGACCTAGCGGGTCTTTAATCATGCGTAGTATCTTTTTACTATGTCTGCATTGGCGGGGTGAGGAAGGTCGTCACCATCCATGGTGGTTAGAATCATTGCTCCTCCTGAGAAGATATTCTTAACCACAAATGGCCCTTTGTACGTAGGGGTCCATTTGCCCCTGGGATCACCTTGAGGTAGAATGATGCGTTTGATTACCAGGTCCCCGACTTGATACTCCTGTCGTCTGACTTTCTTATTAAATGCCTTAATCATCCATTTTTGGTACGTCTGACCATGACAAATAGCGGTGAGTCTCTTTTCGTCGATTAGGTTCAGTTGATTAAGCCGGGTCTGGATCCAGTCATCTTTGTTCAAACCTGTATCCTTCATGATCCGAAGAGAGGGTATCTGAACCTCAATGGGCAAGATTGCCTCTATGCCACAGACCAAGGAAAAGGGTGTTGCCCCTGTTGACGTTCGTGCTGAGGTACGGTACCCATGAAGAGCAAATGGTAACATTTCGTGCCAATCCTTGTAAGTCACTGTCATCTTCTGCACGATCTTCTTGATGTTTTTATTAGCTGCTTCTACAGCCCCATTCATCTTCTTCCGGTAGGGAGAAGAGTTGTGGTGCTGTATCTTGAATTGCTCGCAGAGCTCAGTGATCATCTTGTTGTTAGATTGGTACCATTATCCGTAATGATCCTCTCTGGTACACCGTATCGACAGATCAGGTTGTGTCGGATGAATCGTGCCACGACGTTCTTGGTTACGGTAGCGAAGGAAGCTGCTTCGACCCACTTCGTAAAGTAATCAATTGCTACCAGGATGAAGCGATGCCCGTTGGATGCCGTAGGTATGATCTCGCCGATCATATCAATGCCCCACATTGCAAAAGGCCAAGGTGCTGTCAGGACATTCAGAGGAACTGGAGGAATGTGCACCTTATCAGCATAGATCTGGCACTTGTGACACGTCCGAGAATGTTGATAACAATCGGCTTCCATTGTGGACCAGTAATATCTTGCCCGAAGGATTTTCTTTGCCATGGTATGTCCACTGGAATGCGTTCCGAAGATACCTTCATGCAGCTCTGCCATGATCCTTTCTGCTTCAGTTTTATCCACACAACGTAGTAAGGTTGAATCATGGTTTCGTTTGTAAAGAATGTCATTGCTGAGGAAGAACTTTATCGCGAACCTTCTCAGAAACTTATTATCGTTAACAGATGCACCCTCGGGGTATTCTTGAGCTTCAAGGTACCTCTTCACTTTATGATACCAAGGATTTTCTGTTACCTCTTCAGTCTCAAGATCACAGCAGTGTGCAGGTTCATCCAATTTCCAAATAATGATCCGGGGAGCCTCGTTGTCCCATTTGACTTTGAACATGGAAGACATCGTAGCTAACGCGTCCGCCAAATGATTCTCCTCTCTTGGGAAATGTTCAAAGGTTATCTCCTCGAAATGGGGAAGCAACGTCAACACATACTCCTTGTAAGGAATAAGATTTGGGTGTTTCATATCCCACTCGCCTTTGATTTGACTGATCACGAGAGCGGAATCTCTGAAGACACTCAGAAACTTGATCCTTAGGTCAATTGCAGCTCGAAGACCCATGATGCATGCTTCATACTCCGCCATGTTGTTGGTGCAATTAAAACACAGTCGGGCGGTAAGTGGAGTATGTGAGCCTTTAGGAGATATGATCACAATGCCAATGCCATTACCCAAAGTGTTTGAAGCTCCGTCAAAGTGAATAGACCATCGGGATCCTTCCTCAGGTCCTTCATCCGGTCCAGGTATTTCACAATCGGTCACTACCATGACATTCTCGTCTGGAAATTCGAAGTTCATAGACTGGTAATCGTCCACTGCCTGATGTGCCAAATGGTCGGCCAATACACTTCCCTTGATTTCTTTTTGAGTCGTGTACTGGATGTCATATTCAGTCAAGATCATTTGCCATCTTGCTATTCTTCCGGACAAGGCAGGCTTTTCGAAGATATACTTGATTGGATCCATTTTTGAAATCAACAGAGTATGTGAGTCAACATATACTGTCTCAACCGGCGAGCAGCCCATACCAAAGCGTAGCAAGTTTTCTCGAGCAGTGAGTATCGGGTCTCATAGTCGGTAAACTTTTTGCTAAGGTAATAAATGGCATGCTCTTTTCGGCCAGACTCGTCATGCTGCCCCAGCACACATCCCATTGAGTTGTCAAGTACTGTCAAGTATAAGATTAGAGGTCTCCCTTCAACCGGTGACATAAGAATGGGTGGCTCTTAGAGATACTCTTTGATTCTTTCGAAAGCGGCCTGACATTCATCGCTCCAGCGTACCACTTGATCTTTCTTCAGTAGCTTGAAGATTGGTTCACAAGTAGCAGTTAGGTGCGAGATGAATCGGGCTATGTAGTTCAACCGTCCTAGGAAGCCTCTGACTTCCTTCTCTGTCTTGGGAACTGGCATCTCTTGTATGGCTTTCACTTTGGCAGGGCCCACTTGAATACCTTTGTCGCTTGCGACGAAGCCTAGCAGTTTTCCAGATCTCACCCCGAAGGTGCACTTGTTCGGGTTTAATCTTAGCTTGTACAACTTCAACCGGTCAAACAGCTTCTGTAGATGGTCAAGGTGTTCCTCCTTAGTTTGGGACCTTGCAATCATATCGTCGACATATACTTCGATCTCATGATGGATCATATCATGAAACAGAGCAACCATGGCACGCTGATACGTTGCCCCAACATTTTTCAACCCAAACGGCATGACCTTGTAGCAAAAGGTACCCCACTGAGTAACAAAAGTGGTCTTCTCCATGTCTTCGGGAGCCATCTTGATTTGATTATAACCGGAGAAACCGTCCATGAAGGAGAATACCTTATGCTGAGTAGTGTTATCAACCAGAACGTCGATGTGAGGCAGAGGGAAATCATCCTTAGGGCTCGCCCTGTTCAAATCCCTGTAGTCAACACACATTCGGACCTTACCATCTTTCTCCGGCACTGGAACCACATTGGAAACCCACTGAGGGTAAGAAGTCACTGCCAAAAAACCGGCGTCAAATTGTTTCATAACCTCGACCTTGATTTTCTCGGACATCTCTGGACGCATACGGCGGACCTTCTGTTTTATCGGAGGGCATTCTTCCTTGGTCGGCAGGTGATGAACCACAATGTCAGTATCCAACCCAGGCATATCTTCATAAGACCAGACAAAGATTTCCACATAGTCATGCAGCATCTGAATCAACCGTTGTTTCACACTGAGCTCCAGGTTTGCACCAATCTTGACTTCCTTCCTGTCTGTCTCAGTACCCAGATTTACTGTTTTCACTAGCTCTTCATGTGGCTGAATGGCCCTCTCTTCCTGAAGTAGCAGCCTTGCAAGCTCACCAGGAACTTCACAATCATCCTCACCTTCGTCTTCGGCTAAGTTGATCGGATTTTTGAAGTCATAACTGGCAGTAGCAGAGTCGTTACCAGTGAGATCCAGAGTGGATTGGGACCTATATATGTGAGTGTGTGTAAATAGCTGTTTTGCAATATATAATAAAGAAAGACAAGGAGCACAAAATTTGAAATGCAAAAAACGTCCAATGCTTTTATTAATGATATATGAAAATGACACACAAAAGCCCTCACAAATGAAGCCACGGTGCCCCGGGTAAGACACCGGGCCATAAAGTTTCACAATATTGTCTGTTACAAATTCAAAACAAAGGAGTTCATTACTGAGTCACAAAAGTAATAGGGACGAAGTCTTTTGCCGTCCAGTTGTTTGGTCCACCGTTGGTCGTAGGGTAGATCCAGCTGTCGAATTCAGATTCCTCCACGTCATCTTCAATGGCATTTACTCCCGGGTTGCTGATGAACACAGGAGGTCTTCCAATCCTTGCCCTACGAACAACCTTTTGAGCTTCTGCAGTGAAACCCAAACCAAACTTGTCAGTCTTCTAAGTGAAATCAGGAAGTCGGCCCCAATTTTGCGTACTCACCCTTCTCAATAATAGCCCGGGCATCCTTTAAGGAAGCCATCTTCAAAGGAGAATCTTCAACCACAGTCTCTGCTGACGCCAGTGTCTGAGGAACCTCTTCAAAGTGTTGAAATGGGGTCTCAATGAATTCCCCATCCATCTCTATGTACCGGAACGAGTTGAGATGACTGACCATATACTCCTCCTCCCCTTCAACTGTCACAATCTTCCCTTTGACCGGGTACTTCAGCTTTTGATGGAGTGTTGAAGTCACTGCTCCAACTTTATGGATCCAGGGACGACCCAACAAACAAGAATAGGATGGCCGAATATCCATCACGTAGAATGTAGAATCGAAGACCTGAGAACCAACTCTGATTGGAATGTCAACCTCACCATGCACCATCCTTTTAGACCCGTCAAAGGCCCGGACAACAATGTTACTTGGCTTGAGCTCCGGACCCTCGCAATCTAACCTGTCTAGAGCCTTCTTGGGCAAGACGTTCAATGAGGAACCAGTGTCAACCAACACATGTGCAAGAGTAGTGCCCCTGCATTCAATGGAGACATGCAGAGCATCATTATGGTTCTTCCCTTTAGCAGTTAGATCAGTGTCGGAGAAACCCAAACCATTATCAGCAGTTAAGTTGGCCACACATTCGGTAAACCGATCAGCTGACGTCTCTTGTGGCACGTGGGCCGTCTTCAGGAAGGTAATCAGGGCCTTGGCATGGGCCTCTGAACACAACAATAGTGATAACATAGAAATCTTGGAGGGGGTTTTCCCCAGCTGCTCTACTACATTATAATCACTCTTCTTGATAATCTTAAGAATCTATTCCATCTCCTGCTTGGAAGCTTCAACATTGATTATCTTTGGTGCCTCCGTCTGGGCAGGCATATCAGTGGCTATCCCTTTGCCCCGAGCATCAGATGACTCGGCAGCAGGGGTAGAAATAGGAACTTGATCAGGAAGGGAAGTAGGCACACTTGCAGGTGTGATGACAATAGGTCTCTGAATAGTTGGTGGCGCAATATCTAGTGAGAAAAGTCTACCGCTGCGGGTGACTTTGGCAGGCCCAGTGATGTTGTTGACGCCGGTATTAGTATCAAACTCTTGTTTAACTCCCAGAACATAAACATCTATCCCATAGTGCCAAGGGACAGCCTTGTCATAGGTGTGAGGAATAGGCCCTGGAACAGTGATGATTATGGGTGCAATCTTCTGAACACGCATAATTTTGACAGGCTTCCTCGAGGGAGCCTTGGGAGAATTGTTGAAAATGGTAACAATAGAAACTTCTTCAGTAGGGGTAGCAGGAACAACAACCTTCTCAAACAGGATTTCTTTATTATCCATCAGGTTTTGGATACCTGACTTCAAAGATGGGCAACCAGTAGGTGAAACAGAACATAGATGGCAACCTTTACTATATCCCGGAAATAAACCGGCTAGCAACAGGTTCCTTTTAACAGTCAATAGCGGAGTAACAATATCATCCACATAGGCTACAAACAGGTCTTCCTCTATAGCATTCACTCCATGCTTGGGCATGGGAGCAGTCACAACATTGGGTCTTTCGGGCGCCTCGAACTCTATCTCTTTAGCATCAATCAGGTCTTGGACCTTATTCTTCAGAGTCCAACAATCATCCGTGTTATGTCCCGGGCTATCAGAGTGATAAGCGCAGCGGGTGTTGGGATTATACTTTGGAGATGTAGTGTTGGGATTCTTAGGAGCTTCCCTTAGAGTTACCAAATTGGTTGTCAGCAACTGCGGCAATATCTGGGACAAGGTCATGCTGAGTCGAGTGAACTGCCTTCTAGGTCTCTCACCCCTTTGTTGGTTGTGATGCTGAGGAGCAGCAGCAGGTTTTGAAATAACCACCGCGTTGACAGCTTGACAGTGTTCAGATCTGTTTGGCCTCCTTGAACCATAGACAGCACTAGATTCCTTCTTAAATGGTTTCTTTTCGGTGCTCGAGGAGGCACCCTTCTGTATCTTCCCAGACTTGATACCAGCTTCAATTCTCTCACCAGTCAAGATAAGGTCTGTAAACCCGGCTGAAGAATTTCCAATCAAATGGTTGAAGAACGGACCAGACAGGGTCCCCAGAAACATATCAACAAGTTCACAGTCAGTTAAAGGTGGCTGCACCCTTCCAGCCAGGTCTCTCCATTTCTGGGCGTACTCTTTAAATCCTTCACCCATCCCTAGTGACATACCTTGGAGTTAGGTACGCGTAGGAGCAAGGTCGAAATTATATTGGTACTGCTTATAGAACGCAGTAGCCAAATCTTCCCAGTTACAGATACTGGCTCCATCCAGCTGATAGAACCACTCGAGTTGAGTCCCTGAAAGATTGTCCTGGAAGAAATGGATCCACAAATTCTTGTCAGCAGTGTAAGGTTGGATCTTCCTTACATACGACCGGAGGTGTAGATTTTGGCAGGAGGCTCCGTCATATTTGGCAAAAGCAGGTACCTTGAACTTATGGGGAATCACCACCCCAAAGGATAAGCCTAGATCTCCAAAGTCCAACCCGGGCACATTCTGTATCTCCATAGCACTTAAGCGGTCCTCCAACTATTTGTACCTATCCTCAGCAGGAGGGTACTGCTCTTCATCATAATCCGTCTCGTTGTCGGAGACCATAGGACTAGGAACCCTTCTCTCTTGTGGGCTATCTTTCCCTACTGATGAGGTAGTCAGCTCAACCTCATTCTGTAATCCATTCCCAAATCTGCGTCCAGTGTTGAACAAGACGGTCCTCTTCTTCTTCTTCTTCTTCTTCTTCTTCAGAATCAGAGTCTTCAACTCCTGTTGACCCTTGGCTAGGCTCATAACCAACTCTTGGAACTGGGCGTTCTGGGCCTGGAGGGCCTTGATAGCTTGTTCAGTGGAAGGTTCAGTAGACATGATGATTGCTGAAATAAACAGCGAAGAAGATAAGTGACCTGTAAAAAGGGTACCTGTTATGCATATAATGAATGGTATGCTATTTATGTAATGCATTCAAGGGTTCAAAAATTCAAATTCGTTGCAGACAAAAAAGGAACACACGTCATATTAAGAAGTAATTTGTTTAGTACATTAGTGCCTCATGGGCGAAATATTACAAAATATTTAATGTAAAAAGACATTGTGCATCCTCTTTGGAGTGATGTAAGTGTTGAGGGTCTCTTCCTCGTGAAGTCGGCGGGTGAGCTCCAAGACCTTCTTTTCACTGGCATGTAAGCTGGCTTCAAAAGCATTCCGCTCTTCCTTGAGTTGGATCCAGCTCTTTTGCATTTCTTCCCATGATGTTGGCATGTCAGGATGTAGAACGGTGTATGGAACCTCTCCTTCCATAACAGGCTCTTTGATCAAGGGGAGAATGTGAGGATATGGCATCATAAGCTTCTGGGAGCGGGTTCGTACCCACTTGAGATAAGGCTCAAGGGGGATGGAATTCTTGTGCCCCAGTGTCTTACTATCTACCTTGTTAGGCATCCTCCAAGCTCTGATGAACCTTTGTCGAAGTCCTCGCGCATCGTTGTCGAAGTCAAAAACTATGTCAGGAATCAGCATGTCATGAGGGCCATCCCTCCGAGCATATCCAAACTGTCTCAAAGCCAGACAGGGGTTGTAGGTAATGCCTTCTCTAATTTCAAGTAAAGGAACATTAGGAAATTCTCCGCAACAATCAATGATAGTGACATTTTCTCTGGACCGAGAACACCAATGTATATCAGAATGTGTGAGGGTCATCAATCGTTGGGACCACCTTAAACCCTGCTCGTTCTTCAAAACTGATTGTGGAAGGTGAGAAACAAACCACCTTGCCAGGAGAGGAGTACAGCATATGAGAACACCTCTTTTTCTCATTGTTCGTGTGTAAAATGAGTGGAGGATGTCCCCAAGCAATGTAGGTATGGGATTCCTGGACATAAAAATCTTGACAGCATTCACATCTATAAGTTGATCAGGATTTGGGAACAACACAAACCCATAGACAAGGAGTGCCACAATCTCTTAAAAGGCTTGTAGGTCGAGAGAATTCCAACATTCTTGTGCCTTCTCAAACAGGAACTTTTCCAAGAATCCCTTGATACCGCTTCTGATTTCCCAATGCCCCTTGATGTCAGATGGTTGCAGACGTAATGCTTGAGCAACATCTTCAAGTTTTGGTTCCTTTTCCGTACCGTTGTAGGGTAGTTGACTAAGAATAGGAATTCTCAGAAGTTGAGAAAATTCCTCCAGAGTAGGCACCAATTGATAATCCGGGAATGTAAAACAGTGGTGTAGGGGGTCAAAGAACTGGAAGAGAACTTTCATCATGTCTTCTTCAATGTTGGTGTTGACCAAGCTGAGGAGTCTACCATGTCTTTCACTGAAGAGAGAGTTCTCGGGAATCCTGGATGTAAGCTCCTTGAGCTGAGGAGGGATCCTTACAAGGTTGACCTGAATTGTTTTCCTGCGGAGAGACTCCATGTCCTACAAAACAAGAACAAAGATGAAGATCTGAACCCTTGAAATGGTTAGCAGATGCATATGATGCTTTATGATGTTATGTACATGGATGCAAAAATAAGCAAGTGTATATACAGACAGTCATATTCACACAAAGCAAACAAGTCCTTAGGTTTAGGCTTGCATGGGGTTCATAGGTAAGTACCCTTTTGAAGTTAGTTGGCTCAAAACCTGTTCTATAAATAGTAATCGGGTTCTAAGGAGCTCAATATCATTGGATTGTTTTCTATGTTCATTGTTTTGATTTAGCCACTTAACAGGCGACCAAAATATTCCAAGAAAACAACCCTCAATGAGTGTAGTATCGAGTATCTACCAACTTCGGACTGCACCAAAGTCGATCATCTGACTACCCCTAAAAAGGTCAGGATGGTCAAGTAAGGTTCTAAGGTCAGTTGATGCTTCACGACACCACGCGGCGGCCCCGTACTCTCCTTGACTTGACTCAAGGGTTACCTGTACTCACCAAAGTGCCACATCAACGTAGCTACTGCTTCAACCATGTCGGTATACCCCGCACAGTTCCCTCATAGTTTGTTGCTACTTCTAAAGGGTATCCCCAGATCCGGGTTAGGATCTATAAAACTTCGATACAAGCCCACAATATTAAAGCATTCAAGGCATTCAATTGAAAACATAGTGATCTAATCCTAAGGTACACCTCACTTATTTAATATTCCCCAGCAGAGTCGCCAGTTCTGTGATCGGTGGAAATAGAACTAACTGTTTTGGAATGCTGGTTCGCGAAATGTCGCGGTAAGCAAGAGTCGCCACCGTCTTTTATTTTCTCCAACAAGGAAAGGACAAAAGCACAACAAAATTCCTTTTCGAGATGTTTCTCGGGTTCGGGAGGTAGATTATGGAAAGGGAAGGTGTTAGCACCCTTTCTATCCGTGGTTATCCACAGGCTCTTAGGTACTTGCTCACTATGTTTTCAAAAATGTTTTGCTTTTCTTGTGTTTGTGGGTTTTGAAAAAAGTTTGTTTGAAAACTTCGATTTAACTCTTATGTCTGTCCTCAAGAGTGTATGAAGTGTTGTTTGAAAACTTTTGTCAGAAAAGTGTAGGTGCGAAAAGTATTTTTGTTTTGAAAGAGCAAGTACCTGAGAACCTCTACCTACTCAAAATAAATTAATCTGTGTAAATGTCCTTTAGACAGTACTATCCCACTATTGAGAAGTAGGAAGCACCGTCGTTGGAGTTTCGGGTCAATTCAATTATATGGGACATGTGGTCATCAAAGCAATAGTAGGACGCCTTAGCGGTAACCCTAATGTCTTAGATCATTTTTTTATTGAGGCAACCGTTTCGAGGAAACTTTGATCTTTAGACAGGAGGGCGACCTATAAAGCACCCTATACTCAATGACCACGTCGAGGCAACCATGTGAGGCGTACCCTAAGAGTGGCATGTGCGAGTGTGTCAGGTTTCAATTATGTTATCTTTATACATGTTATGGTGAGCTACAATTGATTTTATTTTAAGAGAAATCTTGTCATGCATAGCCTAGTTAGCATACATCTACCAGTTAATAGTTGTGGAAAATAAACTAAACTATTACAAGGCGTCGGGTATTTACATCGCCAAAAACAAACCCTTGAAAAATAAATTGCGGAAAATAAATAAAAGCGATAAAAAGGTCCCAATTAAAGCTATTACATCCTCGGAACAATTACATAATATGGATCAAAAAATAATATGAATCAAAAACCACACGCGCGAGAAAAATTGAATCAGAGAAGTTCTTTAGGGTTTTGACCCTTTTTTGAGAAAGAAGGAAGTTTTTATGATTTTTTGCATTTAATTAAATTAAACCTAAACTAATGTATTAATTATAAAAGAAATAATTTTTTTTGGTTTTTTTGAATGTTTAAGAAAATAAAAATAAAAGGAAACATGATTAAAAGTCATCAAAAACCTTAATTCTATATTAATTTTATTTATTGTGAAAATATTAAAATTAACCTAATTAAAAAAACTAAATTAATTATGTTAGTATTTATTTACAAAAATAATAAATTAAGGGTGAAATTAATAAATAATAATAAAAAATATTATATTTTAGTTTTCTGATTTTATTATGAAAAATTAATTTGGGTTAATTAAGTAATAATAATAATAATAATAATAATAATAATTAAGTGAAAAATATAAAAGAGGAAAATAAAAGAAAATAACCCAGGGGGTGTTGGCCCAATTAGGAGGTGTGTTTGGAAATTTATGGCCCAACAATATTCCAGTCCGTTTGACTTTTCTGGACTCCCTGCACGCTCATTGACTAAGGTGTATGGTGATCACTCACTCATGGCCACTGGATCTTGGCTTGGAAACACATGGCGTGCTGAGAATGGAAGCATATGGTGGACCATCTCTTGAAAGATACACCTGAACGCCTGAAGAATAAAAATAACAACGTTTTAGGGGACCTGGGATTCGAATCCAGGTCCCCATGATCATATGCACGCGTCCCTGCCACTCAGCCAAGTTGTTCCAATTGTTATTATGACAAGAATCAATTATTATATTAGTAAATAAACAAATATGCTGGAAACAAAACAAAACGCGCGCTGATTCAAATTAACCAATCATATGTTAACACCTCATCATCTTCTTCGTTGTACCTGCAAAAACATAAACAGATAGCGGGGGTTTTTAACCTCCACTATGCGCTTGCACGAAAAATAGCGATTAGAAATCTAGCAAGCATAAATATTTCGCGTTGGGTGGGTTAGGTTCGTCTGGGTCTAACGATTTCAGTCATATGTCTTATGAGTCCCAATTTTTCTTGGTTCAGAAAGCCCTAATTCAAAGCTCAAGAACCCTAGAAAATTGATCATGGTATCTTATGATTCAGGGCATTATAATCCAATTAAACCATTCCATCAGCTTGGTATAACCTCTAGCAATGCAAAACAATCAAGAAAACATGTTAAATATGCATGAATTAAGCAATACGATTTTGGATAAAAGCTGCAAACTGTGAAACTGTCTAGGACGATTCTTTGAGCTTTAAGCCCTGAATTTGATTGCCAAACGTTCCTGGGATCTCCTGCAATGTATTTGAATGGTTAAAATGCCTTGAATTAGCCTAGGTTGCAAAAATCAGTTTTCACTTTTCTTGAAAATTCTTGAAATTGTATGGGGTCTTTCTGCAGCTTTCTCACGTCCATTAGGTCAGGGTTTGCTTGCTTGTGTATAAGGCAATTGAATTAGGTCAAAAGCTTGGGCAAAAATCCATTGTATTGATGATTAAATCTTTGATTGGAAATCAAATATTTTTGATTCTTCATGATATAACAAACTTGCCAATTTTGGATTTTTTTGTATCTTTGACTTTGTGCACGAATTTGCCAGCATTTTTAGGTCATATTTGCTTCACAAAAAGATTTAAAAACCAAATCTTGTATTTTCCTACAATTTAAATTGATTAAATGAATTAATATCAATTAAAAATCCAATTAATCAATAAAAATAAGAAAATAAATTCAATTAAGCTTGATGGGTCGTGCATAGCTCATGGGTGAAGTTTCAAGAAGAGATTTGAGGCCCATTAGCAAAAATAAGGTGTTTTGAGCAAAGTTGACTTTTGCAAATTCATGAAAATTTCCCAACTTCTCCAATGCACAACTTGTTCAATTTTGATCATATGACCATGTTCTTTGACATTTTGGAAATATCTTGAAGTCCTCTAACCAATGCCTTTGGTCCCATGTCATTTGGATTTAGCAATCTCAAGTTATGGCCTTTGACTCAAAGTGTACTTTTGTTGACTTTTGAAATTGACCTATAATGTAAAAATTGGTAACTTCTTGTGAGAGAATTTCTTGAACTTGGAGTGTGAAGATGGATTGTAGGAAATTACATCCCCTTCAAAATGAGAATTGGATAGAATTTTTCTGACAATCCATGAAAAAGTTATGCCCTGGTCAAGATACAGTTGACTTTTTTGCTGTCCAAAAATAGTAACTTTTGCATCCTTGATGATTTTTGAGCTATCCTTGTGGAATCATGATCAAGACTTGATAAAATGATGATTGTGGACTCAAAATAAGATGTTGACCAAAAATTCTGACTTTTGACTGCAAAATGACCATTTTGCCCTTGCAGTTGACTGTAGGTCAAATGAAGCTTTTGACTGTGCAAATTGGCATTGTGAGTCTTGAAACTTGGCATATAGGTGCTAGAGAATGCATATAGGCCTATGAGACTTGATTGAACCATTGAAAATCCCAAATTCCTTGAAAGAACCAAAACCCTAATTTCAGCTGTCTTAGGAGGTGGTTTGGCTGTACAATCCTTGAGCCATCTTGAGCAATTTGAAAATCAATCTTGAAAAATCTTGAGGAATATGGGAGGGAAAATTTTGGGGTACAAAACTATCCATCAGCTTGCACACTTTGCCCGTGGCCCCTCAAGTTTATGGATCTGATTTGCTGCACAAGATTTGGCTCTATGCTCAAGGATTATGGTTAAACTTTGGCAAAAATGGTAATGTACCTTTTACCATTTAGGGATTAATCTTGTATGCAATGCCCTAATGACCAAAACAATGTCTTAGACCAATGGATTTGCATTTAGTTATTTAGTTTGGAATGGTTTTTAGGCCTGTAATCTAGTGCAAAGCAAGCTGATTTGAATTTCCAACTTGTATCAATATGAACATGCCATGGATGAAAAGTGAGTTTTTGCCAACCTCAAGCCTTCGATTCTCCCTAACCACAAATGAGTTTGTAGAATTCTTGGACGTTTTGGAAAGCTTGCAACATGCTCTACAATCCATATTTGAAATTCAATTTGATATTCCAAGTGGAACTATGTGAAAAATGGCCATGAAGATAGGTCAAAATCCAGCCTAAACTAGGGCAAAATTTCACTAAGTTAAAAGTTTTAGGCACCCTTGTTCCAAAAATCATAACTTGAGATCCAAGCTTCTTTTGGGAAAACTTTATGAATCAAAGTTGTATACTTTGTGGAGGAATACAACTTTCATGTTGGAAGTTTTGTTTGAATCCAATTGAATCATCGTGAAAAGTTTGGGCAAAGTTAGGAAAAATTAAGAAAATTTCATAACTTGGAAAATTCTAAGTTATGAAAATTTTCAACTTTAAACCCTAATTTGCAAAAATGGGTTTCTTGATGAACAATTTTCATGTTTTGACACATATTGATGAAAAATGACCCTTGGCACTTGATTTTGACCAAAAAGTCAAAGTTTGACTTTTCAGTGTACAGTCAAATTTTGATCAGTTGACTGAAAAATTCATTTGTCAATCCAATGCATTTGAGATCTTTTGAACCTTGTGAATAGGTCAAGATGATGCCATTGAGTCCTTGAATCCATTTTTGAGCTCAATTTGCCATTGGCTAGGTCAAAAATCAGAAATTGCCTTTGTGCAGTCAAAACCCTAAAAATGACCATTTTGCCCTTTTGGTTATCTGATCAAATTTCTTATGGAGTTATGGTCCAAACTTGATCAAATGGTTCATATGAGTTCATAATGTTGATGTGAGTCAAAAATCATGAGGTTTGACTGTAAATTGGCCACAATTGACTTTTTCCCCAATACAGTTGATTTCTAGGTCAACTGTCCAATTGACTGAGCAAAAATTTGATTCAAGGCTTGAAACTTGGTATGGACAAACTTATGAGTTCAACACGAAGTATGAAGGTCACTTTGAGAATTAGAAGTCCAAAAATCCCTGTGCAAACTCAAACCCTAATTTAGGTCATCCGTGCAAGGAGATGTCTTGAGCAGAGCAAAACCCTAATCCTGTCTGGAGTTCAAGGAGCCTTGTGAGGGGAAATCTTGATAAAATGAGAGGGAAAATTTTAGGGTACAACAGCTGCCCCTGTTCAATCTTATTGAACCTGAAGAGTTAGATTGGCGAATTTTCCTTTTGTGACTCAAAGGTAAAAGAGGATTGGACACTAGAGTGCCCGTAAATTTGCACTCGTCAAAATGTAGTTGAGGGAATGGGCTTAAAGATGCCATTTAGAGATGGTAGAATCTTGCTGGAGATGGGCTTAGAGATGCCATCCAAGACTATTTGTTGAAAATCAGGAGAATGAACACCAGAATGGTATCCGTATCTGGAACGTATCTGAGTTGTATCTGGAGATTGGATTCGTATGAGCAAAGGAATGGCGTCCGTGCCTAGAGCGTATCCGAGTTGTAACCATATTTGATTCTTGAATGAATATCAGAATGACTGCCGTGTCTGGAGTGTATTTGTATTGTATCTGAATTCTGAATGGGCGACAAAGAAACATCTGTGTATGGAGCATCTCTGGGCTGGGGATAAATTTCGAATGAGTGACAGAATGGCAACCGTGTCTGGTGCGTATCTGGACTGTATCTGAAGTTGAGATCTGTATGAGAAGCATAATGACTTTCGTGTCTGGAGTGTATCCGTATTGTAACTGGGATCTGTACAAGTGACATAATGACTTCCGTGTCTGGAGTGTATCTGAACTTGAATTTGATAGTTGAATCAGAATGAGAAATAGAATGGCTTCTGTGTTTGGAGCGTATCTAGTCTGTATCTGATTGCTGAAGTCTGTATGAGTAGTAGAATGACCGCTGTGTCTGGGGTGTATCTATACTGTATCTGAAATCTTTGAACATTTGTTGAAGATAGCTTTTGATATTATCCTAAAAAGGGCAAAATGTTAGCTGAAAACACAAAGTTATGTTGCATGAAATGTATGGTGCAATAAATGTGTTTTATTAATGTTTATGATATATGAATGTAATGTATGCGCATGTAAGCTGAGTATCCGTCTTGCTGAGGAAAATAAATCCTTGATAGCCGGAGATAATGAAATCTTTGAGTGATGCCGTGGAACATAAACCCTTGACTGCTGTTGGAGATTTAAAACCTTTAATTGTTGAGACTGAGGAATCCTTTGGACTACTGCTGAGGATTGAAAATCCTTGGTGACTTGTGGGGATCAACAAGAGCTTTGACAACTTCTGTGGGGAATTGAGAATCCTTCATGACTTTCCCGGCGGATGAGGAAAATTCTGACAATCTCTACTGGGGAATTAAAACCTGGGAGGCTTCAACCGGAGAAATAAGGACAAGAGTCTTTGTTCTGCTGGGAAATAACTATGTAGGGAGAATGTTTATCCTGTTGGAGAATTTTCGAAAGCTTGGGTTGTATGCCAATCTACTGGGGAATCGGAGGAAGTTGGATAGTATTCCACCGGGGTTTAAGATTTGAAGTTTTGGACTCCGTTGAGGAAGAAGGTTTTATCTTCACTGGGGATTGGGAGTTTAGAAACTTAGCTCTGATGGGAATTTTGAAACTTAACTCCACTGGGGATGTGTATTTCAAGGTTTTATCTCTGTTGAGAATCTGGATGACATACTGCAGGGGATTTCCTTCGGAATAGCGTAAAGACGTCTTCCTATACCTTCAACCTATCAGTAATTATCCTTTCTCATTCCGTTTTATTTGTAAGCAGTGATTATATTCAAATGCATATGCTCATTTTAATAACTCATTGGACATTTTCAAATAAAACATAAGTGTAAAAAAGAAGGAAAAAACAAACAAATTTCTGCACTTTGAAATATCTTTGTATTAACTTTGTGTAAGTATTTTTTACAAAGGAAACAGACATCCTAGAAAGAGAATGTTGTCAAAAAAATGAGAAAAATTTATATAAAGAAAGATGGCTATGTGTAACAATTCCATGGGGTTCCCATTCCTCTATAGCCTTCACAACTCTGAGTATCTTGTCCATTCGTTGCTTCGTCCGCAGATGATTGGATTGATCAGAAGCTTGGAGCTTGTCCGTGAAGAGATTGTCCTTAAAGTGATCCGACGAGACATAGTCATACACTTTAATTCCCTAACTTTTTCCTGGACCGCCCTTTCGGGTTTTCGATCCACCGGGAAACCCTTTTTTGCCCAAGTCTCCCTTTCGGGTTTTCAACTTGCCAGGTGTACAATTTTTTTTTATTTATCCCTAACTTTTTCCTGAACCGCCCTTTCGGGTTTTTGATTCACCTGGATGCCCATTTTTGCCCAAGTCGCGCTTTCGGGTTTTCAACTTGTCGGGTCATTTTATGCGTAGTATCTTTTGACTATGTCTGCATTCACAGGATGCGGAAGGTCATCGCCGTCCATAGTGGCCAGAATCATTGCCCCACCAGAAAATATATTTTTGATCACAAATGGTCCTTCGTAAGTAGGAGTCCATTTGCCCCTGGGATCACTTTGCGGCAAGATGATCCGCTTGATTACAAGGTCCCCGACTTGATATACTTGTCTCTTGACTTTCTTGTTGAAGGCTTTGATCATACGTTTTTGATACACCTGACCATGGAAAACAACAGTAAGTCGCTTTTCGTCAATCAAGTTAAGTTGATCAAGCCGGGTCTGAATCCAATCGTCTTCATTTAAACCAGCATCCTTCATGATTCTCAGGGAAGGAATATGAACTTCCATAGGTAAAACAGCCTCCATGCCATATACCAAAGAAAAGGGTGTTGCCCCAGTTGAAGTGCATGTCGTGGTACGGTACCCGTGCAGAGCAAATGGTAACATCTCGTGCCAGTCCTTGTAGGTGACTGTCATCTTTTGAATGATTTTCTTGATATTTTTATTTGCAGCTTCAACAACACCGTTCATCTTTGGCCGATAGGGAGATGAATTGTGATGTTGAATCTTGAACTGCTCGCACAGAGCGGTGATCATAGTATTGTTCAAATTTGTACCGTTGTCTGTAATGATCCTATTGGGGATACCATACCGGCATATGAGGTTCTGCTTGATGAAGTGGGCAACCACATTCTTTGTAACGGAGGCGAAGGAAGCTACTTCGACCCATTTGGTAAAGTAATCAATTGCCACCAGGATGAAACGATGTCCATTGGATGTTATAGGCTTGATCTCTCCCATCATGTTGATTCCCCACATCGCGAATGGCCAAGGAGCTGTTAGGATATTGAGAGGAACTGGAGGAATATGTACCTTGTCAGCATAGATTTGGCATTTGTGACAAGCACGGGAATATTGATGACAATCAACTTCCATGGTAGACCAGTAGTAGCCTGCCCGTAGAATCTTCTTAGCCATCGTATGACCGCTTGAGTGGGTGCCAAAGGTGCCATTATGTAGTTCAGCCATGACCTGCTCAACTTCAACCTTGTCCACACATCGGAGTAGGACACAATCAAGATTGCGCTCATATAGGATACCATTGCCCAGAAAGAACTTGGACACAAACCTCCTTAAGAACTTTTTGTCATTGACTGAAGCTCCTTCAGGGTACTCTTGTGCTTCGAGATACCTTTTGATGTCATGAAACCAAGGTCGGTCCACCATTTCTTCGGTATTAATCTCGTGACAATGTGCTGGTTCGTCCATTCGTTCAATGGTGATTTGAGGTGCCTCATTATCCCAATTAAGTTTAAACATGGATGACATTGTAGCTAACGCATCCGCTAACTGATTCTATTCTCGCGGGAAGTGCTCAAAGGTAATCTGCTCGAAATGTGATAACAATGTCAGGACATTTTCTTTGTAAGGGATGAGGTTAGGGTGTTTAGTATCCCACTCTCCTTTAATTTAACTGATAACCAAAGTTGAGTCCCCAAATACAACCAGAGATTTGATTCCCAAGTCAATAGCAGCCTTGAGACCAAAGATACAAGCTTCATACTCGGCCATGTTGTTGGTGCAGCTGAAGCAGAGTCTAGCAGTGAAAGGTGTATGGCAACCTTCTGGAGAGATAAGTACCGCGCCGATACCGTTGCCAAGTGCATTTGAAGCACCATCAAAGTACAAGGTCCATCGGGATCCTTGTTCACGTCTGCCATACGGTCCGTTACCTTTAATGTTGTTCAATGTCATAATATCCTCGTCAGGGAAGTCGAACCTCATAGATTGGTAATCTTCGACGACTTGATGAGCTAGATGGTCAGCTAGTACACTCCCTTTTATAGCTTTTTGGGTTGTGTACTGGATATCATACTCAGTCAGGATCATCTTCCATCTAGCGATTCTTCCAGATAAAGTAGGCTTCTCGAAGATGTACTTGATCTGATCCATTTTAAATATCAGCAGAGTGGTATGTGTCAACATATACTGCCTTAGCCTGCGAGCAGCCCATACCAAAGCGCAACAAGTTTTCTCGAGCAGTGAGTAGCGAGTCTCACAGTCGGTAAAATTTTTGCTAAGGTAATAAATGGCATGCTCTTTTCGGCCAGACTCGTCATGTTGGCCCAGTACGCACCCCATTGAATTATCCAAAACAGTCAGATACATGATTAAAGGTCTTCCTTCGACGGGTGGCATCAAGATAGGAGGTTCCAGCAAATACTCCTTAATTTTATCGAAAGCAACTTGACAATCATTGTTCCATTCAACCACCTGATCTTTCTTCAACAACTTGAAGATTGGCTCACAGGTAAATGTTAGGTGAGAGATGAACCTTGCAATATAGTTTAGGCGTCCCAAGAAACCTCTAACCTCCTTCTCAGTGCGGGGGGCAGGCATTTCTTGTATAACTTTGACTTTGGAAGGATCAACCTCGATGCCTTTGTTACTGACGATAAATCCCAAAAGTTTACCGGACCTGACTCCGAAAGTGCACTTGCTAGGGTTCAGTCTGAGCTTATATTCCTTTAACCTGACAAACAGCTTTTGCAGATGGTCGAGGTGTTCTTCTTCTTTCTGTGAACGGGCTATCATGTCCTCTACGTAGACTTCAATCTCATTATGTATCATGTCATGAAACAAAGCTATCATGGCTCACTGATAGGTTGCCCCGACATTCTTCAGTCCGAATGGCATCACTTTATAGCAGAAGGTACCCCACTGCATAACAAAAGTAGTCTTCTCCATGTCTTCGGGGGCCATCTTGATCTGGTTTTACCCTGAAATTCCGTCCATGAAAGAGAATACCTTGTGTTGAGTTGTGTTGTCAACCGAGATGTCAATGTGTGGTAGTAGAAAATCATCTTTAGGGCTAGCCCTATTTAAGTCTCTGTAATCCACACACATCCTGACTTTGCTGTCCTTCTTAGGCACGAGCACAATGTTAGCAACACATTATGGATAGGAAGTAATAGCCAGAAAGCCAACATTTAACTGCTTCATCACTTCAGCTTTGATCTTTTCAGACATGTCAGGCCTCATTCGGCGGACTTTCTGTTTGATTGGTGGACAATCTTCTCTTGTAGGGAGATGGTGAACCACAATATTTGTATCTAGTCCCGGCATGTCTTCATAGGACCAGGCGAAGATCTCAACATATTCATTCAATAGCTGAACTAAGCGTCCCTTGACACTTGGCTCCAGGTTGGCACCCAATTTAACCTCTTTTCTATCTTCGGCAATACCCAAATTGATAGTCTCTAACAACTCTTCATGGGGCAGAATAACCCTTTCTTCTTGTTGCAAAAGTCTAGCCAGCTCTCCAGGCACTTCACAGTCTTCATCACCTTCGTACTCGGCATGATTGACCAGATCTTCAGAGTCACTGAAGGCCATAGCAGAATTGTTACCCATGGAATCCAGAGTGGATGGGTACCTTCATTTTGTGAGTGTGGGTGTGTGTAAGGGATAGCCATCTTTAAACAAAAAAAAAGAAAGAAAATGGACACAAAAGTTTATAGATGAAAACGTCCATGATTCATTAAAAATGGCATATGAAAATGAAGAATAAAAACCCTTACAAATGGACCTATATGCCCCGGGTAAGGCATAAGGAGAAAAGAGTGTACGAATTGTTTAATAATTATTACAGACCAAACAGGAAATGTTCAAAAGATAAATTACTGATTGATGAAAGTAATGGGAACAAAGTCTTTCGCCTCCCAGTTGTTCAGTCCTCCTTCAATAGTTGAAAAGATCTAATCTTCAAAATTGCTTCCTTCTTCATCATCCTCTAAAGCATGAACTTCGTGATGAGTGATTTTCAGTGGCGGTCCTACAACCTGGGAGTGACGCACAGCTTTCTGGCTAGCAACAGTGAAACCCAATCCGAACTTATCTGTCTTGTAAGGAAAATCTAGCAGTTGACCCCACACTGTACTTCCTCCTTCCTTGATTACAGCCTCCACATCTTTAAGGGATGACATCCGGGACACAGGCTTGGTAATGATGGGCACATCAGTCATTGTCTTTGCTACTGCAACTTCAGGAGAAACCTCTTTAAAGTGTTGGAAAGGTGTTTCTATGAATTCACCATCTAACTCCACGTAGCGGAAAGAGTTAAGGTGGCTTATCATATACTCCTCCTCACCATGAACTGTTATGATCTTACCCTGGACTGGGTACTTGAGCATCTGGTGTAAAGAAGAAGTGACTTCCCCAGCGTTGTGGATCCATGGCCTTCCCAACAAGCATGAATATAAAGGACGAATGTCCATCACATAAAATGTAGAGTTGAAAATTTCCGTTCCCACCTTAATTGGGATGTCCACTTCTCCGTGAACCATCCGCTTAGAACCGTCGAAGGCTCTAACAATGATATTACTGGGCTTTAGGGTCAAACCTTCACAGTCCAATATATCCAATGCTTTCTTTGGCAGAACATTTAAAGATGAACCGGTATCAACCAGAACATGAACAAGTGTAGTTCCTCTGCACTCTACCGAGACATGCAGCGCATCATTATGCTTTCTTCCCCTAGGGGTTAGATCGACGTCGGAGAAGCCAAGACCATTATCGGCTGTAAGGCTAGCCACGCACTCTTGAAACTAGTCTGCAGAAGTTTCTTGAGGCACGTGTGTCGTCTTCAGGAACTTGATCAAGGCTTTGGCATGAGCCTCAGAACAGAGCAATATGGCCAGCATGGAGATTTTTTAAGGGGTTTTCCCCATTTGTTCTATGACATCATATTCGCTCTTCTTAATTATCTTTAAAATCTCCTCCATTTCCTTTTGGGTGGTCTCGGGGATAACCAAAGTCTGAGCCCTCGTCCTAACGGGCGCTTCTTGGATCCCCTTACCTTTATCAGAAGTAACAGCAGAGGGTACAACTTCGGGAGTAACGATTTCTTCAATCACTGGACTTTGCACAAATATCTTGACAGGAACAGGAGCACTTGAGGGTCCGAAGACTGCCCGTGGAGGAGAAATCTCCAGAGAGAAGATTTTTTCGCTACGAGTGATCTTACTTGTCCGCGCAATATTCCCTATGTCAGGAGTTTCCTCATCGGAAATTTCTTCGACTGATTCGATATGCTTAACACCGTGATAGAAGATCTCTCCTCCATAATTCCACGGTATTGTCTTATTGGACTTATATGGGATAGGCCCCGGCATGGTAATCTTCAGCGGTACAAACTTCGGATCGGGTGTAATCTTAACAGGCCTTTTGCAGGTCTTGGAAAGATTGTCGGAAATGGTGATTATAGCAACATCATTGATTGGAGTAACAGGAGTAACATGAGTGATAGTAGCAACAGGAGTTTTCTGAAAGAGGATCTCTTGAGTATCCATCAAGCGTTGGATGCCTGACTTCAACAGCGGACAGTCGGATTGCAAGGTTGAACAAAAGTAACAATCTTTTTTACAGCCCGGGAAAATCCCAGCTTTCAACAGATTCATCTTGATCATTGGCAACAGAGTCATTAAGTCATTAACAGTGGTAACATGAAGATCTTCCACAATAGCATGGACATTATGACCATGTTTTGGCATAGGAGCAGATATCACATTAGGTTTTTCAGGGGCATCAAATTCCACCTCCTTGGCATCTATCAAATCTTGGATCTTGTTTTTAAGGGCCCAACAGCTGTTGGTGTCATGCCCCACACTGTCCGAATGATATGCACATTTTGCATTTGAATGATAATAGGGAGAAGAGGTATTTGGGTTTTTTGGCGCTTCTTTCAAGTTGGTAAGGTTTAACTTTAACAGATGAGGGAGGACCTGAGTCGGTGTCATATTGATCCGGGTGAACTGCCGTTGTGGCCTTTCTACCCTTTGCTGGTTAGCTCTGGGTTGACCGCTTCTAGGTTGATTGGCTGAGGAGTTCTGGATCATCACAACCCCCACCGCTGGTCGGCGCTCCATTCTCCCTTGACTTCTCTGGGTGTGAACAACAGAAACTTCCTTCTTGGCTGGGAAGGTCTTCTTATAATTGTCGTCTGCCGAGGGGTACTGCTATTCGGAGTAATCTTCATCTTCTTCCTCTTCTTCTTCTTCAGCTTCAGACTCGGAGGGCATTGCAACTCCCTTTCCTTTACCAACCCCTTCGTCAGACGTCGAGGGGAAATCTAGAACTCTCCTAGCCTGATTCTCAAATCTTCTTCCCATAGTGGCCACACCAATTCTTTTCTTTTTCTTCTTTTCCTTTTCCTTCTCTTTCTCTAAAAGTTCTTTAAGGTCCTCTTGACCCTTTGCCAAGGTCATGAGGAGTTGTTGGAATTGTGAATTCTGTGCTTGCTGATCTTTGATCGTCTGCTCTATATCCATCTTGCTGAAATAAACAACAGAAAGATAAGGAAACCTGGTGTGAAGACCTGTTTATGCATATGATGAATGATGTGTATTCATGTAATGCATTCAACGATTCAGAAATTCAAATTTGTTGCAAACAAAACGAACACACGTCATATTAATAAGAAGAAATTTGTTAGTACATAAATGCCCCATGGGCAAAATATTATGAAGCTTCTTAATGTAAAAAGACGCTGCACATCCTTTTTGGCGCAATGTAAGTGTTAAGAGTCTCCTCTTCGTGAAGTCGGCGGGTAAGTTCCAAAACCTTCTTCTCACTGGCATAGAAGCTGGCTTCAAAAGTGTTCCGCTCTTCCTTGAGCTATATCCAACTCTTTTGCAATTCTTCTAATGATGTTGGCATGTCTGGATGTAGGAGGGTGTATGGAACCTCTCCTTCCATAACATGATCTTTGATCATGGGGAGAATGTGGGGGTAAGGCATCATAAGACTCTGGGCGCGGGTTTGTACCCACTTGAGATAAGGCTCAAGGGGGATGGAATTCTTGTGCCCTAGTTTCTTACTATCCACTTTGTTGGAAATAGTTCAAGCTCGGATAAACCTTTGTCGAAGTCCTTGAGCGTCGTTGTCGAAGTCAAAAACCAAGTCAGGAATCAGCATATCATGACGACCATCCCTTCAGGCATACACAAATTGTCTCAGAGCCAAACAGGGGTTATAGGTAATGCCTCCCCTAATGCCAAGTAATGTGACATTAGGGAATTCCCCACAACGATCAATGATGATGACATTTTCTCTGGACCGAGAACACCAATGAACATCAGAATGTGTGAGGGTCATCAACCATTGTGACCACCTTAAACCCTGCTCATTCTTCAAAACTAATCGGGGAAGGTGAGAAATAAACCACCTTGCTAGAAGAGGAGTACAGCACATGAGAACACCTCTTTTTCTCATTGTTCGTGTGTGAAATGAGTGGAGGATGTCCCCAAGAAATATAGGCACAGGATTCCGAGATATGAAAATCTTGACAGCATTCACATCTATAAGCTGATCAGGGTTTAGGAACAAGACCAACCCATAGATGAGAAGTTCTACAATCTCCTCAAAAGCTTGCAGATCTAGAGAATTCCGCAGTCTTGTGCCTTCTTAAACAGAAACTTTGCCAAGAAACCCTTGACACCACTTATGGTTTCCCAATGACCTTTGATATCAGATGGTTGCAAGTGTAAGGCTTGAGCAACATCTTCAGGCTTTGGTTCTCTTTCCGTACCGTTGTAGGGTAGTTGATGAACAATAGGAATTCTCAGGAGTTGAGAAAATTCCTCCAAAGTAGGTACTAGCTGGTAATCAGGGAATGTGACACAGTGGTGTAGGGGGTCAAAGAACTGGAAGAGAACTTTCACCATGTCTTCTTCAATGTTGGAGCTGACCAAGTTAAGAAGTCTACCATGTCTTTCACTGAAGGGAGAATTCTATGGAATCTTGGAAGTAAGCTCCTTGAGTTGAGGAGGGATCCTTACAAGGTTGACTTGGATTGTTTTCCTGCAAAGAGATTCCATGACCTACAAAACAAGAACAAAGATGAAGATCCAAACCCTTGAAATGGTAAGTGGATGCATATGATGCTTTATGATGTTCATGATGGATGCACAAGTATATGTACAAGTAAATCACACAAGATCCTAGTTTCGGGCTTGCATGGGGTTTCATAGCTAAGTACCCTCTTGAAGTTAGTTGTCTCAACCTGTCCTATAAATAGTAACCGGGTTCTAAGGATCTCAATATCACTGGATTATTTTCTGTGTTCATTGTTTTAGTTTAGCCACTTAACTGGCGACCGAAATATTCCATGAAAATAACCCTCAATGAGTGTAGTATCGAGTATCTACCAACTTTGGACTGTACAAATCCAGTCATCTCACTACCCCTAAAAAAGGCCAAGATGGTCAAGTGAGGTTCTAAGAGTTCATTAATGCTTCATGGCATCACTCAGCGGCCCCGTATTCTCTTTGATTGACTCAAAGGCTATCGGTACCCACAAATATGTCGCACTAATAGAGCTATTGCTTCAACCATGTCGGTATACCCCACACTGTTTCCACAACATATTGCTATTTACCTATGAATGTTTCCCAAAAATCCGGGTGGAGGATTCAAACCCAAACAAGAGAACCAAATGTAAAGCAATCAAAGCAAACAAGATAAGCATGCAAAGGTGATCTAAACCCTAAGGTTACTCCACTTTCAAATATTCCCCAGCAGAGTCGCCAGTTCTTATTAGAACATAGTTTGATTCTACAACCCTCAGTTAGAGTTTTGATGATAACAAAATACAAGATTAAATATTATGAGTTTTATATGAGACATAGATGCTACTTAAAAATTATGTTATGCATTTACAGGAAACTCTGATGCAATCAGCAGCAGAACATCAGTATCAACATTAGCATCAGAAGATCAATACATGTGGTTACGCTGAAGTCTGATGAACAGAATCCGCGCTTAACATACTCTGATTCTGATCAAGTTCCTAATCATGTCATCAGCACTCTGAAGCGCCAGAATAAGCTAAAGCCAAGAACGCTCAGATCTTCATTACGCAGAACATTCAAAAGTGTCAACGGTACTGCATTCAAGGAAGATTAATTACCAACGACATTATTCCAAGACAAAGATCTTCTCAAAATGGAAAGAACATAATGAGCATTGAAATGGAATTATGGACTGCAACGTATCTATTCCAAGAAGTATTTAAACAAATCAGTGAGAAGTAAAATGGCTAATGCTCTACAATTCTCCAACACGCATAAGCTAATCATCTTCGTCCTCACTAAATCAGTTTGCTAAAGCTCTCAACCGCTTACTCTATAGTTCTAGAAATCTAGTTTCATATAAGCTTCATTTGTGTATTATCACAGTTGTGATATATAGTTTTTGTAGAAAACATCAAACACACATAATTGTTCATTTATATGTAAGAAAGAATTTCCTTGAGAAACCGGTCTGTGGTTTAGACTCAAGAAGGCTTTAGCAGTTGTTAAAGCAATTTTGTATTCAGTTGAATATAGTGAATTAAGACCTCGTTGGAGAGAGGAGAAATCACCTTGACGGGTGGACTGGAGTAGTTTGAGATCAAACGAACCAGGATAAAAATAACGTGTTGTCTGCATTTGATTTCAAGTTTTAACAATTCAACCCCCCTTCTTGTGTTTTTCACATCTTCAATTGGCATCAGAGCGCCTGGTTCTGAGCTTATAACACTTAACCGTGTCAGTACAAGATCCAACGTTGAAAAACACTATGGCAGGAACACATCACAACATCAGCAATGACAACAATGAAGAAAGAGACAGATTCAGTGGCAAAACTCCAGTCTTTGATGGAGAGAACTTTGATTACTGGAAAGACAGAATTGAAAGCTTCTTTCTAGCCCATGATGCTGATCTGTGGGATATGGTGACAGATGGTTACACGCACCCAGTGAATACAAGTGGTCAGAAGATTGACATGAAAGCAATGTCTGATCAACAAAAGTGTGATTTCAAAAATCATCACAAAGCCAGAACTATTCTTCTCAGTGCTATCTCTTACTCTGAATATGAAAATATATCAAACAGAGACACTGCGAAGAATATGTTTGATTCTATGAGAATGACGCATGAAGGCAACCTTCAAGTTAAAGAAACTAAAGCTCTTGCGCTCATTCAGAAGTATGAGGCATTCAAGATGGAAGAAAGTGAATCTATTGAAACAATGTTCTCAAGATTTCAGATTCTGGTTGCTGGTCTCAAAGTTCTGGACAAAGGGTATTCTACTGCTGATCATGTAAAAAAGATCATCAGAAGCTTGCCAAAACAGTGGAGGCCAATGGTCACAACGCTGAAGCTAGCTAAGGATCTCAACAAAATCTCTCTGGAGGAACTTGTCAGCTCCCTCAGAAGTCATGAGATAGAGCTAGAAGTTGATGAACCTCAAAAGCAAGGTAAGCCTTTAGCCTTAAAATATAACAGAAAATCTGACTCCAAGGTTTTGCAGGATGTTGAAGAAACCTCTGATGGGTCCTCATCAGAAGAAGATGAACTGTCTCTCCTTTCCATAAGGGTGAACCAACTGTGGAAGCAGAGGCAAAGAAAGTTCAGGAATCCCAGAAGATCTGAGAACCAGAACGAATCCTCCTCCAGATACAGAAGGTCAGAATCCTCCTCTGGACACAGAAGATCTGAAGGCTCTTCAGGAAGCAGAAATCCAAACAACAAGGACATCATCTGCTATGAATGCAACGAGCAAGGACACTACAAGAGTGACTGCCCAAAGCTTGAGAAGGAAAAGCCCAGAAGAAAGTTTGGCAAGGAAAAGAAGAAAAGTCTCATGGCCACATGGGATGACTCTGACACATCTGAAGCTGACTCAAAATCAGATGATGAGAGAGCAAACATAGCTCTCATGGCAAACATATCAGAAGACAGTGAAGCTTCTGAATCAAACTCTGAATCAGACACAGAAGAGGTATTTCCTGACTTTGCTATTAATTTTACTAAGGCTGAACTAGCTGAAAGCCTTAATGAGATTCTGGAAAGATATCAGCAGATCAGAGTCAAATTCAGAAACCTGAAAAGGGATCTTGCTTCTGACTCTGATAAAACTGAGAGTCTCAAGTTGGAAAATTCTGAGTTGAAAAATAAAGTTTCAAAATTAGAAAATATATTACAAAACTCTCAGAAGGAAACAATTCTTGAAACTCCCAGTAGTGCTGATGAGATCATCAAGGAGTATGATCACAGCTTTCAGAAGTTTCTAGCTAAAAGCATAGATAGAAGCAAAATGGCTTCAATGATCTATGGAGTTAGCAGAAATAGCAGAAAGGGAATAGGATACCAAGGTAAGGTACCTACACCAAAGAATGCCATGGATTTAGTTATTAAACGAACTCCTCTTAAGTGACACTTTGTATATGGGAACACACATGACATCAAATATACCAATAGTCATTATTCTGTCAAACCAAAATTCAACCAGAGTTTTGGTAAAACTAACAAAACACGACCCAAGAAAATATGGGTACCTAAGGATAAAATAATACATGTTGCAGATATCTTTAGCAGCAAAGCAGAAACACTAGTCATGGTACCTGGACTCTGGATGCTCACGACACATGACGGGAAGAAGGCATATCTTCCAAAGCCTGGAACTTAAGCTTGGAGGCCATATAGGCTTTGGAGGCAATCAGAGGGGAAAGATCATTGGCTCTGGAACAGTAGGTAATGGAAATCTTCCCTCTATCAGTAATGTTTTATTAGTAGATGGATTAATGCATAACCTGTTATCCATAAGTTAATTAAGTGATAACGGTTATGATATAATCTTTAATCAAAATTCATGTAAAGCTGTTAGTCAGAACGATGGGACTATCCTGTTTAATGGAAAGAGGAGAAACAACATTTACAAAATCAAACTTTCTGAACTGAAAAGTCAGAATGTAAAGTGTCTTCTGTCTGTTAACAACGAGCAATGGATCTGGCACAGAAGATTGGGGCATGTTAGTATGAGAAGAATATCTCAGATTAACAAACTCAATCTGGTCAGAGGACTTCCTAAACTGAAGTTCAATTCAGATGCTCTGTGTGAAGCATGTCAGAAAGGCAAGTTTGCAAAACCCGCTTTTAAATCAAAAAACGTTGTTTCAACCTCTAAGCCATTAGAACTTCTGCACATTGACTTATTTGGACCAGTTAAAACTGCTTCAGTCAGTGGCAAGAAGTATGGGTTAGTAATCGTAGTGACTATAGCAGATGGACATGGGTAAAGTTCTTAAGACACAAGGACGAGTCACACTCTGTGTTTGTTACCTTCTGTAACCAAGTTCAGAATCAAAAGGATCTTAAAATCGTCAAAGTTAGAAGTGATCATGGTGGAGAGTTTGAAAACAAAGATTTTGAATCATTTTTTAATGACAAAGGAATTATGCATGGTTTCTCTTGTCCAAGAACTCCCCAACAAAATGGAGTTGTAGAACGAAAGAACAGAACATTGCAAGAAATGGCCAGAACCATGATCAACGAGACTAACGTTGCTAAGATCTTCTGGGCAGAGGCAATAAACACAGGATGCTACATTCAGAATAGAATCTCCATAAGACCTATTCTGGAAAAGACTCCATATGAATTGTGGAAGAACAGAAAGCCCAACATTTCTTATTTTCATCCATTTGGATGTACTTGCTTTATTTTGAATACAAAAAATTATTTGAACAAGTTTGACTCTAAAGCACAGAAGTGTATTATGTTAGGATACTCTGAACGCTCAAGAGGGTACAGGGTATACAATACAGAAACACAGATTGTTAAAGAATCAATCAGTGTTCTTTTTGATGATAAGCTTGACTCTCAAAAGTCAAAGCAAAATGAATTACTTGCAGGTATGGAAGTTGAATTCACAGGTACTGAAGATAAGTCATCAGAAGCTCTTATCAGAGACACTCCCTCAACATCAAAAAGAGATACTGCAAGCAATCCAGCATCTTCTGTTGATCAACCTCAGAAAAGACCATCCAGAAGCAGCATGGATCACCCAGAAGAAACTATCTTAGGAAGAAAATTGTGATTACTGAAGACCTAATTGCAAAACTGATTGGATACAATGGTGGTGGTATACGCTGTATAGACATGGTAGAAAGATGTTCAGATGTTGCTGTTATAGCAAGGGAAATTTTCACGCTGGGGCTTCCCTCCAGCAAGATAAGGGATATGAAAGATAAGCATAAAATTTGGGCAAAGATTATTCTGGGTTGTTTCAACCACAGGAAGCCTACAAGCTCTCCTGATTACATAAACATAGATCAGCAGTTTCTGATCTATTTTATCAATCAGAAGGTAAAGATTAATCTAGCTCATCTTCTGTTCAACCATCTGAGAACCAGCATCAAGGAAACCAGAGAAGATGAACGGACTAAAAGGGATTGGATACCCTTGGGCAGATTGATATCAGATATTCTGACTGAGAATAGGCTGATTGAACACTTGACAGAGGCACAAGAGATCAGCACCTTAGAACCTTCTGTTGGCAAGCAGATGAATGCCAAGAATCTAAAGAAGATGAAGCTGATAGAGAACATTAAGAAGGAGCCCATCATCACTCCTTTTGCTGAAATCTCCAGCAGGAGAATCCCTCTGGACGACTTCCCTATGTTCTCAGAGATTGACTCTAAGCCTCAGATCATTCTGAGATATTTAAATGCGTGCAAAGTTGATGGTACAGCACATAATCTAAATATTCAAGATCTCCAGCAGAAGGCACCTGAGGTAGCTCTGAAGAAGACTAAGAAGAGAAAAGCTGCTCCAAAAGGATCATCACAACAGATTCCAAAGAAAGGAGGTAATCCTGTTTCTGTATCTGTTTTAAGTTCATGTGCTGTTTCCTCATCTATTCCTACTCCCATTCCAACTCTAGCTGATATCCCAACACCCCAAACCTATGAAGATTTTGACATTGATTTTGACCCTTCTGAGTCATTAACTCTCAGAAGATCCCGCTCAAAACCACAAAATCCAAACACTACAACCATATCACAACCAGAACTTGCACAAGTTCTGTCTGACATAGACCAACATACTTCCGCTCCTGGAACAAATAATCCAAATACACAACCAGAAATTCCCATTTCTCCACAACCTGACATCCCACTTTCACCAATACCAGAAACTCCACTCTCTCCCATACCAGAACCAGAAATTCCACAAACTTCCTCTCCTCAACCAGAAAGTAATCCACCATCTCCTCCACATGCACAATCACCACAGCATGAGACTAAAAACTCTGAGGCTCAAACCTCTGAGTCCCCTGAACCACAACCCTTGGCCATTCAATTGCCTTGTGGTATAACTGTTAATATGTCCCAACTACCATCCTCACTAAAAACAACTCCACCAAATACTCCACATAGTCCAATCGTTATTTCTGACTCTCCCACTCCCTCACCTAAGAAAAATACAGAAAACCACAGCAAGACAGTCATTGATCTAACAATCCTTGAACGCCTTGCTGCAATAAACCAGAAAACTGCTATTCCCAAACCGAAACAACCAGATGTTGGTTCCAGCATTTTGAATTTTGAAACAGATATGCAGAAGTGGATCACTTCATTGAAACAAGCTAGTCTGGAAGTGGTTGATCCTGCTGTCTCAGACTTCCTCTGAACTCAATTCAGAAGATGGGTTTGTGCTGAAACCTTCAAGTTGCAAGACCAGAGATATGGGCAGGCTCAACAGAACTTCAGCAATCTGCTGAAGGAAATGGAAGGTCCAGTTCTGAGCAAGCTGCTGAAGGAAGAAGCTCTCCCTCTGGACATTGAGCCTTGGTCTGAAAAGCGTCCAACATCTACAGTTCAAGCTGCAGAAGAACAGGTTATTCAAGCTGTAGACTTGGGTCAAGCAGAAGAAACTACAGAAAGCTCTGAGAAGCAGTCTGTATCTGAAGATCCTCAAGCCTCCTCTCTTGACAGGCAGGCTTTGGAGGATTTGAAGAGATCAGATATGCTGATGAATGGTAGCTAAGCAAAACGAAACCAGCGAACAAATCAAGAGCATGTTGGAAGCTTTGTTCACACGACTTCCTCCTTCTTCTTAGATTTTTCTTATGTTTTCCTTGTTTTCATTACATGTTTGTCTGTAATTTTTCTACTTGTTCTAAACTATCATTGCTTCTGTTTTAATACAAACGTGTTTTTACTCTGATCTTTTTAACTCTGCTTATATATGCTTTTTGATTGCTGACAAAAAGGGGGAGAAAGAATGATATTTTTCAATAACGGTTTACTGAGACAAAAGTCTCAAACATTCTAACATTCATATATATTTTTTGTTCTGAAAAGCTTACAGGTACAAGAATCTGATGAACTCTGATGAAGCAAAATTCGGATGCTCAAAGAAAGGTTCAATAAAGTTCTGATACTCAAGGTCTCAAGGAATCAAAGGGAACAATCAACTCAGGGGGAGTTTTTCTCATCATTACTCTGATAGTTTTTATTCCTTACTCTCTTAGCTCTGATACCTTTTAATCATTATCTGATTATCTTTGATACCGTTTCCACTCTATCCTTAAACTCTGATACTTTCATCATCTAATTTTAATTGAAAAAATCTAGTTTTTGTCATCATCAAAAAGGGGGAGATTGTTAGAACATAATTTGATTCTACAACCCTCAGTTAGAGTTTTGATGATAACAAAATACAAGATTAAATATTATGAGTTTTATATGAGATATAGATGCTACTTAAAAATTATGTTGTGCATTGAAAGGAAACTCTGATGCAATCAGCAGCAGAACATCAGTATCAACATCAGCATCAGAAGATCAATACATGTGGTTACGCTGAAGTCTGATGAACAGAATCTGCGCTTAACATACTCTGATTCTGATCAAGTTCCTAATCATGTCATCAGCACTCTGAAGCGCCAGAATAAGCTAAAGCCAACAACGCTCAGATCTTCATTATGCAGAACATTCTGAAGTGTCAACAGTACTGCATTCAAGGTAGATTAATTACCAACGGCATTATTCCAAGACAAAGATCTTCTCAAAATGGAAAGAACGTAATGAGCATTGAAATGGAATTATGGACTACAACATATCTATTCCAAGAAGTATTTAAACAAATCAGTGAGAAGTAAAATGGCTAATGCTCTACAATTCTCCAACACACATAAGCTAATCATCTTCGTCCTCACTAAATCAGTTTGCTAAAGCTCTCAACCTCTTACTTTATAGTTCTAGCAATCTAGTTTCATATAAGCTTCATTTGTGTATTATCACAGTTGTGATATATATTTTTTGTAGAAAACATCAAACACACATAATTGTTCATTTATCTGTAAGAAAGAATTTCCTTGATAAATCGGTCTGTGGTTTAGACTCAAGAAGGCTTTAGCAGTTGTTAAAGCAGTTTTGTATTCAGTTGAATATAGTGAATTAAGACCTCGTTGGAGAGAGGCGAAATCACCTTGACGGGTGGACTGGAGTAGTTTGAGATCAAACGAACCAGGATAAAAATAACGTGTTGTCTGCATTTGATTTCAAGTTTTAAAAATTCAACCCCCCTTCTTGTGTTTTTCACATCTTCAGTTCTGTGATACGGTGGGAGAACTGACTTGAGGTTTTGCGTTTGTGTTCACAAATGTTTCGGTTTAGCAAGAGTCACCACCAACTTTTTATTTTATCCTAAGGAAAGGTCAAAAAGCACAGGAAAGACCTTTGAGATGTTTTCTTGGGTCCGGGGAGTAGATTATGAAAAGGGAAGGTGCAAGCACCCTTTTCATCCATGGTTATCCATGGGCTCTTAGTTACTTATTTAGATCACTTGCTTTTGCTTTTCAATTGTTTGAAATGGTGCTTTGTGTGTGGTTTTGAAAGATGTTTTGAAAAGAAGCCATCGTTGTGGCAACCTTTGTAATGATTCTTGTTTGAATGTATACAAAGATGTATTGTCTTTTGAAAAGATTTCAATGTTTGAATGTTTGATTTGGGAAATATTTTGAAATTGTGTTGTGAAGTGTGTTTGAAAATAGCAAGGATGATTTGCAAGCTTTGATCAAGTAACTAAGAGTTATCTACCCTATTTTACTCAAAGATCTTTCCTATACGTTTTTAACCCTTTTGACAGTGTTGTTTTACCATTGCATTTGGTAAACAACCTTGTATTAGGATGTTAAACGGGACATGCGCGGGTCATCGTATATACCATGATAGCAATTGTGTTAAGTATCTTTAGCAAATTTTTGAGGGACTTGATCATTTTGTTTAGGCAACCAAGATAGCATCATCGAGGGACTATGATCTTTTGTTTTGTTTTTGTTTTGCCAAAGTACCCGACATGCATAACATGGCCCATTTTTAAGGCAACAAGTGGATGTAACCCTAGGGGTGCAAGTGTGCATTGTGTATTGATTTTCATGCATTTTTGTCTTTGTATTAGGTCAAGCTACTTGTTAATTTTGGATTTTTGCATACAAACCCTAATCTCTAATCATGGCATAATTGAAACCGTAAATGCATAAAATAATCTATACTATTACAACATTTGATTATGGGAAGGGGGATACAATTTTGAATGGGGATTATTTGACAAGAAATTAAAAGCCTAGTTTTACTATTACATCCAAATTGAATCAAATGGCATAAATAACAAATGAATAATATTTAAATAAACAAATTAAATAAATATACAAAATAATATGCAAAAAAAGGTTTTGTTTATTTTTATGTATGTAAAAACATTCAATATAAAAAGAAAGAAATAAATAAAAAGATTATCACTCTTTTTCTATTAAGGGTAAAACCCTAATTTTTAAGAATATAAATGTATTGACTATATTATTTATATACAATAAAATAAAATTGTGTATATACAAAAAATAAAATATATTTAGAAAAAGTATTTTTTAAGTATAAATAATAATAAAAATAAAAGTATAGTATTTTTTATGTTTTTATTCTAAAGTATCTATTAAATAAAATAAAAGTATATATATATATATATATATATATATATATATATATATATATATATATATATATATATATATATATATATATATATATATATATATATATATATATATATATATATATATATATATTAATTATATTAGTTATGTAATAAAAATAAAATAAAATATATACAAAAATAAAAATATATTTAGAACAATATTTTTTAGTGTGAATAAAAATAAAGAATAAAATAAAAGTATGATTCATATATTATTTTTAAGTTTTCAATAAATAAAGTATATACTAATTAAATTATTTTCATGTTAGAGAAAATAAAAATAAAATACAAAATAAATGTAAAATTTTATAAAAGTATTTTTGGATATTTTTGTATTTAGGAAATATAAAATAAAAATCAGAAAATGAAAATAAATAAAAAATAACAAAGTATAAAGAAATTGGGCCAGGGGGGTGCATTCAGCAAAAGGGGGGTGTAAAAAACAAAACAAGCAAAGCCCAGTCCAAGCCAGACTTCATCTTCAACCTTGGTGCAAAATTTCGCGCACCCTGTACCAAACTTGAACAACCTGCATACGAGCTCTAATGCAAAAACACAGAGCATCAAAGTTGTAGGGTTTTCCAAGACGAATTCAACCATATAAAAAACTTGTCTTAACTCTCAAAGACCAGAGAGAATTTCTCTAGCCTTAAAATCTAACCTAATTTTTTCAGGATGTTTATGGACCAAATTATCTTAGCATGCTTAATTAAAATGAAAACTGAGCATATGTACAACTTCATGGCTATGAATACTATATTTCTTATTCAGAAACCTAAGTATAAATGTTCCTAAATAGAGAGATAGGAAGTTGATAAAACCTGTTTCAGCTGACTTCGTGTATGGCAATGTGGAGCTTTTCAACAAGGCTTGAGATGTTTGGGAGCTTGCTTGAACTTCCCCTGACCTTCTCCAATGTCTAGCTTGCCTTGAATGTACATGAACAAGCCTACAAAACTCAACCTGCACAAGCTGAAATCAAAAATGGAAAACCCTGTAAATGGAGTTACAGTTAGTGTTTAAGGGTTGGGATAGCTTGGGTAGGTTGTATGGAAGGTGTTTGAACAGGTTTGGGGAAAAACGCACGAGCAAATTGTGTTACGGAAATCAAATTGCAGGTGTTGCCCTATTTTTCCAATGAGATGTGATTTTTTGCTATGAGAGGTTTGAAGGCTTAAAGGGTCGTGTTTCTGGTTCAAGGGGATGTGAGAAAGATGTTTCAAAAGCTTGCACAAGTTAGTTTTAGCTGATGTTCAAGTTCTCATGTATTGGACAAATTTCTTGGTTATGAAGCAAAGTAGGAGAAGTGATGTGAAGCAGGCCTATACAGGCTATCCACCAGCTTGCACACTTTGCCCTTGGCCCCTCAAGTTTGTGGATCTGATTTGCTGCATAAGATTTGGCTCTATGCTCAAGGATTGTAGTTTTGACATAAAGCAAACTTTGGCAAAAATGGTAATGTACCTTTTACCATTCAGGGATTAATCTTGTATGCAATGCCCTAATGACCAAAATAATGTCTTAGACCAATGGATTTGCATTTAATTATTGAGTTTGGAATGGTTTTGAGGCCTGTAATCTAGTGTAAAGCAAGCTGATTTGAATTTGCAACTTGTATCAATATAAACATGCCATGGATGAAAAATAAGTTTTTGCCAACTTCAAGCCTTCGATTCTCCCTAACCACAAATGTGTTTGGAGAGTTCTTAGACATTTTGGAAAGCTTGAAACATTCTCTACAATCCATATTTGAATTGAAATTTGAGATTCCAAGTGGAACTATATGAAAAATAGCCATGAAGATAGGTCAAAATCCTGCCTAAACTAGGGCTAAATTTCACTAAGTTAAAAGTTTTAGGGACCCTTGTTCCAAAAATCATAACTTGATATCCAAGATTCTTTTGGGAAAACTTTGTGAATCAAAGTTTTAGACTTTGTGGAGGACTACAACTTTCATGTTGGAAGTTTTGTTTTAATCCAATTTCATCATGGTGAAAATGTTGGGCAAAGTTAGGAAAAATTAAGAAAATTTCATAACTTAGAAAAAGTTTCATGTTTTGACACATCTTGATGAAAAATGACCCTTGGCACTTGATTTTGACCAAAAAGTCAAAGTTTGACTTTTCACTGTACAGTCAAATTTTGATCAGTTGACTGAAAAATTCATTTGTCAATCCAATGCATTTGAGATCTTTTGAACCTTGTGACTAGGTCAAGATGATGCCATTGAATCCTTGAATCCATGCTTGAGCCCAATATCCCATTGGCTAGGTCAAAAATCAGAAATTGCCTTTGTGCAGTCAAAACCCTAAAAATGACCATTTTGCCCTTTTGGTGATCTGATCAAATTTCTTGTGGAGTTGTGGTCCAAACTTGATCAAATGGTTCATATGAGTTCATAATGTTGATGTGAGTCAAAAATCATGAGGTTTGACTGTAAATTGACCACAGTTGACTTTTTCCCCAATACAGCTGATTTCTAGGTCAACTGTCTAATTGATTGGGCAAAAATTTGATTCAAGGCTTGAAACTTTGTATGGACAAACTTATGAGTTCAACACGAAGTATGAAGGTCACTTTAAGCATTAGAAGTCCAAAAATCCATGTGCAAACTCAAACCCTAATATAGGTCATTAGTGCAAGGAGATGTCTTGAGTAGAGCAAAACCCTAATCCTGTATGGAGTTCAAGGAGCCTTGTGAGGGGAAATCTTTATTAAATGAGAGGGAAAATTTTGGGGTACAACAGGCACCATTACCGCGATACAAGCTATCTCCACTCAACCATACTCGCTCACCCAAAAATCTTTTCACCAAAAACAAAATTCGTCCCCTAGCAGATATCAAAAAAATAAATAACCCGTTCACGCCAACCATTCAAAACTAATTTTCAGCATTGATATTTAATTATCCTCTACCTCGAACGTTCGAAAGGCTAGCGCCAATCTCACTTTTAGGTTTAATACGATTAAATAGGGACAATTGTCATACCCAAATTTGTCCTACCCCTATTATAAGGATCATCTTGCTTACGCATCTTGCATCATTCCTGTAAATACCTCTTATTAGGTCATCTAGCATTGCATGCATCATTGATGGTTATAGGATCAAGGTATTTCTTTTCGGAAACTACAAACAAAAAGATTGTTCTGTTTGGCAGAAGCTATAAGGAAATACTCCGTATTTTCAAGGTTTAAATGTGTTGCACACATTTAACAAGCAATCAAATTAGTGATTAATCAAGTCGTCATCGTGTCAAGCTCTCATGTATTTCCACGCACTCTGAATTCTGAAGAATTTGGGTGTTTCAGTGATTTTGAGACGCTGTGAACCAGAAACAGTGCTTTTGTTTGTTTTAGCTTAGAAATTCGCAACTTACAATCATGATATTGTTTTGAGTTGATTCCTCAAGCATTGGAACCGTCTCAGTGTTTTCTTCATTTTATATGTTTAAGCCAAAAGTCAATCATGTACAAAAAGTCTTTGAATAATTTGATCTCCAGCGTTTGGAAATTCATAACTTTCATCTGATTCACTATTTTCAATTGATTATTAAATCATTGATACCATTATGATTTTCTTATCATTTCTTGTATTCGGATCAAATTCTAATTTTGTAAAAAAGACCTCCTGGAATTTCAATTCTTTAAATACAATGTACTGAATTTAATTGTTGGTCTGTCGTTACGTCAACACTTAAAAATTCATAACTTCTGATCTAAATATTGTTTGGAGCGGGTCTTGGTGCGTTAAAATCATCTTAATGTCTTCTTCATTTTGTATGTAAGGCTCGAAAGCTGATTCGGTAAGGAAGATCTCTGAACACGTGGATACTTTGAAAGGATACAGTGGAAATACTGTGAAAACGGTGTGCTAAACCGTTATTTTCCGGACGTTCGAAAATTTATAAATTTCGCATGATGCAATTTTTTTGAGCGATTCTTTGGGCGAAAAAACCTTCTTGATTCCATATTCATTTCGTATGTTCAGGTCGAGGACTGATTCTTTGAGGAAGGATCCCGAAAATGCAAATTACCAGAGATTTTATTATGCTTAACCGAAATTTTAATTCACCATTTTCCGATATTGTGAAAATCGTAACTTCTTCGACTTTTATCATATCGAGAAGATTCTTTCAGTATATTTCATAAATGATGTCAGATACAAGTTAGTTTCAGACCCCAATTTCAAATTTTGATCAACGGATTTTCGTTTGCGACATTCTTTCTAAATGTAACGGTGAAATTAACTGAGAAAAATTTGCATTAGTTAAATTGGCTATGCGTATGTGCACCATTAAGTATTCTTAACTTTCTCATCCTTTATCCGATTGAGTCTGTTCTTTCAGCCAAACGTCACAAATTTTGCAAACTTCAATTTTGTTGTAGAGCCTGATGTCGAATTTTCCACGGATACCGATGTCCTTATGACGCGTTCCTTTCTGACAATGTGCAATCTGAATAAGGCCCAAATTCACCCCAAAGCAAATTAGGCCCAATTGTCACACTATATATCAATTTTGCCTCTTCATTTTCACAACACTTCAATCATTTTCTAAATTTCACTCTCAAAGTTATCATAACTCTCTCTACTCTTGTCTCAAGACTCAAGAAGAAAGTTCAAAATCACAAACTCCCTCCAAGACTCTCTCCCTCACCGGAAAATCTCTGGCCATCACTCATTCTCTTCCTCCTCCCCCTGTTTCACTCTATTTCTGGATCCTTCATCTTCTCCTCTTCGATTAAAATTCGATAATTTTTAATTCTCTTGACTTAAGTGTTTTTTTACATAAGTGATTTTATGAATAAGCATTTTTGTGATTTCCTGAATTAAATTTTGTTTGAGATAATTGAATTAGGAATTAATTGATTGGAGATGTTAGAATCATGTGGAGTAGGATAAATTGATTTAATTGTTAAACTTTGGATTAAGTTGTTCATACATGGAAAGTGTTTGTGGAATTGCTTGAGTGAATTACATCATGAGTTGAACATGTAATTTCATTAACTTTATTACTGAATTCAATTGATGAGAATAATGTTGTCTAAATTCGGAATTGGATGAATTGATTGATATTTTGATGTCAAATTTGGTTTATGTTAATTAAAGATTTGTGATGAGAACTAAATTTGGTTTCATAAGTTAATGCAAGTTTATATCGTTTGGTTGATAAATTCAATTTTCGGTGTTAAAAAATGTTTTGATTCGATAAATTTGCATTAACTTTTGAATTTTGATTTGTGTGTGGAATTGAGGCATTTGATGTGATTTGATTGCGTGTAACTCATTTAAATTTTTTAGACGGTAATACTTGAACCGAAAAGTTCATTTTCGTGTCTGTTTATTATGGTCGAAATCAATTTCGAGTATTTTTGGTTCAAGTGTACATTGCCGTCCGGAATTGTAAATAAGTTCTAAATCGAGTTTTAAATACCGTTTGAGGTTCATTTGAATTACGTGTGCGTTGTATGGATGGATTGTGTTGAGTTTTACCGTTTCTGGCATATTCTTTTGAGTTGATTTCATGATACAATGAGTTTTTGGCGGTATTAAGAAATAATGTGAAACATGCGATTTAATTGTTGTTTAACACTCATGAAAGCTTGGCTTGGTAATTGATGAGTACCGGTACCATTTCAGTTGATTTCGAATGTAATTTTTATGCATTCTATTTGTGAAAATTTTGATGTCCGGAAAATGATTTATTCACATACACCGTGATTTAATTCAAACTTGATGCTTACTTGACCTTGTTTTCACCTTTTAAAGGATACCAATACTAATTATGGTGGATTTTATTCTGACTTTTCGTGCGTTTAAAAATTGAAATGTTGCTGTCCAGAATTCATGTTCATGTGTACATGTTGATTACATTTTCATTTAACACATTCTTGTATGTAATTAACCATTTCATGGGCATTGTTATTCAATTTTCTTGTTTCCGATACAAGTTTCCGTTTAAATTCATACATGTATATAATGTCCCATTTTTAATTCCACATGTATATGTAATTCTAATTGTCATTTGATATTCATTTGTACGTATCTAAACATGACATGACCGTTAATGATGATTTTTCTCGCTTCCGATGCGTTTTATTGGTTAATTCCAAGTTTGTATATGTTGCTTCCCTGTTAATTCTGACATTTCGTGTGATTCATGTTATGATACACATGCTACCCCGTATTTGATTTCATGCTTCCGTTACTTGTTTGATTTCATGTTATGCATGATAATATGCGATTTCGATTGTTGAGTTACATTTGATATTCCTTGTTATTTGCTAACTCTTCTTGTGACATTGTGCAAGTTTTGGAAGGTGATTCATCACGACACATTTGTACGGTTTTACTACTTGCTTGTGTCACATTTCTTGGTGCAGGACATTAGCTTGGAGCGTGCATAACTTGCAATTTATTTTTTCCCTTAATCTTCATTGGATATTATTTATGACTATTGTGCTTTCTTGGTGAAGATTGCTCGAAGTATTTCGGGTTTCTTTGCTTTCTTATGATAATTGACGAACTTGTGTTTGATTTGTATTCTAATATGTTTCCTTTTATCTCTTGCTTTCTTTACTGCTTTTCTGATGCCAAGAAAACTAGGCATCGAGATGCATGATGATTTACCACTTTCCTTGCCACGAGAAGTAGGACTAGAGACGCATGTTCTAGGAGTCCCTTTGATGCAAATAATGGTTTATTTAAAGACATTGTTTAAGGCAATTCCTACTTGTGAATGTTTACCATTTTGTATGTTTATGTTTTGTGCCAAAGACCTTGATGAAGGAATCCCATTCTAATTCCCCCTTGATAAGTCCTTGAAGAAGGAAAGGGGAAAAAGGTCCGCAATCGATCCCCACAATTTCTACTGCACTGGTCATTCGTAGCTCACGTCATATGTCGATACTACGAATTGTGTTGTTCTTGTTATCGAGTTAGTCAAGTGGGGATAGGTTCGCAATCAACCTCATGCTTTGTCATTAGCTCGCGTGTCGTGCATGTTGACCCTTCCGATGTGATCCCATTATTTCCTTCTATCTCCTATATCGATAACGTGATATCTTGGTTAGGTGTTTAGTCGCTTATGACGATTCACTCTCATTCTTCTCTTGCCTAGATAACATGATATATTGGTTAAGCGTTGATGCCCCTTATTCTTCTTTTGAGGATGATGCAATATCATGGTTAAGAATGACATATTCCCTTATTCTTGCTTGCCTCGATGACTCGATATCTTGGTAAAGCTTCCCTTTATCCTACCTTGATTACTCGATATCTTGGTTAGGTGTGCCACTTCCCTTTTACTTCCTCAATGATTCGATATTGTGGTTAAGAGTCCCTTTCCTTTCCTACCTTGGTGACATTGTACCTCGATTAGGTGTGTGCTACTTGAATGAGTGGATGCTCCTCAAGCTTTGTGTGTTTACTTTTCATTGTTCCTTTTCCATGCTTCCCATAGGATTTCTCAATTCAATCTTAGTAAGTGAATTGAGATAGACCTTAGGTTGAAATCCATACATGCTAACATAGGTAGATTTTCCCTTTCATCCTCAACTATAGCATCAACTTTGCATGATAACTCTAGGCTTACTTTGTAAGTCTCCCTTAGATCTTTTTCTCTCTCTTTTGCATGTGTATTAAGACTAACACTTCTTTTTTCTCTTTCAAACTTTAAAACACTCTAATAATACAAAAACCTTTTTTCAAGGTAAAAAATACAAACCAACTCAACTTCATTTTTCCACTTGGATATTTATTTTAAAACCCTTTTCAAGGTAAAAAACATACAACAAATCAAAACATGTGAGCCAGACTACGACACTCTGATTCCTCGAAAGGGATACATAGGCACTAGGTTGTAGGGCCTAGGCGAGAAAAACTTAGTAAATATTACTTCTTTTCCCCATGTTTTCTTTCGCATACATTCCCTCTTGGAATTAAGCTTTAGACATAGATTTTACACACCCGTAGATTATAGCAAATTTAAGTGGATCTTGTGGAGTACCACAGACGCGTGGGGTGCTAATACCTTCCCCTTGCGTAACCGACTTCCATACCCTTTCTCTTGGTCGCAAGACCATCTTATTAATTTCCTCGTGGTTCTCTCGATATCTTCTCTTCCTTTAGGATAAATAGAGTTTGGTGGCGACTCTGTATTTTTTCTCTCGGGATAAAGAAGTCTCAACTTTTTGTTTTTAACATGTCGAAGAAGATGTCCCAACCTGGAGATAGGACATCGTGTTCGCATCAGCCATTAGTAACGTCTCAGCTGATTTACCAAGTACTGAATATTTGTGGAAAACTCAGTTAGCTAATGTGGGGTCCAATATTGGGAACTCAAATTATTTTATGTTGGTTTTTGAAGATTTGTATAGTTTCTAAATATAGAGACATTTTAGAAAACTATTGATTGAAGACCAATTATCTTGGAGAAGTTTTTAAAGACTTTGTGCGACCTCATTGATGCGGTTTTGAAGCCCAACCCAGTTGTTGTACCCCAAAATTTTCCCTCCCTTTTTACTCAACACATGCCCATTGAGGTTCCCAAATTGCTCAAGGATGACTAAGAATTGACCAGACAAATTCTCCTCTTAAGCATTGGCCTTCCAACAAGGGTTTCATTTTTCACCAAGATGTGTGAGATCCAAAGGTCTCAAATGCTTCCCATGGTCCTAATATGCCTTCAAGATTATCCATTCCAATATTTATGCCTTGCACAATAAGTTTGCTCAGTCAATTGCTCAAATGCTTGAAAATAAACTATACTAGGTCAAAAGTCAACTGTGGCCCATGTACAGTCAAACTTCAATATTTTTGGTCAACATAAATATTTTGAAGTGATATCCATCATTTTATAAAGGGTCGATCACGATTCCTCAAGAAATGCTCATAATTTATCAAAAGTCAAGAATTGCTAAATTAGGGTTTCTATTGGAAAAGTCAACCAAACTTTGACCAAGCATAACTTTATCATACTTTATTAGAAAATTTCCTACCAAAGCTCATTTGGAATAGAATACAATCCCCTACAACTTCACTTCAGCCCACAAGTTTAAGAGATTCTCTATTTGGAGGATATAAGCTCAGACATTACAGGTCATCTTCAAAAAGTCAACAAAAGACACTTTTTGCCAAGACCTTTTACATCAATATAATATCTTCAAATTCAAAATTGGTCAAAACAGATATTGAATTAGACATCTTGGGCTTTCCAAAAAGTCATAGATCATAATCATGAGATAATAATTGAGCATGTTATGGCTTTCCCAATTTGGGAAAGTTTGGAAAATTTAAGAATGGTGCATTGAACAAATTTGAACTTTTAGGGCAATGGCCTAAGTTTTTGGACTTCTAACACTCTAATGACCTTATGAAGGACCTCTAAATCCATTTTTGTATTCCTTTGATTTTATTTACATTTATTTTTATTTTTGTTTAATTTAAAAATTAAATAAATACAAAATAAATGCATAAAATAATAGGTTAATATTTTGGACATGTGGGCTAGTGTTTTGGGTCAGTCTTGAGGCCCTTTTTCGTGCACAAATTTCCAGATACATGCTAGCATGGAAAGAGCATGTTTTAGCAAATTTGGAAGCTTTTTAATTTGTTGGATTTTGGTTTGAAAACCTGAGTTATGACATTGATTCTTTCCACATAACCTTGTCTCTCCCTTCTACCCCATAAATACATCACCTTGGCAAGCCAAATGCACGCAGATACATTGTACTAAAAGCTCTACCAAATTTGCAAAAATCATCCAAATCATGACAATCCAAACAGACATTCCCAGCCCATTTTAGTCTAGCATAAGCCCTCCATCCACGTCCATAAATTCCCAAGAGCACGTGTCAATCTTTGTTCAAGCAATCTCACGCCCAGAAGCACCAAACTGAAACACTCATCATTGGTAACTTTTTGAATTCATATTTCTTATTTTCATGATGAATTAACCTCTTTCATTGTTAGATTTGTATTCAGGGTAGCCTACAAGACAGGTCTAACGTAAAGTATATGAGGAAGGGGGCCAAAACAAGATAATGCCATTACTAGGGCACGATCTGTGTTCTTCATTATACCTCCCAATTCAGGCCATTTCAAGATAAATAAACCCCAGAAATGAAATCAGGAGGGTTGATTTGGGGGGGGGGGGTAGCCTTGATTGTAGGCTTTGATCTTTCCATTTTTGCAGGTTTTACATTTTGACACCCCAGAGAAGACGACATGAGTTTGACTCCGGCGTCCCTCCGGCCAGTTGACTAAGGTATGAGCATGCATGGCTGGATCAACATCTCTGCTTGGTTCATTCAAACTTCAGGGTCCCACCTAAAGCGCGTGCATGTACAGCTCAGCATAATCCACTTGCTTCATATACATGAATGATAAATTGGTCTGGTGGTGAAGCGTGTGTATGTATGGCTAAAGGTCCTGGGTTCAACCCCAGATTGTTTACTTTCAGTAAATGATCTCGTCCCTTAAACGAAATTGCTAAAGCTTCTCCATATGTTGCCTTTATGACTGTAAAACGTCCCTTCGATTGTCCCTCAACATCCAACAATAAGGCTACCTACTCACTAATAGTAGGATATCATTGTCTAAAGGAAAAGAGGAAAAGAACGACCCTTTTTGACTAATAAAGTAGATAGCTGTTAAAAGTTTGCTCAAACATCTTGCACTTACACACAAAAACTGCTTTTCAAAAACAATTTCAAAACACTTTATATACTTTCTCCACTATCTCGAGAAACATTACAAAGTTTGTCATACTAAGGCGTTTTCGAAACATTTTCAAACACACAAAGCACAAAGGTATTTCAAAATGAGAAAACCTCTAAGAGCCCGTGGAAAAACACAGATGGAAAGGGTGTAACACCTTCCCTTTCCACAATCTAACCCCTTACTCAGAAAACATCTCGAAAAGGTATTTTTATGTTCTTTTCACCCTTTCCTTTGTTGGATAAAAGAAAAGACAGTGGCGACTCTTGCTTACCGCATATTTGCGAATACAAAATGAAAAACCAGTATATAACAGTCGGTTCTGCCACCATATCACAGAATTAGCGACTTTGCTGGGGAGAATAAATAAAAGTGGGGTTTACCTTAGAGTTAGTTCATTTTTAAATTTATCTTTTGTGCTTTGTTTGCTTTACTTTTGAGGGTTTGCTTGGGTTGTTACTAAAAGATCCTACACCCAGATCTGGGGCACCTTATTAGGTAAGTAGCAATAAATCATGGAGGTTGTACGGTGTAGACCGATACATACAAAGTGGTGGCTATGTTAGCACGATGCATTGGATTGTACTAATGTTCCTTGAGTAAGTCGAGGATAACATTAGGCTTCCTCACAGTGTCACTAAGAGCTAATTGACCTTTAGAAACTTTAATTGACTCATCATAGCCATTAGGAAGTAGTGAGATAACCGGCTTTGGTTCCGACCGAAGATTGGTTGATACTCGATACTACACTCATTGAGATTGGACTTTAGGGATTTTTTGGCTGCAATACTTCGGTGCGGAGCTGAAACAATTTCTGAAGGGAAGGTTAGTGATATTGAGACTCCTTAGAACCCGGTCACTATTATTAGGACAGGTTGAGCAAACTGAACATTCAAGAGGGTACTTACCTTAAAACCTCATGCAAGCCTTTGAACCTAAGGTCTATTGTTTGATTTGCTTGTGCTTATCTGTGATTTTAAGCATAATCATGACATCATAAACATCATGACATTCATATGAACTAGTCATTTCAAGGAACTGTTGGATTTACCTCTTTGTTGTTTTGTAGGATATGAATTCAGGTCGCAGAAAAACCATCTGGATTCACTTCACAGAAGTTCCTCCCAAACTCAAGGAATTAGTCTTGAAAGTCCCCGAGGACTCATCATTCCACAAAATACATGGTCACTTGCTCAGTTTGGTTACCACCGGGTTTGGCGATGGTTTGATGAGTGTCTTATTCTAGTTCTTCGACCCTAAGCACCATTGCTTCACATTCCCCGATTATCAACTGGTGCCTACCCTGAAGGAATTCTCTAAGTTACTTGGTTTACATATATTGGATCGAGTACCTTTCACTGGTTTAGAACAAGACCCAGCTTCTGAAGATGTTGTCATAGATTTGCTCTTAAAGCCATCTGACATTGAGTCCAATTGGGAAAAAAGAAGTGAAGTTAAGGGTCTCCCTGCAAATTTCCTGATGAAGAAAGCTCAGATTTTCCTGGATGCTATGAGTTATCATGCCTTCGAAGATGTATTATCCCTCTTGATCTATGGGTTGGTCCTGTTTCCTAATTCAGGCCAACATATAGATGTGAATGCCATCATCATCTTTCTTGCTCAGAATCTGATTCCTACATTGCTCGGGGATATCCTACATTATCTCTATACTCGTACTCTGAAGAAGCGAGGAACTCTCATGTGTTGCACCCCTCTTCTATATAGGAGGTTTATTTCGCACCTTCCTCAATCAGCAATGTAGAACGATTTAGGCTTAAGGTGGAGTCAAAGACTAATGTCTCTCTCTCACTCCGACATCCATTGGTGTCCTCGCTCTCAAGAAGACATCTCTTTTATTGATCATTGCGGAGAATTTCCTAATGTGCCACTCCTGGGCATTAGGGAAGGCATCACCTACAATCCTTCTTTAGCACTACGTCAGTTTGGCTATGCATGGAGAGATGGTCCATCGGATATACTCATCCAGGGTATTGTGTTCAACTACTCAAATGATTTGCAAAATTATCATCAGAGGTTCATTTGTGCCTGGGGCATTGTTAAGAAGACTGATAGTAAGACTTTGGGTCGCAAGAACTCCATCCCTATAGAGCCTAACCTCAAATGGGTGCGAGCTCTATCCCAAAGTCTTATGATGCCATACAATGCCATCTTACCAGTGATCTTAGAACCTATTGTTCAAGGGGGCGAGTCCCGCATTATTCTCCATCCTGATATGCCAACCAACTTCGAAGAGTTGCAAAAGTCTTGGATCCAGCTCAAGGGAGAACGAGATACTTTTGAGGCTCAATTCTATGCAAGTGAGAAGAAGGTGTTGTAATTAACAAAACAACTTCACGAAGAGAGGAATCTCAACACCTACCTCAACACGAAGAGGAAGCGCCCATGGGAGACTTAGGAGTTTAGAATTTCCTTTCAATGTTTATCCCTGTGTAATCTTTTTGTTTCTTTAAAAAAACTTGCTAATAAAAGGTTTTGTTTCTTGTTTTGTTTAAAAGATCTTAAATCCAATAAGGTCTTTGAAAACATTGTATAAGAATATCATGCATCTCATTGCATAAGCAGGTCTCATAACAGGGTTCTTATCTTATTAGCTGTTTATTTCAGCAAATAAATAAATGGCTCTTGAACAAAACACCAAGGATCTCTAGGCGCAAAACGCCCAGTTTCAATACATGATTGTGGCTCTAGCTAAAGGGCAGGAAGATCTGAAAGCCCTCATACTGAAAGATAAAAGGAAGAAGCCAAAGAAACCACCTGGGGTAGTGAATCTGGGAAGAAGGATCAGAGGACCAGTGCGGCGAGCTTTTGAACTGGTAATTTCATCAAACGAAGGAGACAATCAATAAGAGGAAACAAGAGAGGAAGACTCCAGTCCAAAGGAATCCGATGATGAATCTGAATATGATGAGGAGCAGTATCCTCCCGCTGATGAAAAATACAAACAGTTGGAGGATCATTTGAATGCAATGGAAATCCAAAAGGTACCAGGGCTGGATTTTGAAGAGCTGGGTTTGGTTTTTGGGGTTGTCATTCCGTAGAAGTTCAAGGTTACGGTGTTCGCAAAATATAATGGGGTCTCATGTCCCAAGATGCATCTCCGATCTTATGTGAGGAAGATTCAGCCTCACACTACAGACAAGGACTTATGGGTCCACTTCTTTTAGGACAGTCTATCTAGGACTTATCTAGAATGTTTCTATCAGCTGGAGGGGACCAATATTCGTAACTGGGAAGACATAGCCACTGCTTTCTACAAGTCGTCTCAGTATAATGCAGACCTTTCTCCCACCTGTACACAACTCCAATGTATGTTTATGGGTTCGAGCGAGGGTTTTAAAGACTATGCTCAAAAGTGGAGGGAATTAGTAGGAAGAGTCCACCCCCCCCCCCCCCCCCTGACTGATAGGGAGTTAGTGGATATGTTTTTAGGTACCATATCTGGTCCGTTTTTCAATCATCTGATTGGAAGATCCTTAGCTGGCTTTACTGAGTTGATTTTGATGGGAGAAAGAGTGGAAGCTGGGATTAGAAGTGGCAAGATTCATAAGGATGACTCTTAAAGTGTAGGAAAGAGACCGTTAGTAGGAAAAAAAGAGGTAAATGATGTTTACAATCAACGAAATTAGAGCAGAATCGAGCGCTGTCCAAGGGCAGGGGATGTAATGATATCTAAGCCTGCAGTTATTCAACAGCGGAACAACCAGCCTAGAGCGGAATGACCCGTAAGGCAATTCACCTGGATAAATATGACTTTGTCTCAAGTATTGCTTCATCTACTGAAATCCGATCTGGTTACCTTGAGGGAAGCTCCCAAGAATCCCAACACCACGTCTCCTCGCTACAACCCAAACACTCGCTGTGCTTACCATTCAGAAATTCCAGGCCACGATACAAACAAATGTTGAGTTTTGAAAAACAAAGTGCAAGACCTTATTGAAGCAAAAGAGATTGAGTTTGAAGCTCCTGACATTACCAATGTTATAACTGCTCTTATACCTAAGCACGGTCGTGGTGTTGACGCTGTTGATGATGATAAGTTTGTTACTTCTATTGAGGAACTTGTTACTCCTCTCATGACCGTTAAGTGGAATTTGTTGCAAGTCGATTTATTTCCGCGCTATGGTGAAAATTTCTATTTGTGTTCATCTCTACCGACTGGTTGTTGTTTGTTGAAAGTAGGTGTTCAGCGCCTGGTGGATGATAAAGAGATCTTATTTGAGAAGACCCCCGTCACAACTGTTTCTTGTAAGGATGTTTCAATTATAACCATTTCCGCCAATCCTCCCAGGGTCTCCACCAAAAGACCTATCAGGATTACATCTGCTCTGAAGTTGGCTCCTCTGATCATTATTATGCCAGGGCCAATCCCATACTCCTCGGACAAGGTTGTTCCCTGGAACTATGGGGCTGACGTGTATTACCACGGCGTCAAGAAAGACCTGTTGGCTGATGAATACCAAATTTCTGAAAATACTGATCCCGACATCGGCAACATCATTGGGACCAACAAAATAACAAGAAGTGGAAGAGTTTCTCCCCTGAGATTTCTCCTTCAAAAGTCGTTACTGTTCCTCTGATCATTCTTACTGTTGTTCCTGCTGATACTACCACCATTATTCCTGTGATTACCCCTGTTGCCACCCCTATCACCGAGTCGACTGAGACTCGGGGAAAAGACATACTGATTGAGCCTCTCCAGACGGAGGCACATTAGAATCTATTCCATAGGCTTCCAAGAGGGAAATGGAATAAATCTTGAAGATAATAAAAAAGAGCGACTACAATATGGTCGAACAGCTGGGGCAGACCTCTTCTAAGATTTCTATGTTAGCCTTACTATTATGCTCCGAAGCTCATGCAAAATCTTTGGTGAAATTCCTCAAAACTTCCCATGTTCCACAAGAAATCTCCGCTGACCAAATTGAAGATTATGTGGCCAGTTTGACAGCCGATAATGGTTTGGGTTTTTCTGATGCTGATCTGACACCCAGAGGAAGAAAACATAATGATGTGCTATATGTCTCCATTGAATGCAGGGGCACTACTTTGGCCGATGTTCTAGTAGATACCGGTTCATCATTGAACGTGCTGCCCAAGAAGGCTCAGGACATATTAGACTGTGAAGGTTTGACTATGAAGCCCAACAACATTATCGTGAGGGCCTTCGATGGTTCAAAAAGAATGGTGCACGGGGCGGTGGACATCCCCATCAAAGTTGGTTTTCAGACCTTCGACTCCACCTTATATGTGATAGATATCAGACCATATTATTCTTTTTTGTTGGGTCACCCTTGAAATCATGGGGCAGGAGCTGTCACGTCCACTCTGCATCAGATGATGAAGTACTTGGTGAAAGGAAAGATTTTCATGGTACATGGTGAAGAGGAATACATGGTAAGCCACCTAAACTCTTTCAGGTATGTGGAAATGGATGGAGAGTTCATCGAGACTCCTTGTCAGAACTTCGAAGAGGTGCCCCAGACCATGGCTGCAACTGAGATTGTTACCAATCCGCCGAAGATCACCAGACCTCCCTTGAAAATGGCTTCTCTCAAGGACGCCAAAGCGGTTATTGAATAAGATGGGTGTACCATTTGGGGCAAACTCCTTGACATTCCATACAAATCTGATAAGTTTGGCTTGGGTTTCTCTTCAGGGGCTCAAAGGGTTGTTCATCGTGCTCATATTGGAGGACCTCCCCCACGTATCAGCAACCATGGGGTCAACGCTTTAGAAGACAGTGATGGTGACTATGACATGGATAGTTGGATCTTCCCTACTACCAATGGTGGACCCAGTAACTGGACGGCTAAAGACTTTGTACCAATTACTTTTATTCAGAAGTAATTGTCTTTTTTTTCCTGGATATGTAATAATTAAACAATATAAACTCTATGGCCATGTATCTTACCCGGGGCACAATGGTTTATTTGTGAGGGTTATCATGTTTTAATATCATATGTCATTAATAATGCATTGGACGTTTTGCATACAAATTTTGTGCTCTTTGTTTTTCTTTTCTGCTTTTTTCTTTGTCAATACAACTATGCTCTTACACACACTCACGTATCAAACTGTAGATCCATATCCACTATGGATCCCATTGATAAAGATTCTATTATTGCCGGTTATGACTTTGAAATTCCGATCAACCAAGCCGATGACGAAGGTGAGGAAGATTGTGAGGTACCAGAAGAACTTACTAGACTGTTACAACAGGAGGAAAGGGCTATACAGCCTCATGAAGAGCCAGTTGAGACAGTAAATTTGGGCACAGAAGAGGACAAAAAAGAAGTCAAGATAGGTGCAAATTTGGAGCTTAGTGTTAAACAGCGGTTAATAGAGATGTTGCGTAATTATGTCGAGATCTTTTCCTGGTCATATGAAGACATGCCGGGACTAGACACAAATATTGTGGTTCATCGTCTACCAACTAAAGAAGACTTCCCTCCAGTAAAGCAAAAGGCCTGTCGTATGCGCCCTGAAATGTCAGAGAAGATCAAAGCGGAAGTTATGAAACAGTTCAACGTTGGGTTCTTAGTTGTCACCTCTTATACACAATGGGTTGCTAACGTAGTTCTAGTGCCTAAGAAGGACAGAAAGGTACGGATATGTGTGGACTACATAGATTTGAACAGGGAGAGCCCCAAAGATGACTTCCCGCTTCCCCATATTGATGTTCTCGTTGACAACACTGCACAACATAAGACCTTTTCCTTCGTGGACGGTTTCGCTGGTTACAATCAGATCAAGATGGCACATGAAGACATGGAGAAGACAACCTTCGTCACATAGTGGGTAACTTTCTGTTACAAAGTGATGCCATTTGGGTTGAAGAATGCTGGGGAAACCTATCAGCGAGCTATGGTAGCTTTGTTCCATGATATGATTCACAATGAGATATAGGTCTATGTTGATGACATGATAGCCAGGTCTCAAACTGAGGAAGAGCACCTTGATCATCTATAAAAGTTGTTTTATAGACTGAAGACGTACAAGTTGAGGCTGAATCCGAACAAGTGCACCTTTGGGGTAAGGTCTGGTAAACTCCTAGGTTTCATTATCCTTGACAAGGGTATTCAGGTAGACCCTACAAAGGTAAAAGCTATACAAGAGATGCCGGCTCCTCGCACTGAGAAGGAAGTTAGAGGTTTCGTGGGATGCTTAAATTACATTGTCAGGTACATTTCCCATCTAACTGCTACTTGTGAGCCAATCTTCAAACTCTTGAAAAAAGATCAAGTGGTAAAGTGGAATGACAAATGCTAGATTGCCTTTGATAGTGTGATTGGTGGAAATAGAACTGACTGTTTTTTAATGCTGGTTCGCGTTTGCGTTTCGCAAAATGTCGCGGTAAGCAAGAGTCGCCATCGTCTTTTATTTTCTCCAACAAGGAAAGGACAAAAGCACAGCAAAATTCCTTTTCGAGATGTTTCTCGGGTTCGGGAGGTAGATTATAGAAAGGGAAGGTGTTAGCACCCTTTCTATCAGTGGTTATCCACGGGCTCTTAGGTACTTGATCACTATGTTTTCAAAAAGTTTTGCTTTTCTTGTGTTTATGGATTCTGAAAAGAGTTTTTGTTTGAAAACTTCGACTTAACTCTTGTGTCTGTCCTCAAGAGTGTATGAAGTGTTGTTTGAAAACTTTGTTTGAAAAGTGTAAGTGCGAAAAGTATTTTTGTTTTGAAAGAGCAAGTACCTGAGAACCTCTACCTACTCAAAAGAAATTAAGCTGTGTAAATGTCCTTTAGACAGTGCCATCCCACTATTGAGGAGTAGGTAGCACCGTTGTTGGAGTTTCGGGTCAATTCGATTTTAGGGACATGTGGTCACTAAAGCAATGGTAGGACGCCTTAACGGTAACCCTAATTTCCTAGATCATTTTTTATCGAGGCAACCATTTCGAGGCAACTTTGATCTTTAGACAGGAGGGCGACCTCTAAAACACCCTATACTCAATGACCACGTCGAGGCAACCAAGTGAGGCGTACCCTAGGAGTGGCATGTGCGAGTGTGTCAGGTTTCAATTATGTTATCTTTGTACATGTTATGGTGAGCTACGATTGATTTTATTTTGAGAGAAATCTTGACATGCATAGCCTAGTTAGCATACATCTAGCAGTTAATAGTTGCGGAAAGTAAAGCTAAACTATTACAAGGCGTCAGGTATTTACATCGCCAAAAACAACCCTTGAAAAGTAAATTGCGGGAAAATAAATAAAAGCGATAAATAGTCCTAATTAAAGCTATTATATCCTCGGAACAATTACATAATAATGGATCAAAAATATGAATCGAAAATAATCACGCGCGCGAGAAAAATTGGATCGGAGAGTTTTTTAGGGTCTTGACCCTTTTTTGAGAAAGAAGGAAGTTTTTCTATTTTGCATTTAATTAAACCTAAGCTAATTAATTAATTAAAAAGAAATATTTTTTTTTGGTTTTTTGATGTTTTAAGAAAATAAAAATAAAAGGATTAAAATTGTCAAGAAAACCTAATTCTACATTGATTTTATTTATTGTGAAAAAAGTTAAAAATAACTTAATTAAAACTAAACAAATTATATTAGTATTTATTTACAAAATAACTAATTAAATTTAATAAATAAAAATATTATTATTTTTTAGGTTTTCTGAATTTATTATGAAAAAATTAATTAATTTGTTAGTGAAAATAATAATTATAATAAATAATTGAAATAAAAGAAATAAAAATAGAAAAGAGAAGGAATAAACTTGAAGGGGGTATTGGGCTTAATTTTGGAGGTGTTTCTAGAATTCTCAAGGCACAACTGCTGCATGCCTGTTTGACTTTTGTGATCATCTACACGCCTGTTGACTAAAGCGTATGGTGATCTCCCACTCATGTCCACTGGATCTATGCCTGAAGCCACATGGCGCATTGATATTTGAGGTCTATGGTGGACTCCCTCTTGAACCATGCATGTGAATACCTGTGAGATAAAAATAATAATGTTTTGGGGGGACCTGGGATTCGAACCCAGGTCCCAATGCTTTCAGGCCAACGCACCAACCACTCCAATACGCTGCTTCAATTTTTAGTAAAATAAGAAGCAATTATTATATTGGGAAATTAATCAATATGATGTAAAACAAAAAAACAAACGCGCGCTTTTTCAAATTAACCACTCAGATGCTAACACCTCATCATCTTCTTCGTTTTTCCTGTGTAAATAACATTAGATAGCAGGGGTTTTTAACCCCCACTAACCCCTGCAAGGAAAAATAGCGATTAGACGCACAGTGCATATAAATATTTCGCGAGGTATGGTTCTTGTTCGTCTTGGTCTCATGATCTCAATCATGTGTCTCACTAGTCCTAATTTTCCATGGTTCAGAAAGCCCTAATTCAAAGCTCAAGAACCCTAAAAATTTGATCATGGCATCTTTTGATTCAGGGCGTTATAGCTCAATTAAACCATGCCATTAGCTTTGTATGGTTCCTAGCAATGCAAAACAATCATGAAAACGTGTTAAATGCGCATGAATCAAGATATATAATTCTGAACAAGAAAGGCAAACCGTGGTTCTGTATATGACGATTCTTTAAGCTTTAATGCCTGAGTTTGATTGCAAAACACTCCTCACACTTCCTGCAATGTGTTTGAATGAATAAATCGCCTTGAATTGGTCTGGAATGCAAGAATAGGTTTTCACTTTTCTTGGAAATTCTTGGAATTGGACAGGGTGGTTTCAGCAGTTTTTTCACGTCCATTAGGTCAGGGTTAGCTTGCTTATGTATATGGCAATTGAGTTAGGTCAAAAAGCTGGGCCAATATCCATTGCATTAATGATTGAATCCTTGATTGAAAAATCAAATATCCTTGATTTTCATGATTGAACAAACTTGCAAAAATTGGATTTTTTGATATCTTTGACTTGTGCACGAATTGGCCAGCATGTTTAGGTCATATTTGCATCACAAAAAGATTTAAAAAACAAATCTTCTATTTTCTTATGATTTAAATTGATTAAATGAATTAATATTAATTAAAAATCCAATTAATTAATAAAAATAAGAAAATAAATCCAATTAATCTTCATGGGTCGTGCATAGGTCATGGGTGAAGTTTCGAGAAGAGATTTGAGGCCCATTAGCAAAAATAAGGTGTTTTGAGCAAAGTTGACTTTTGCAAATTCATAAAATTTCCCAACTTCTCCAATGCACAACTTGCTCAATTATGATCATATTACCATGTTCTTGGACATTTTGGAAAGCTCTTGAAGTCCTCTAACGAATTCCTTTGGTCCCATGTCATTTGGATTTACCAATCTTAAGTTATGGCCTTTGACTCAAAGTGTACTTTTGTTGACTTTTGAATTTGACCTATAATGTAAAAATTGGTAACTTCTTGTGAGAGCATTTCTTGAACTTAGAGTGTGAAGATGGATTATAGGAAATTGCATCCCTTCAAAATGAGCATTGGATGGAATTTTTCTGATAAACCATGAAAGAGTTATGCCCTGGTCAAAGTACAATTGACTTTTCTACTGTCCAAAAATAGTAACTTTTACATCTTGATGATTTTTGAGCTATTCTTGTGGAATCATGATCAAGGCTTGATCCGATGATGATTGTGTGCTCAAAATAAGATTTTGACCAAAAATTCTGACTTTTGACTGCAAAATGACCATTTTGCCCTTGTAGTTGACTGTAGATCAAATGGGGCTTTTGACTGTGCAAATTGACACTGTGAGGCTTGAAACTTGGCATGCAGGTGATAGAGAATGCATATAGGCCTATGAGACTTGATTGAACCATTGAGAACCCCAACTTCCTTGAAAGAACCAAAACCCTAATTTCAGCTGTCTTAGGAGGTGGTTTGACTGTACATCCCTTGAGCAATCTTGAGTAATTTGAAGATTATTCTTGACAAATCTTGAGGAATATGGGAGGGAAAATTTTGGGGTACAACAGTTGCCCCTGTTCAATCTTCTTAAACCTGAGGATATAGATTGGCGTTCGGGCCTTTCGTGATCCGAAGGTGGAAGATGATTGAACACTAAAGTGCCCAGAAATTTGCACTCGCATGGTGTAGTATCAGCAATGTGATGTCGGGAATAGGATTACAGATGCCATTTGGAAAGATGATGAATAGGAGGATGGGCTTATAGATGCCATCTAGAGATTGTTGGTAGAAGGATGGGCTTATAGATGCCATCTGGAGATCGTTTGTTGAATTGTAACTTTGTAAGTTGAAAGAAGGAACCTGTGTAGGGTTGCCTGACGATGAGTCCGTGTGAAACTGCATCCTGGAAGGAGAGAACCTATGTAAGGTTTCTTGATGATGAGTTGTCTTCATTGACGGGTTGTCTTCATTGACGGGTTGTATTCATTGACAGATTGTCTCTATTGACGGGTTATCATCAGAAAAATCTTTAGGAATCGATTTAACTGGACTTGTCTTCTTTGGATTAGCGTCAGAAAAATCTTTAGGAATCGATTTAACTGGTTTTGTCTCCATTGACTGGCTGAGCATCAGAAAAATCTTTAGGAATCGATTTAACTGGTTTTGTCTCCCTTGACTGGATGCATCAGAAACCTGAGTGACAGAATGACATCCGAATCTGGATCGTATCTGGACTTTATTTGAGAGAGTGACAGAATGATATCTGAATCTGGATCGTATCTGAACTGTATTTGACATTGAGATCTGTATGAGTAGCAGAATAACTTCTGTGTCTGGAACGTATCTGCACTTGAAGTTGATAGTTGAATCTGAATGAGAAATAGAATGGCTTCCGTGTCTGGAGCGTATCTGTGTTGTAACTGGGATCTGGATAAGTGATAGAATGACTTCTGTGTCTGGAGTGTATCTGCACTTGAAGTTGATAGTTGAATCTGAATGAGAAATAGAAGGGCTTCTGTGTCTTGAGCGTATCTAGTCTGTATCTGATTGCTGACGTCTGAATGAATAGTAGAATGACCGCCGTGTCTGGGGTGTATCCATACTGTGTCTGAATGAGTGACATAATGACATCCGAATCTGGATCGTATCTGGACTGTCTCTTGAATGAATCTGGAATAAGTATCAGAATGTCGCCATGTCTGGGTCACAACTGAACTGTCTCTGGAAGGAATCTGGAATAAGTATCAGAATGTCGCCATGTCTGGGTCACAACTGAACTATCTCTGGAAGGAATCTGGAATAAGTATCAGAATGTCGCCATGTCTGGGTCACATTTGAACTGTCTCTAGAAGGAATCTGGAATAAGTATCAGAATGTCGCCATGTCTGGGTCACAATTGAACTATCTCTAGAAGGAATCTGGAATAAGTATCAGAATGTCGCCATGTCTGGGTCACAACTGAACTATCTCTAGAAGGAATCTGGAATAAGTATCAGAATGTCGCCATGCCTGGGTCACAACTGAACTATCTCTAGAAGGAATCTGGAATAAGTATCAGAATGTCGCCATGTATGGGTCACAACTGAAATAACTCTAGAAGGAATCTGGAATAAGTATCAGAATGTCGCCATGTCTGGATCACAACTGAACTATCTCTTGCTCCGCTGAGGTTATAGAACTGGTCCGTACTATGACGGAGGAGAACATCAAGATTTAGGGACTGACTCGTGCTCAATGGAGTATACCATTGAGGTTATAGTACTTGTCCACCCTATGATGTAGAGAAACTGTCGAGATTGAGAACCTTATCTGAACTTCAACCGAGGATAATCCGATTGAGATTCAAGAACTGGTCAGATCTTCGACTAAGCTGAGAACTTAATTGCATCTTTCCTGAAAGGTAAAGGTCAGTCACATGCAATGCATGAGATGGATCAAGCAATGATGTTCTCAACATAAATGAGATTTTACTCGTATGATGCGTATATGCATGTATCATGATGCATGAAGATGTGATGTTTCAGCTGGGAAAAATAAATCCCGGAGCTGCTGGAGAATAGAGTTGAATTCTTCGTTTCCGCTGGGGATGGTGAACGAAGATGATTGTGAGAATAAACCTGCAGGAGAAAAGGACTCTGTTGGGGAATAAACTTGATGAAAGAGATTACT